>OZ024718.1:10937928-11327078 GCA_964016875.1 Fallopia convolvulus
TAATTCGGCACAGCACGAGTTCTTTCTCGTCCCCTGCGCTTTTAGTTAAGAAGAAAGACGGAAGTTTTCGCTTCTGCACTGATTACAGAGCCCTCAATAATATCACTATCGCATATAAGTTCCCTATTCCTATAGCTGATGAATTATTTGATGAGCTGGGACATGCTGTTATATTTACTAAACTTGACCTTTGTTCAGGGTACCATCATATCCACATGCATTCTTCGGATATTTATAAGACTGCCTTTCGTACCCATGATGGTCATTTTGAGTTTTTAGTCATCCCTTTAGGGTTGACTAATGCACCGTCTACATTCCAAGCTACAATGAATCACTTGTTTCCTCAGTATCTGCGAGATTTTGTTATCGTATTCTTTGATGATATTTTGATCTATAGCCCGTCAGTGACAGCGCACGCATCTCATCTGGATGTCGTTTTGCAGATTCTTCATGAAAATAATTTCTTTGTAAAAGGTTCTAAATGCTCTTTTGGCACTACTAAGGTGGAGTATTTAGGGCATATTGTGATCGCATGGTAGTTGCTAGCAGATCCTGCTAAATTATCAGCTATGGCGGATCGGCCAAATCCTAAGTCAGTGAAACAGTTGCGTGGCTTTCTCGGCCTCACAGGCTATTACAGAAAATTCATCGGTCATTATGCTTTGATGGCGGCTCCGTTGACTGATCTCTTACAGAAAGACAAATTTATTTGGTCAGAAACAACACACTTGGCGTTTACACGTTTGAAAGAAACGATGATGCAGCCGCCCATTCTTCAACTTCCCGACTTCTCTAAACAATTTTTGGTTGAGACAGATGCTTCTGACGAAGGCGTCGGGGTTGTGCTATTACAGGAGGATCGGCCTCTTTCCTTCTTCAGTAAGAAATTGGGCATTCGCCGCCGTGGCTCTTCGGCCTACCATAGAGAGCTATTCGCTATTGTATTTGTTGTTCAGAAATGGCGTCAATATTTGTTGGGCCATGAGTTCTTGATTCGCAGCGATCAGAAAAGCCTTAAAGAGCTCCTTACTCAGGTAATTCAGTCACTTGCTCAGCAGTTCTTCATTCGGAAGCTTATGGGCTATAAATTTCGTATTGAATATAAATCAGAGGCTAGCAACAAAATGGCCGACGCTCTATCTCATTGCATGATTGAGGATACTGCGTCCTTACAACAATTTCTTTCCTTGTCTACGCCACTCCGGAATTTCTTCCTCGGCTCCGTCAAGAAAACGCTAGCCTCGAAGATTTGAAAGCTTGGCAGGAAGCCGCGGGCACATTGTGCGCTCCATTTCAGGTACATGACGGCATTCTTTATTACGGTCATCGTCTAGTAGTGGGTGCAGCTTCTCCGATTAAAGCCGAAATATTAGCCGAGTTTCATGCCACGCTGAGTTCGGGTCATCCCGGTGTTGATCGGACATTCCGTCGTGTTGTTGATGTTTTCTATTGGAAGGGCATGCGAGCTGACGTCAAACGATTTGATGATTCTTGTCTCATCTGTCAGTCCACCAAGTATAGCACAAGTAAGCCTGCGGGTTTAATTCAGCCATTACCCGTCCCTCAACAAGTTTGGGACGAGGTGTCTATGGATTTTATTACGGGATTGCCACCATCTCGGAACCATACGACAATATTGGTGCTCGTTGACAAGTTGCCTAAATATGCGCATTTCGGTGCCCTGGGCTGCAAAGTCGCCGCCGTGTTTGTTGATATTGTGGTAAAATTACACGTCATTCCGGCGTCCATTTTATATCCGACAGAGACCCGATATTTCGTGTCGCCTTCTGGACCGAATTACATTGCCTCAGTGGTATAAAGCTTCGGCATAGTACAACATATCACCCACAAACGAACGGCCAAACCGAGGTCAAGAATCGCGGTTTGGAGTAATATCTTCGCGCCTTCACTCAAGGCTGTTCCCGACGCTGGTTTGACTTCTTACCTTGGGCTGAGCTTGCATTGAATTCTATGTTCCATGAAGGATTAGGGATGCCACCGTTTTAAGCCTTATATGGTCGTGATGCACCCCCCATTGCTCGAGTCACTCTTTGTCGGGCCGCCTTCGCCGGCAGCGGAAGCTATCCGCGATCATGAGCAAGTTCTAGCTTTGATTCGGTCGAATTTGTCCAAAATGCAACAGCGGATGGCCTCTCGGGCTAATAAACATCGGAAGGATGTCGAATTTCAGGTGGGTGATCGTGTCTTATTGAAACTTCAGCCTTATCGTCAACATTTTGTGGCACGGCCTCTCTCCGCCAAGCTGGCTCGCCGCTATTACGGGTCATTCACGGTCACCGAACGCATCGGTTCCGTTGCATACAGATTACAGCTGCCCGCCACGGCCAGAATACATAACGTCTTCCATGTTTCTTTACTAAAGTCATTTATTCCCGACGGGTCGCCCATCGTTCCGGCTACTTTGCCTGTTGAATTTTTATATGATCGGCCGCTTTCTCGGCCAATTTGCGCCACCGATGTACGTACTGTGTTGGTGGCTGGCCAACCTCATTCCGAATGGCTCGTTGAGTGGGATGACGGTGACCCTGCCTTGTCAACTTGGGAACCCGTGGACAAGATACAACGTTCATTTCCGGATTTACGGCTTGAGAAACAGCCGATTCTCATCGGAGAGAGAATGATACGCCTCAAGTTACTAATTCAAGACCACAAAGGGGCCGCCGTAGGCCAAGACGATATGAGGATTAATATTTGGTTAATTTGATATTTTATTTAATAATGTAATTTTTATAAACTAGAGTTTTACTCTCTTCTCGGGTTTTCTTTACGGTTCTTTCCCGGGACACCTTTCTTGAGTCGTTAGGGCTTAGCTTTAAATACCTTGCCTTGTCTTGCTAATAAAATTATCCAAGAATTATTTGCCCTAATTTTCCCTTGCCTCTCTTTTGTTACGCTCTTAGAGTTTGGTGTCCACCTCGGACTCCGCTCACCCCCTTGACCAACAAGGGTTCGATACGAATCCACACCGGGCTCATATCATATAAGTTTGTCCTGTTTTTCATGAGCTAAATGAATTGTCACCGCCACATTATCTGATGTCACCACTACATAATTTGGTAGGCTCCCTTAATTCAAACGTCTTCGGGGCAAGTTTGGAGCTTAGAAGACTGAATTGTGCAGTTGAGAGAGGCTTGGTGAGTAGGTCCTCAATCTGGTACGGTCTTTGGTGGAGATGAAGGAGACTTTCAAGCTTTTATTTTCAACTCGTTACAAACAAAATGGTAATCTAGATCGATGTGTTTAGTTCAGTGATGAAACACATGATTCACGGCGAGGTCAATGGTGGAATCAAGATGCAAGTATTATAAGGGACAGTTTTTTAATCAAGCATAATCAAAATACAACTTAAAAGTTAAGTTACAATAGAAGCATAAAACTTAATGAAATTAAACTTTATGGTCTTTAAAAGGAACAAAGTCATCAAGTATACAATCTGAATCAAAACTCTTAGAAATCTCCTTCTAATGTAAACAATTAATATATTATCCACTAAAGAATCATCCTCCATTAATTCTACTAAGTCTTGTTTATCTTCATTGTTGAAAATGTTCTTTCATCGATCATCGTAGACACTAGAAGGGTTTTCTTACAAGCCTAATCAATCCATCAACAATATAATACTTACTTACCCTTTAAGTCTCCACTAGCCTCTGGCATAGTTCTAAAATTGATGACAATGATTGCAACTCTGGATGATTGTGCACATCAATCTCAAATGACCATAATTTGTATCTCAAATTAATTATATCTTGATCAGAAAAGTCATTTGGATAGTACTTCTCAAAAAACTAACATACATATGTTATCAATATGGAACGATTTATATCGGTTTCGTAGATCCAAAGCATTACTAAGCATTAAGAGTTCCATAGCAAACTCACCAAACCAACAATTCAACTCCATCATTTGAACATCAATAACTTCAAGATACATATATCAGCATAAAAACGATGCTCCACTATCACATCTCTTTTGCGTGCATGGCTTCAACCTTCAAAATAAGGAGCACTCAAGTTAGTTATATCGATTTCCAATCTACTACATAATGCAATTACATATTCAAGCAAACTTCTCCAGCCCTCTTCTCTAAACTTTTAGATCAATGCTTTTGTATTTGAAACCAAATGCACAACATTTAAAATGTCTTGGTTTTTCATTTTCAAGGATTGACAAAGATCATTTGTGATGCCCATGATCTCCTTCATCAAATGTAGAATGAAAACAAACTCAAATGAAGTAATCATTCTGCAAGCACCATTGGCTTCTCCCCGATGAGAATAATTAGAACTTTCATTCTCATTTTTTAGGCACAACAATTGTTGGGCCATATAACCTCAATAGGTTGCATCAAGAATGGGAGTGTGAACTCCATTGTGTATCAATCGGCCTTGTCATATTGCCAGTCTGATTTGCCTCCTTTCCATTTTCAAGTTCATCAATAGCTAGCAAATATGCATTTTTTCCATTTGAGCATCTTGCAACTGATCATGACATTTACTAGAAGAGCTAACCACATAAATAACAAAGCTCAAATTAGTTAAAAATTGATGGTGAGATGCCATGCACATAATGTGCATATGGACCATCATTAATAAATAATGATTGCAATCCTTTCCACTCGCCACGCATATTGTTGGATCCATCATACCCTTGTCCACGAATATTCTGAACATCAAGTGAATGACGAGAGAGAATGACACTTTGACATGAGAGACATCAAAGAAGCGCTCATGTACAAAACCATCTTTATCGATAAATTTCAATACAAGAGTCATTTGTTCTCTTTTAGATTCATCTCGTGCCTCGTCAACAATAATATAAAACTTGAAATCACCTACATCATCTCTCATCATGCTTCTTACTTTCCTTTCAATGACTTGTAAAGCTCCTTTTGGATAGCATGTGATGTATACTTGTTATTATGAGGAGCATTATCCAAAATCATTTGAGCAACTTTTTCATCATATGAAGCCAAAAGCTTAAATTACCTTGGTTACATGAGTCATCAGTTTTATCATGGCCCCTGAAAGCACAACCTTGAGTTGAAAGAAAATAAATTACAACTATAGAAGCCTTCACTCGCAATTAGTTATTTAGAATTTGCTCGCGACATTGTGCATTAATCACTTTGTCTATGTGCTTTGATTGGTTCAACAAGTCCTCACAAGCTTGCACTGCTTTATTTTTAGGTGATAAAGAATCATGTCCAATATGCATAAAAACACACGACATTGACCGCCGCTTCCATATGCATAATGGATATGTGAGACTACAAACCAAATGAGTGTGTTAGGGCTCATTCCCAAGGAGGCACAACACCATAAAATGTGGGCTAAGAAAGCATGCAAGACCCAAGCATGTGTGCAAGACCCAATTAGGTGCGCGAGACCCAAACAGGGTGTGTAAGGCCACAAGGCACGGTAATGTGCAACACTACAACGTGCAACACCAAGCAAGCGCGCAAGACCCAAACAGATGCGGGAGGCGACAAAGCATGTGTAATAGCTGCGGTTTTTTAGGATATTTTTTTTGAATTTTTCTCGGATATCCTTTTAACCTTTTTTAACGTTTTAACGCTAAATCCAATATTTTGTTGGAGATTAAATCCTAGGAAATTGTTGGTGACATCCTAAAATCACAAAGAAATGATTTTATGGATCGGGGTGAATTCTAGGATTTTTCAGTGGAAAAAGGATATTTATTGGATAAGCCGTCTTTTTAATTATGTACCGGAAAGGATTTAAAATACGAAACGGAAGCCATAAAAATTGAAGGTAGCGAGATAAAATCATGGAAAATTGGTTTTATTGGTCTACATAATTTACGGGACGTTTTTCGTTTAGTGAGTTTTTCCACCCGAGGTACATAATTTTACCGCTTTAACGCGAGTCCCGTTCCGAGACGGGTTTTGAGTTTTAAAATCATACTTGCTTGCCTTAATAGGAAAGGAACCAGAGAATGGATAGACATATCTTTCTTGCCTCGTCAAGTCTATCTTTTTTTTTGTCTTTGTCTTCAAAAGAAAGAAAAGGAACCGAAAGAGAATTGGACAACGACGACTCGGGAGCTACTTCACGCCGGCCACCACCCTCCTTCTCCACATCCTCATCATCTTCTTCATCTAATTCATTTGTGAATTATGGGTTCTTGTTGCTGTTGTTATATATTGAAACCAGAACCATGAGAGAAAGGTCGGAACGACGGACTTGCTTGGACTCTTCACCGCCGGTCATTCCTTCTCTGCCTCGTTGCCCCGCCGCCGGCGTTCACTAGCTACTCCGACCACCACCCACCGCAAGGGCTGCTGCCGGGCAACGCTCAGCCACCCTCGGGCTCGGGGATCGAGCCATGATCGAGCCAAACGAGCCATGGGCTCGAGTGAAGGTATATACGATCGAAATTAATTAGCGGGTTGATTACGGAGCCACCGTAAGGGTCTTTTGACTCCGCTTTGCTAATTAAATTTGTGGTTTTTATAATCTTGACGTTGATACGGTTCCACAGGTTCGAACCGCTCGTGAAACGGACGTCCGGATCTTCCGTTATAGCGAAGACAAGTTTTGGTTACCGATTGGCAGGTAAAGGAATTCGGATAATTACTCAGGATTCGTTGTTAATCCGTTTGATCCGAGATTTGGTAATCTTTAAGAACTGTTGCTGATGAACAATTTTTATTTAGAAAATTGTTTCAAAAGTGAAGCGGATAATTAGTTATAATTCCGCCAAGATGGCTCCTTGAAGCATGATAACTAAGGATTTATTATATATCGATATTCGGAAATTAAGTCGTTTATCGATTAGAAAGTTGTAGGAGTTGAGAATACCACTAAGAAGTGTTTCTGTGAGCTCGTTGCTGAGAAATCCTTTGGTTATATTGTTCAGAAGGATGATAAAGATTTCTGTTGGAATCGTTGAGGACGTTGAGCACGCCTTCTAAGGCAAGTGGACGATTCTCTCTTGCGTTATTGTTATTAAATGAGGAATTGAATCCCATTTAATATTTGCGTTGGGAACAACTTGTATGATTAATAAAATATGATAGGTGGTTGTTTTGTTAGAAATAATGACCATATTGTTATTTATTCAGTTTCACGCTAGAACTAGATTTAGGTCCGATGTATGTGACCTTGTATGTTTAGTTGTCTCATGCTGAGACATTGATATGGATTAACTTAGTTCAGGGATGTGAGCTTAGTCTCGGAAGCATCTCTTTAAAACTCGTATTAGGCAGTATCAATATTGATCCCCTAATACTTAGGACATGACCATGGCCCACTCTACGCTTGAGGGGTGACTATGCACTCTAGCTAAGTGCATTTATTCAATATGTGTTGGAAGTGGATTTTGGATGAAACAGGCCCTCTAATCTCTCCATCATTGGGACCCGTACTATTCGTTGTTCAAGGATGAAATATGCCCTCTGACCTCGATAGTATTGTGTTCCATTCAATATGTGTTGGTAGTGGATTATGGATGAAACAGGCCCTCTAATCTCTCCATCATTGGGACCCGTGCTATTCGTTGTTCAAGGATGAAACAGGCCCTCTGACCTCGATAGTATTGTGTTCCATCGGTAGTAGTTCGAGCCGATTAAAAGATGTCAACTTGTTTGTGAAAAGTTTGAAAGTAATATAAGATAAGTGCGTTAGGCACATTAATATACCTGAATGGTTCGTCCAGTCGGAAAGCCATTCTTGCTCCCGGTTATGAATGATTCTTAATCAAACTTTGGTTAAGTTAATCTGATTATTCGATGGAGGCTTTTCAAATTGCGATGTGATTAATATGAGTTCCCAACAATTGTTTATGCTTCTTAAAGAAACCACAAGCGGTGGTGTTCTCCCTCTTGATTATGCGAGTCTCCTTCTTATTCTCTATAAGACTGCTAACTGTTGGATCATAATCCGAGCCTATTCGGATTTGGATGCCAATATGTTTAGTTACAACCATAAGAACCAAGTTAGTTTCTCCGCTTGCTAGTCTTTCATTAGACTAACCCGTCCATTTTCTTTTCTCTTATATGGTCGACTGGTGTCCATCGATGGTTTACGACACATCAGGTATTTCTTGGAAGTTGATTCAAGAGGCAGATTCAGATGTTTGAAGCTCCAGAAGTTGAAGAAAGGTTTCCAATGGTCATACTTGAGTGAAGATCATGATTGAACTACTTCAAAGCGAAGCTGAGTTTCAGAAAATAGAACTCAAGGAAGACTTGATAAAGACTTTGTTTAAATAGAAGGTTGTTCTATTTATTTATTCTTTTTGGGTTAAGATTTGTATAAGACCAATTGTATTTATTCCGCTGTAATGTTTGTTTTAGTTTGTTCAGTCAGTTTAAAGCCTTGGGTAGCTTCGGTTTAGTCTTAATCGAGGTTACTGGCGGTAATACCTCCAGGGTAGGAAGGGGGTGTTACAGCATGATAGGAGCATTACGAGTGTAATGGCATGGGACCTCATTATTCCTTCGGATGTATTCCTTCTAACTAGAAAACATTTCGGTGTAGGATGAGGAAATTCCCCAAGGACAAAGCCATTCTTGAGTCCTGGTTTTTACTTGTCGGATAGATGTAAAATGTTGACATTGACCACCGCTTAATCACTTACTTTGCTTAGACATCTATTAAAAATTATCACCCTTAACTTATATTGAGAAGTTTTTTAAGACAATTTTCATGAGAAAGGATGAATTGATCGGAGCTCAACCACAAGTCCTTCCTTCTGAATACACAATCACCTTGGTGCTAAAAATGTGGCCCTTTATCTCTTCAACTCTCCCTTTGTATATAGTGCTAAAGATCTACTTGGTTTCTCTTAAGGTGTCGAATAGGTGTTGATATTGGATTGGACCCAAGAAAGAGACACCTCTTGGGTAGTTGAGGCGGTGAAGATGTGTCACCTCATATAGGACCTAATAATGAGACCCCTTGTAGGCACGAGGTGGTGAAGAGGTGTCGACATCGAATAGGATCCAAGAATGAGACAACTCGGGGATGCAACAATTGTGCTTTGCATGATCGAGGGGAAACTTCACTTGTGCATCGTGTGACCAAGGGGACGCGACAAGTGTGCATCACATGGACGAGGGTACGCGGAACTTGAGCATCATGTGGTCGAGGGGGTGCGAAACTCATGCAACGCTTGATCATGGATGGCATGGAACCAAACAGTGCAATTTTTCTCGAGTGTATTGTAATGGTGTGTGGGTTTTTTATGAGCAAAACTAAACCATCATCAGTTATCACTTTCAATTTCAATTTTTTTCAAGTCAAATATTTGTGTAGCAATGATGCCATATCTAATTCTCTAGGCTTTTGCTCATATTATAGACGAAGATTCACATTTCTCTACACTAAAGCGATTAGAGTAGCTAAATAGTCTCGAATTATAAAACCAAAAGGTGATTGAAAACCAAGTCTTTACATAAGAAAGGTATGTTACTTTCTCATATATTATTCATATTGATTTATGCATGAGATCCTCTGTTATATCTTAGAAAACTGTTTTTTGAAATTCCGCTTAAAGTATCTAAATTCTAACAATATCAACAAGTGTTTCTTGAAGAATGGTTGTATTACTCTAATTTCAAATGCACCGATTGGATATATTATCACCATTTGCATGCATGGTACATAGCCGCATAGAGAAGTTCACATTAAACCGTCAATTTGGGATCCAAATCGGGAGTTTTTTTGGGGAGGTTTCATGTTTTTTCTATTTCTATATATTTGTGGAGTTTCTAATTGCACAGACATATGAAAATTAAATTACTTGCAATTTGTAAAATTGTCACAAATGGTCCAAATATATACGAGTCTTGATTTTCAAATTCAATACTATGTTAAAAACATGAATGGTTTTTAGGAAAATCAAAAACCCTATATTTCACAAATTTGACATTAGATTTGATTTATAAGAACTAATTATGAGAGGTTGATTCAGGTGAAAACTAAGCTTAAAGTAAAAACTAAAAATTAATAGTGTCCGTTAGATCAAAAAGATGGATGGACACGATTGAAAAAGTGAAAAAAGTGACATGTGCGTCCCACTAAGTGTTTATAGTGGCAATTTTGTAATTATGTAAAAAAGTTTTAATTGTCTCAAAATTACCCTTGTCTTTTTCAAACACCCAATTTCCTTGATTTGAAACGCCATGTTCTATTGTTCTCTCCCCAAAAGCTTCAAATCTCCATTGAAGAAACAACCATAGCTTCATACCTCCATTGAAGACCCAACGAAATCCTTTTTTTTCGAGAGCTTAAAATTCCTTGGCCAATCACACAACTTCATTCGAAGAATCAAATAATTCTTGTACAAGTGCATACTCAATCTCTCTTGTGATATGGATAAGAATGAAAATCAATCTTCTAACAACAAAACACAAAAAGAAGGCAATCCCATAATCTCTTTCTTGAAACTTTTAGGGTTCATATCCTTGTTGGGATAAAATAAATAAAAAATACATTTTGGTTGATTTTTCTCTGCAATTTTTAGCATAAGTTCTCTAAAAGTCGAACTCTTTGAAGGAATGAGGTTTCTAAATTCAATCTAGGTTTCATACAAAGGTTAATGGACTATGTTGAAGATTGGGTTCATGTATTATGTTGGGATGTTCATATATTATCCTTTAAGGTTCATACTTATCCATTTGAAAAATGTTCATGTTTTTGGATCTGTTGTTGCCTCTCATGCTATTGATTTTTTAGGTGTTTTTCTCTAATGATTGTTGTTCTTTTGTATTATAATTACTAATTTTTTGTGTTGCTTTGTAATGGTTGCTTCTATTCTTATTGTTGATGTATGCTAGCATATGTTCCTTTTTTATGTTGTCCACTTTTTGTTCATTACTCTTTTGAAGTGCACTTTCTATTGACTCATTTTTGAATTGATAGTTGCTGCTAAACTTCTTTGCATGATTTTTTTCTCGCTAATTGGATCTTGTTTTGTGCCTCATCTCTAGTTACTTTGTTTTATGGGCCTTTTTTTCCTGGGAGCTTTCACTACTTTCTCTATGAAAGATAGAAGTTTGTTGTATGTTTTGCTCTTTCTTACCCATAACCAAATAATTGATTTGTGATAGTCTATTAGCTCAAATGGTGGAGCAATGTGTTGATACACATGAATGTGGGTTCGAATCCCTCATAGACTACATATAATACCTATGATGTTTCAATCAAAGTTGAGTTTATTGTATCATGTTCAAGTTCATATATATCACCTTATCGTTCACATATTGTGTTTATGTTCACATATTAACTATGTATGTATGTTCACATAATGACATATTTTCGAACAATGTCCTTGTATTTTACGAAGTTATCTACTAGCAATCAAGCCTTAATCTGTAATTTCTTAGTCTTGACTTTCATAGATGTTTAAATTGCTAAATTTACCTTGTTCAAAGTCTCATTGAGAACGTCTTTTAACTTCTCTGTTTCCTCCCTTGCTATAGTTTAAGAACTTAGTACATGTTTTAATTTGTGGATTTTGTGTCAGATTTATGATGTTGCAAAACTATTTTTCCATTTTCATAAATATTTTATTACCTTACATTCACATATTGAATGTGTATGTTCATCTATTTTCAATTAAGGTAAAGATAGTTACAAGACGATTTATTCATGTTCGTATATATTAGTTTACGTTCACATATTGAATGTGTATGTTTACATATTTTCAAACAAGGTTCTTATGTTTTACGAAGTCAAGTATTAGCATCTAAGCCTTAAGTTGTAATTTCTCAACACTGGCTTTCATTTAAGCCTTGGTTTGAAAATGAATATCTTCCTTTAATGTGCTAAATCACATTTTTAGAGTAGCTTTGCTATCCTCCAAGCAATTGATAACAATATACATCGATCCGCCTTGAGAAACCAAAACTCCATAATGAAACTTAAATTTGACTACTCAATATTGATACCATCAACACTATCCACACTACATCCATGAGACAATTCACCTCTCACATCAACTTAGGTTGATGAACAACCTACAATAAAAAGAATAATTTGAGAATAATCAACAAAAATAGAATAGCTTCACAATATGTTACTCTAAGGTTTACACAAAAATATATGAGGTTCATATACTATAAAATTAAGTTCCAACTTGACCATGTATAATAGTAGTAGTTTTCTACTCTTGGAAGCTCGAATTAGATGGAGATTGATTCTTTTGAGACTTTGCATCTTGCAAACCCAATGAAGACTCGAATACATTAAGAAGATTATAGCGTTAATGCTTTCAAATCATGACTATGTGCATCAAACCTGATGTATTTCAAATATTTTGTTTACAATTTTAAGAGATTCTTGACTCTTAGGACTTTCATCGAACAACTTGTGTGCATATCATAACTCATACATCACAACATCATAGAATTCGAAGAAAACAACAACTATGGGAGATTGTACAATGACAAACAACATGAAAACAACGACTAATTGAAATTTGTTATCGCTTTCAACTCATATTTATGCCAATTTGACTCTAAAGTTGAAATCCATTCAAAAAAGAGTGAAAAATAACCTTTGAAAAAAATAAAAAAGTACCTAAACTTGAATCCATTAAGAAGGAAAAACAAAAAAGCAATGATTTCAATGCTTAAACAGGAAGAAATCAGACATAAAAGTGGATGAAAAAACAATTGCATTGAATTCGCTCCATAACCATGGCTAGGGAGCTGGAGAAGAAGAGTTAATGGGTAAAAAGACAAAATTCCTCTTCAGTGTTAAAAATAAAAAAGAACGTGTGAGATCTAAACCGTCCAATTCGTTAGATTCAAAGGCCACCAAACATTTGTAGTTTTCACAATAAGCTCCATTTTCATATGATTCAAATCCCTAATTATGAAGGTTGTATTGTTGTCGATCACCAGATAAATAGCTATTAATTCCTTCATATTTATAATTACTAAAAAATTAACTCTATCATAATCGATCTACGTATTCTGTTGAGAGTTGTCTCACATCTGAAATTGGGAATTACAATTGCCTACTATATAACCTAATGAGCTACTCCACCCATTGACATATGGTTTTGGGTTGGAACCTCATTGGGTTTGTATGCTAGGCTCGTTATCGCACGACCTTCAGATTCTCGGCCCACCGGACTTTATTGTGGTATCAGAGCAGGTTTCGGTGTGGGTTTATTTCCTTTATTTCCTGGAGAGGCCTAGACAGTTGCACTGAAGGGGCGTGTTGAGAGTTGTCCCACATCTGAAATTGGGAATTACAATTAGTTACTATATAACCTAATGAGCTACTCCATCCATTGCTATATGCTTTTGGGTTGGAACCCCATTGGATTTGTATGCTAAGCCCGTTATTGCATGACTTCTAGTTTCTCGACCCACCGAACTTTATTATATTCGATATTCTTTAGATGAAGACAAACTCATAGAGGAATGTTCAAGTCAAAAGGTAATTTATAAAGTAGTTATTAGTTAAATGATTTGGTTGGAGGGAGATCGAAGTCTGCCACCTACCTCCATCCTTTGCTTACACCCGGCGAATTGAGCATCAAACGTCTACGATTCTTTACCAAATTGATCTCCCCATCTTTTGACAAAACACTTGGACCTAAACCTTAATGTACACACTCCTTTATGACCCGGTCGACCTCACCATTTATTCAAAATACAGTAATTATTTAATGCTAATCTTAAGAACACGGCTTCCATGAACCTTTTCTTAATTCTATATATATTAATTAATTAATTAATCCAGGTGGCGATCTATGTATGGAAACATATGCAAGCATTTATTTAGAAGGAAGTAATTAACGTTTTTTAAATCTAAAGAACTTGCTTATGGGATCGATATTAATTACTCCCTCAGTCCCCTATTAGATGGGTTTTAACTCTATGCACACTTATTAAGAAAATATTTAATTTTATCTATTTATCCATAATTTTACTTTTTTTCTACCAATCTAATAAATATTTTTAATTAATTTAAAAAATTATTTTTGTTTAACCAATGACTATAAAGGATAACTATATAATTTTTTTTACCAAGATTATAAAACTTTAGAATTTGAAAACCATAAATAAAAAAGTAAATGCATAGTATTGAAAAACTAATAAGGACATGCATTATGGGACAAAAATTTTGGCCTAAAACCCCTTATAATATGGGACGGATGGAATATTAATATTTTTTATATATCAATATGTTTGTCTTTCTAATATTTTTCACACTTTTTATGCAGACAATTAAAAATATTATTATACCCTTATTTATTACTCTATTTTATTACTTTTTTGAAAATTACTACTAATTAACGTGAGTGCTAACCGCGTGCATTGGACAGTACATATTGCTTTTCAAGTGAACAAAATAATATTTACAATTGAAAGTCTAAGATTATCATCCAAAAGAATTAAAAAATCTTTAAAAATAATTTTTAAAAATCTAAGAATATCAAAACTACAAATCATTTATGAAAATGAAAAACTTGATGATGTGAGATTAAACCAAAAAAAACTCGATACTATAAGCGACTACTTAGCATCTAAGAATAAATAAATTTTAAAAAAAAATTATGTAATAATTCATAACCAATTAAAGACAAAATAGATGTAAGCTTGGATATCATTGATGTCAATTTGAGGGATGTCTTCAATTTTTTATTTAGTATTGACTAAACTTGACTCGATTATGATCTCCTCAGACAACTCTTGTTGATTTAGGTGATATAAAAAATTTGTTTATAATCATTATTTAAGCAATAAAAACCTAGAACTTAATTATAATTTTTTAATTAAAATTGTAACATTGATTGCCAAAAAACTTTCCCAAAGAGAATGTAAAATGACTCTTTTTATTTCTTTATAATATCATCATTGACCCAGTGAGGCTCCGCTACAGCGGAATTCGGGGGTCAAGACCCCCCTGCCTAAGGGAAAGGGGTACGCCCGATAGACCAAAGAAAAACTGAAATTCAACTATGTGACAATTAACTGAATTTAGTTTGAATGCACCAAAATTGATATAGGGACTAAATTCATCTCAAAAGCAGTGTATAAAAGCCAATGAGCATGAGAATGCGCCCCAGAATTGTTAAAAAGATAAAGATCAGGCTACAAAGACATATACTTTGATATGGATGGACTATTGACAACTGAACTAAATAAGTTATAAATAGTGGTTTTCTCTAAATTGGATGAAGATTAATATCGACGGTTCAGTTCGAGACAGAGGTTTAGCGGCCACAAGAGGAGTGATTCGTGGGTGATTCTGACAACCGTTGGCATGTAGGTTTTGTCTATAATATTGGTATGTGCATTGTTCCCATGGCAGAGTTGTGGGGCGTTCTTCAAGGTTTATAAGTCGCTTGAAATTAGGGATACAGGAGGGTCGTCCTAGAAAGACTCATAATTGGTGGTGCAGTTGCTAGGAAGAGCTATGGATCGTTATCACTCCCTCTTTAGTCTGGTTTCCCAATGCTAAGGCTACTTAAGAAGGAATTGGCGCATCCAGTTCCGTTATATCTATAGGGAAGCAAATGTAGTCGTTGATTATTTAGCTTCTCTCGCTTTCTTTTTTATTTTAGGTTTAGTTGTATTGCTTGACCCGCTTCATGGTATTTTAATTTTGCTTGCTGATGATGTTAGGAGCCAGACTATATCCCTGTTTGACTATTACTTAGCCCTTTTTTATTTTTTAATAAAATTCCCCCTAGAGGAGATGGAGAGTGTCGTCTCTCCTCCTACTAAAAAAAAATTGTCTAATAACATTTTAATGCATAGATAACCATTTTATAGGGTTACATCTTCTTCCATCTACAATTTAATACTATGATTTAGGGTGATCAGAAGTAATTAAAACTATTGGATGCTTGGTAAAAGGGGGTGACCACGACGAACAAGTGAACAACCAATGTAAATGCTTGAACTGCTGCGTTATATATACATTTATATTTATATAAAATGAATAAAAGTTGTTCACAAACGCTTTGATTAATTTTAAACTCTTTAGTGGACGTAGAAAATCTTAACCAATCCATGCATATTTGAAAGTTGAAACAAACAAGTGGCCGGCCGGGGACCATGACGTCGGAAGCCTAGCTATAAATACCCCCACAAATCCACCCCAGTTTCCTCATATCCAACACAAATTGATCAACAAGTAATTCTTCAGCAGAGCACTTGGAATTCGTTGCTCTCTAATTAGTAATTGCTTGTTACTCTACTCTTTGTTGTTGTATACCAGAAATGGCCTCTTCTTCCTCGTTGTGGTTCGTTGTGTTAGCTATTGCATGTGCTTGCGTGGGAAGCTCCACTGCCCAGCTTTCAATGGACTTCTACTCCAAGTCATGCCCTCAGCTCTACGACACCGTCGACTCGGTCGTCCGATCGGCAATCTAGAAGGAAGCCCGGATGGGTGCTTCTTTGCTCCGTCTCTTCTTCCACGATTGCTTTGTTAACGTAACTATACTTACATATCTCTGTTCAATTCACTTTAATATATATTGCTCAATATATATAGATCTTAACATAACAATATATATGTATGCTATTTGTGTGTTAATTAATCTAGGGTTGCGATGGGTCGGTCCTACTTGATGGAAGGACTAATGAGAAATTCGCAAAAGCCAACTTCCAATCGGCCAGAGGTTTCGAGGTGATCGATCAGATAAAGTCGGCGGTGGAGAAGGTGTGTCCGGGCGTCGTCTCTTGCGCTGATATTGTTGCTGTTACGGCGCGTGACTCCGTTGTTAGCGTAAGTTGATCCTTCTCCATTGATAGTTCCAAATATAACATTTCATATATAAACGTTCCTGACCTATGTATATGATATGATATATGATATAGCTTGGGGGACCATACTGGAAGGTGAAAGTAGGAAGAAGAGACGCAAGAACAGCGAGCCAGGCGGCGGCCAATTCGAGCATCCCGCAACCGACTTCGAGCCTGAGCTCCCTCGTCTCGAGCTTCCGTGCCCAGGGTCTTTCTCCCAAGGACATGGTTGCCCTCTCTGGTATGACTTCATATATATATACGATGAATTTTATATATAAGGACTCGTTAGTATTAACGCGTAATTTAGGATTAACGATGAAGTTTACTTTAGGATTAACGCGTAATTTGTCATACTTTTTTATCTAAACCAGTGTGACTAGCTCGCGTGATTAGATCCAATAAGGATGAAGCATGGGGTTTTGAAAGTACTCCTAACTACATTGACTAAATTTTAACCAAAAGTGATATGCTCTTAACTTTAAAGCCACCTTTTGACAACTCACGCCTAATGAATCACGGCTTTTATTCTGTTGTGTCTCATTTTCAAAATTATTAAACATATATTCAACTAACAACCTTTTACTTACTACAAATCACGGATGCACCAGCTTTTTGACAATAGTGTTTATAATGATCGATCAGGCGCGCACACAATTGGGCTAGCAAGGTGCACCAGCTTCAGAGGACACGTATACAACGACAGCAACGTAGACGCGTCGTTTGCCCGTACGAGGAAGTCGAGCTGCCCCAGCAACTCAGGCAACGGCGACTCCAACCTGGCCCCTCTCGATCTCCAGACACCAACTCGGTTCGACAACTCCTACTACAACAACCTCGTATCCAACAAGGGACTCCTCCACTCCGACCAGCAGCTCTTCAGCGGCGGCTCCACCAACTCCCTCGTTCAATCCTACTCCTCCAACCCTTCCAGCTTCGTCGCTGACTTTGTCGCAGCCATGGTCAAGATGGGAGATATTAAGCCGCTCACTGGATCCAACGGTGAGATCAGGAAGAACTGCAGGAAGCCTAACTAACTAATCTAAACAATTGGGTCCGTCTTTTCACTTTTGAGTTGCCGGGTTTTAGTGTTTAATGAGGTTTGGATTATATGTATCATGGGTGCTTCTAACTCGTTGTTGAGGCTCTCTAGCTAGCTATGTTTCGTGCCATGTTTTCTTTTTTGTTGTTATGAATGAAAGCTCATGCCAAGTTGTTTGTGTGATTTGGTACTGAGTGTATTGTAATTCGTGGTGTGTGACCGTGTGGGTTGTTTTCCAATTTCTAATACGAATCAAGGTTGTAGATTTTAAGATATATCGTAACTTGTCTCAAATCCTTCATGACTAAAGTCGACGAAGATTCAGTGGCAAGGAAAGCAAACTGTAGGAAACGGGAGAGAAGGGAAAAGACGAGATAAAGTTGGCAAATGGAGTATACTATCAAAACATCTTTGTGTTGTTATTATTAAGAAGAAAAGGGCTTGCCCATTACAGTTAACTGCCAATTAAAGTGGCAATTCTTCGTTCAAGAAAACTAAACAAAATTATAGTTAACCATATGTAAGCTAACTGATTTTTCGTGCCTGAACCAGAACAAACGCATACCTGAATTTGAGTCCAATCTCCAACTCGACATTAAGACAATGTACACAAATTCCAGAGACAATTCAGAAACTCCATCAAAATGAATCGAAAGTTTCTGCTTCCCGGTTCACCTTAACTTGTCCAGGAAACGAGTTTCGTTGCATCATCCTTGATCATCATTATGAGGGTGGGAGTGCGACTGTGGGCTTTGAGCGTCTTGTTTCACACGTTGTTCATGTCGTCTCCCTAGATGTATTGCAGTTGCAAACCAAATGAAACACACCTGAGGAAATTATGACCAATTGTGATTATTGTAGTCAGATGAAATCAAAACAAATCGGGCGCATCCTCATGCTCATTGGCTTTATACACTGCCTTTGAGATGGATTTAGTCCCTATATCAATTTTGGTGCATTCTAACTAAATTCAGTTATTATTGTCACATAGCTGAATTTCAGTTTTTCTTGGGTCTATCGGGCGTACCCACTTTCCCTTGGGCAGAGGTACCCCCATCTTGACCCCCCAGATTCCGCTGTAGCGGAGCCTCACTGGGTCAATGATGATGAAGATGAAATCAAAACAAAAAAAAATGTGCAAATGATGTGTCTTCTTCTATTAATGACTTCCCTTCAGCTTTGTCTCTAGACATTCTTATCATCAAGTCCTGCATCTAGAATTTTAACTTAAAAGAGTTCATTTCTACTTCTTGGACCTCTTGGCAGTCTATTCGAAACAGGAATTGCCTATCTACTTTGATAATTCTACCACTTGAAGCAAACTATAGGCACTAAAAATAGGGATACTTTAGCATCCAATGGAAAATACAAGGACACACTTTGTAGACAACCCCCCAAAGTAGGAGGACACCAAATAAAATCTTAAAAAACATTGAGCAGGACTTGTTGTAGGGTGCGATCTGGAATTTCCCAAAAAGGAGATGGATTCATTTTTCAGTAAGCCTTCCCTATGCCTATCCTACGTCCAAAAATCTTATCAAGTAAAAATACCCTACAAACTGAGTGAACAATGCAGAAAATGAGAAAAGCATTGCTTTCGACATTTTGAATGACAATTGCATAGATGAAGGAAGAAGCTTACAGGCAGAGCATATAGCGACACAGTAGACGGCTTTGCATGTAAGATGCCAAACAGGACCTTGAACAAGCCTGCTGCTGTAGCATCTCCAAGCCTTTGAACTATAACATCTATGCATACCTGCAAGAAATCAACAGAACCACAAATTAAGTCTCACATGTCCAACAAACATAACACCAAGGCAATTCCATTAACTATACAGGGAAACACAACACTAGGAAATGCAATAAATAAAAATAGCAAGTTTTATGAACCTCTGATGGAAACTCACTTGTTAAGTTTTTTTTTTAAATGGCTCACTGGTCTAGTGGATAGCAACAAGGATGAGGTCCTAAATGCGTACCTTAGCTTTATATTTCTCCTCTTGAGACACGACGGTAAAAAGGAGTTCCCTTCCTGGCCTTGCTACAACATATGTAATAACCTGCAGAAATAATCATCAGGGGTAATGAAGATGCCGCTACAGAATAAAAAACCAAAACCAGCCACTCATCACCAGAAATTGGAAAAAGATCAGACAGAGGCGATAACAGTTGTAAATAATTGACTCGTTGAATTCTCACAACCTATTCACTTTCCTTGAATAAAACATTTTGTAGGTTGACGATCTTCTATTTTTTAAGGTGAAATATTAAAAGGCATGTTTTCAAAAGATAAATACAACAACAACAATATTTACCCAGTGGAGCTTCCCTTACGGGAAATCTGGGGGGTCAAGATGGGGGCACCCCTGGCTTAACGCAAAGGGGGAGCAACCAAAATATCTTTTTTCTCCTTGTACAAACAAAATATCTATTTTGAGTAATACCAGAAAACAAAAACAAAACAAAACAAAAATCACCATATTACCTTTTGATTAACAGAGTGAAACTAGCAGATCTATCTAGCCGACCAGAAAAGTTAAACTTAACTCAAAAATCTATTACAGGATAGGAAGTTTGTACAATCATCAATCCAGATACTCTACAAAGTGGACTGTAACCATATTCTCTTTTCTCACAAAACCTGGAGACAGACTTACACTAGACAATCTTTCCACAAGAAATCATCATCATCGCCCCAGTATAGTCCTGCACATGCAGGATCTGGGGGGTCAAGATGGGGGCACCCAAACCCTGACATGGTCAGCAGGATACGCCCGATAGACCCAATGATAGGAAAACTGAATTCAGCTATGTGACAATAATAACTGAATTTAGTTAAAATGCACCAAAAATGATATAGGGGATATATCCCTCTCAAAGGCACTATATAAAGTAGTCAATGAGTAGGAGGATGCGCCCCATTTCAACAAGAAATCACTATAGCATGATCGTATGCCAATTATTCCCAGCCAAAGAAATGTAACACAAAAGAGCTATGGCAATCCTTAACGGCCAGCACTATTAACTGGAAGGGGAGCTTAATGCAAGAAGCACATCAACACAAACCTTTCTCATTGTTTCAGTAATGGCAACTGCAATCCAGGTTGGCCACACAGCAATAGCAATTAAGTTCAACAAGGCAGATGATGGAGCAGAGCAAATTGCAACAGTGACCCCAGCACCAGCAAGTATTCGCCCCTGGTTCCAAGAAACTAAGTGGATGAGAAACAGCCAATAGTGTATTTACAATGTTTGCAGTTTTTTTAGGAAAATTCATGCAAAATAATCTCATCCATTGGATCTTGAGATGTGCAAAACAGTCCAAATTGAAGATTTTGATACATATGATCCCACGTTTCCAAGACTGCAAACAATTCCATAATATTTTACAACAATTCAATAGCTGTTTGAGATTATGTATAGCTGTAATTTTCACAAATATCACTAAGTGAATGGTATGACATGTTATTTTAAATGTACAAGAACTTATTTGAAGAGAATATTCAAGCCATTTACAACATGCCACGTCATCCAGCACGCCAGCAGATGATAGATATACACATTCTAGAGACATGTAATAATATAGTACAGATCATTAGGGCAAGGGTGTGCATCCTAACTAGATTCAGTTATCATTGTCACATATGTGAATTTTAGTTTTCCTTGGGTCTTCCGGGCAATGATAATACTTGGGCCTTCTTCATATGCCCTCTCGATTTTATATTGGGGCAAAGGTGTGTACATCATGGCCCCCCAGATCCCACCTGAGGCGGGTTAACACTGGGTTGATGTTGTTGTTGTTGTTATAGTACAGATCATTAGTTGGCAGCATCTGGGCAAATTTCAGCTAACCAAGTTTTGGTTTGCACATATTCGTACATAATTGTGGTCATAGATGGAAAATTCTCTAATTCTGCACATATCGATTATAACTGAGGTCATTTTGCACAAGTTTTTCCTTTTTTATCACAACCATAATAGAAAGGTAATTGCATAGAGCATAGATATTTATTACTAAAACAAGCTCCAAATGTAGCCATATTACACAGATTGTAATATGCAATTAATACCATCACCGTTCCATTTTGACTTCTTTATCAGTAAAAGACGTATATTGATAGCTTGACAAAATAATATACAAGATTTTTACTGATAAAGATACATAACTTGGTTGATGTAAAATTTATGAGAATTAGCCAAGGAAACCAAATTATAGAACCAATAATTTATGATTCAAACTTAATGCTATGTGTTATCTTATCTTATGAGATTAACAAAACTTCACACAGTTTTAGGCTCTGCTGAGACACTTGTGGCTATTTGGCATTTGGGTGTTATAGTTCATGTGTTTCTCATTTGTTTTCATATAGCTCTGTACAAGGACCACAACATTGCTATTTTAACAACATTCCGATTAACTTTCAGTTAACACATTATTAAAAGGGAAGTCCAATGTAAGACAGTTCTATTAGACCTAATTAGAATTGTATTATGGAACGTATTTAAGATGACTACAAAGCTATTATGCGGTGATGGATTTCATAATAAGTCTGACTTTGAATAAGCTTTGCAGACATGTAGCTTCAGTTAAAATAGCTTCAAAGTTTCAAAAAGCTCCTCTAAAAAGCAATGAAAAAAACACCCTTTAACAACAATGCAATTTGTCAGAAGTTATCAAACCCAAACCAAACAGGCAGTTACATACATACATCCTTGCCGACATCTCAGCCTGGAAAAGCATAGAGAAGAAACATTTTACATTGAGAATTTTGGTATTAGAGGAAGGGTTAACAAGCATCTAATGTATGCTCACTTTGCACAATGTTACTACCTCAATTTTGTTGCCTAGTTTATTCTACAAGAGTATTTTCTCATCAAAATATTTGGATACATAATAATCAGGAATAAGCACATTGCTGGGTTGATTAAAAAGACTATGAGGGCACAGAATATAAATGCTATTGGCTTTAATGTCATCTTACAATAAATAAATAATTGAAACTCAGACTAAGATCAATAATTAGCATACCGTTAATGTTATTTGTCCAGCAAAGATAAAAACTGCAATAAAGCTGTTGATCTGAGCAAACAATTTCCTTCTACCAATAGCACTGGAAGTTGTCATGGAAATTATAGTGACCTTCTGCAATGCCGAAAGAAATAGAAAAATAAGTAGGAGGAGATAATTCATGTAACAAACTGAAACTTAGAACACTTGATGTGGCATGTATCTGAGCTGTGTTATAGCAATGTATATATTATGAACCTCAATATATATGTTATACTAACATCATATTAGGGGTTAATAGACAAGTGATTTTATCAATTCCACTTAAGAAAGGGAGCTTAAAAGGTTTAAATCTTCCTTACAAGTTACAAGATATACCATCCTCTTACTAAATATAAATGTATGGCAAACTATACAAAAGTAAAACCACTCTCAGTGTGTCCCACTATTAACAAAACCACCCTTTATAACAAAAGTTGCTTTTAAATAGCCGTATTCATATTTTGCTACAATTCCTTAGGATTAGCAATGCATAATGGAAAAGCGTCAAATATCCAAAATATATTCAAACATATTGAGCTCCTTTTTCGCAAAAATGGCGATGGGTGGTGAATTGCTAGCAAAGTAGATTAAATTAAAGGTCATTTGGTGCAATTTACACATAATTTATTCCTAGAAGTGGACTCTGTATGAAGATGTAATTATGTTCATCTTTACGGACTCTTTTTACTAGTACCACATTTCAGTTATTTCCACATGATCTATCCACATTGGCAGAAGGTCAAAATATCTCACAAATACATAAACTGGCCTATCAAGGGGTAACATGATCAAAATTACACTACTTAAAATCTCTGAAATTCTGCAAATCGAAGTGTTATAAAAATCAGTCTAGGCACCTAGCATCCTGTTTAGGGGCTATGCGGCTGTCCTAGACAGACAGATTAGCACCTGGGCAGGTTCTAGGTAGGGCTAGATGGGCACCTGGGCAGGCGGCTAACAGATTTGATACTCAATTTGCACTAAACCTTTAAAAAAAACACATAGGCGGATGGGTAGGCACCCCCTCGCTGCCAAGCTTCCACGTAGTGTCTAATAGAACATTAAAGTCAAATCAATATGCAAGTATTTGTCCACATAGACGAGTAATTTTTTCTGTTTTGTTCACACAGATTGATGCATTGGTTTAGCAAGATGTAAGCAGTGAAAACGGTGTATTATGACATATATTAGCCAATTTCAACCGAAAAAAAAAAACATATATTAGCCAAATTAGTGGGCGCATCAGACTGTTACATGAGAGTCAATACCACTATGAATTTGATTGCTGAATTCAAACACCTATCATATATTCATTATTAGACTTTAGACAAATATGAGCCAAAAAAAATTAAAACAAAGACACTACTCATTATTCATAAACAAACCAAAAGAAAGACAAGCAAGGACAATAGTTGTGGCACAAGAACTATAAATGCTTATAAATCCCTCACCTGAAAGTAGAAGAATGAGGAAACAACAGCACTTAGCCATAAAAATAGTGATACATATAGCAGGTAACTTGACGACAGTATGAGACGCAGTCCATCCAACATGACCCAGAGCTGAGGCCATGCTCTAGAAGAAGATGAGTTAGGAGACGATCCTTTAAATGAAGATACAGCTTCATCCAGATGATCATGATGATCAAGCTCAGGTTTACTATGACAAGATCAATTCAATTTTTCAGTCGTGAGCAGTCTAAGAAATTTTATAAAGGAATATCATGTCATGATGAAAATACAGATGATATCTGAATAAAATACTCAACAATTGGAAAAGGAAAGCGCGCTTCTGAGTTAGTGAAACTTACTCCCCTAACAGTATCTACAAAATATATAGAATTCTTTCACATGGCATTATGGCAAACCATGCATCTTTTCTAGTATTTTGTCAAAATTTCCTTAGGAGAAAAGTATCAGATAAAGCAGATAGTTCTTTTTCCTTGATTGAGAAAGCAACTCAGGCCTTTGTCTTTCTGCAATTTCAACTTCTGTTTTTCATCACAGCAGAACAAGAGCAGTGATGCATTATGTATATATGTAAAAACAAGATTATTTCAAATAATTTCCATCCAAGATGTTTAGGTGATTTTGCCACTCGGCCTCGGCCACTCCTGTAGTCATATGTTCTGTATCAAGACATCTAGAAAGTCACTAATGGTTTTGGAATGTTTTTCATTGTTCTATCATACAAGAATAATTTCTTTTAAGAATTTATAATTGAAGTAATCGCATAGTTTCAAAACTAAAAACCGACAAAAAGTTTTTTCCAAATATACAAAAATAACTGAAAATACCATTCGGTTCAACTCACTTAATGGGAGACAGCTCCTCAGAGAGATGGGAGTCATCCTGATCAATTCCTTTTGATGATTGTGCAGCTAGTTCCAGCAGAAATGCAGCAAATAGTAGCAAGACTGAAAAGGGTACATATATTATAGAGAATACCAATCAATGCCAGTTACACAAATTTTGCTATTGAAAAATAATAATTACAAACAATTGGAATGAAAATGCTTACATGATCCCATCCAAGCCATTCCTGTGGCAAATAGTGAGCCAAATAGCTGACCAAGTGTAGCACCAGCACCAATAAAACCAAAAAGTCTTGAGCCTGACTGGATACAAACGAGAGTTATTATAGGCCAACAAAAATCTTCTTTTAATGGATATAATATAAATGCATAAAAGGGTAAACCAACCTCATTATCCATAACATCAATCACTCTTGCCCAGGTAGAAGAGATAGTAATCAAATTAAGCAAAGCAATCTTCAGAAGAACAGTAATCAGAAGCTTAAAGCTGGATTTTAAAATAAAAACAAGTATAACAGAATTTCAAATATAGATATGACCATACCCAGAGGAAAAATCCAATTCTCACAGCGATGTAAAACCCTGAGTACTTATCCCAATCTGAGGAGTATGCGGTTTCAGCTTGATCATCTATGTTTTGTGATGTCGACATTAAATGCTAACAACAGAGACAAAGACATAGTGAGTGGATAGAGAAGTAAATTACTCAAAAACATGAAGTTAAACACAGAAGTCAAGAAGCATTTCCTTTCTCACCTTTACATTGGAAGGCATAAACCCAGCTGAAGATGAATGCCATAGAATGAAAAAAGCAATGAGTGAGAGGCTGAAAAACCTATGAATGAGAACCAGCGCCTGTACATAAGGGAAGAACTCAATACAAAATGTGCACAACAGAAAAGTATAGTATGTCATGTTTTTAATAGGAAATTGATATAAATCCTAATTAGAGGTGGTAGATTTACAATTATTTTAAACAGTGGCAGTTTACACTTTGCAGAATTAGGGGTACTTTGTAAGAAATCCCTCCTGCAAATTTCAGTTCTAAAGTAATCCTATAATGTAGAACTCTAAAGTAATATGGGCAAAAGAAATATAATCTCCTGAACAATAATCTAAAATCGCAAGTTATTCAATAATAAGCTACACAAATCATAAGCACAAAGTAATTCCCAAAGGTAAAGAAACAAGCATTCAATCGAAATTAGTTTTGAGGTGAGAAGCCAATACCCTGCCTCTTGAGAGATTTGGCAAAGAGAAGACAAGAGTTGAAATAGGGGCAGCAATCAAGGTGAGAAACAGGGATCCAATGAAAAGTGCCGGGAGAGTCGACAGGCCCAAAGACAATGCCCCTTCATCCCGCAATGGCAGCACCACAAAGTAAGCGCTCAAAATCTGCCAACAGAAGAAAAACAGAATCCTCATAGTTTAGCTTAGAGTTCAATCTGGTTGCGGGAGAAGCTGGAAGTAAAACACTCCAAAAACATTGAAATTTCGCCTTACGAAGAAGAAGCACGAAGAGGAGTGCAGCAAGGCGGGGATCTCGTGGGGTCGAACTGAGACGAACGTTGACAGAATCGCCTCCAAGCGAGATCGATCGTTCGTTACCATCTTCTTCAAGATGAGCCCTACGAAAAGTCAGTCTCAGGCAGGGGGATGGCGATGCCATCGCCAGTGCCATTTTCAGATTTTGATTTTCAGTTGACCATGAATTTTTTTTTTTTTCTCTTGCCTTTTTGGCTCGCCCTGTTCGATCGATGGGATGTACTTGGCTCGCCCTGTTTGATTGGTCGGACACCACTCTAAATCCGATTGGATACTTCGTAACCTCATTTTGAGTGAGACTCTCCAATATCAGTTTTTTCCATACATACCGCCACTAGGATTCAAACTTAAAGTAAGGGCATGTTTGGATCGCGCATTATAATGCAAAAGATTGCATTATAATGCGCGATCCAAACAGGTTAGTTTTTTTAAGAAAGTAAGGTAAATATTAATTTTTCCATTGGTTCGATTCCTTAGGAATCAGGAATGGTTGATTCCAGTATACTGTTTGGTTTACCAAAAGCTGGAATCGATGTCATTCCCAGGAATGGCTCACTCCAAGCCTGCAAGCAAAGTTGATTCCAGCAGAAAATGAGAGGTATCATCCATTCCACAAAAATTTAATTTTTCATCTTAAACCTTAAAACCCTTAAAACTCCAAAACCTTAAATAATAAATTCTAAAATTCATAAACCCTAAATATAAGGTCTAAACCTATATTTTAAACCATAATTCTCATGAATGGTTCATTCAGACAGCATACCAAACAACTTGTCACAAGATTGGTTCATTCCGATTCCTGATTCCATTCTGATTTCTGATTCCAACAGCATACCAAACAACGTGTCACGTGAAGAGAGTACACCCCAACAAGTTAGGTATATTGTGAGCACAATCCCACTCTCCGAGTTTGCAACCTTTTCTACCCTTAACCCTCATTTATTTAAATATAACCATTATGATATTATGTATGTTTTTTCCGAGTCTATTTGTGTTGATCACTTATCATTTAATTTTGTCAAAAAGTTAGGATTTAACAATTGGATGACTAATCATGTACAACCCGCTTATAAACTGACTACTAGGAAGTCGGTAAAAAAGAATGTGATGAAAGCTTATAAAAACCGTAAAATGGCATTGGTGAAATTTTTTGGTGAAAATGATATTAAAGTTTCAATTTATAGTGATACTTGGAGTGATCATTGTATACATGAGCTTAACATGTCATTTTATTGATGATCATTTTATTGTGCAAAAACGTGTTTTGGCTTATAGAGTATTTGACTATTTTCATACAACTTTAATGATTAGTAAAATTATTCGTACTATTTTGAAAGAGTATAGACTACTTCATCGATTTTTTCTATCTCATTCGACAATACATCTAACAACACCGCTTCAATCCGAAATTTGATTCCGCATTGTCAACCAATTCTTGGAGCGAAGTATTTTCATGTAAGATGTGTTTGCTATATTTTAAACTTATGCGTTAAAGATGGTATAAATATTATGTCAGATTTAATCTCTCCTATTAGATATGTTGTTAATCGTATGTGGGTTAGCCCCCGAACCGCCCAAGATTGGAAGTCGTTTTGTACTCAAAAATGTGTTCTACATCGAACTTTTCCAAAAGATGTTTGTCATCGTTGGAACTCCACTTTTAAACCAATTCATGTATGCATGCCTTACAAAGTTGTTTTAACTTCTTTTGCCGCTCTATATTTTCCCGACACTTGCATTATTTCTCAATCTTGGGATTATTCCTATAAAATCTTAGAAGTTTTTAGAGTATTTCATGTCTTGCATTTTCTTTTGGTGTTCAAAAAAAAACTTATTCCTTTTGATACCCTTGAGGTTTTGGCTTTCGTGTTGACGCCCCTCTCCGGTTAGTTAATTTCAAGCTTACCATTATGTTCGTCCCCTTTAAATTAGTAGCATTCAACTCTTAAAACACTTAAATTCATTACCAAGCTATCCTCTATTTTAAGGGTTGTTTAAAAAATTGTTTACAAATTAAAATTGAGATGGTTAGGTTGTGAAATTTGAAGTTTTAATAGTCGAATCCTACTAATTTAAGGGTGAGGAGCACCATGGTGAGCTTGAATTTAACTAATTTGAACCGGAGAAGAACGTAAACGGGAAAAGTCAAAACCTCAGAGGTACCAAAGGGAATAAGTTTTTTTTCACGGATACCAACAGAAAAAGACAAAAACTTATGGGCACTAAAAGAAATTTCCCATTTTATAATTTTACATGTCATCTAATGAATAAGGTTCAAATAAAATAACTCCTTATCCTATAAAATAAGGAGTATTTACTGGCCTTGGCCTTGATTCAAGGGATGATATTCTATCCCTTTTAGGGGCCACTGACATTTTTGTAATTTTTCAAAAATTACAAAAGTGTATCGTTATCGTGAAAAAATACATTGCGAAATACCAAAAAGAACATTACTAAACCAAAAAAGTACTAACAAAAATGAAGTCAATGGGACACGCGCTCAATGTAAAAGTGCATCGTTATCATGAAAAAGTGCATTGCGATATACCAAAAAGTGCATTATTAAACCAAAAAAGTGCATCATCTTGGGCGTCCGATTGACTTGTTTCTAGACCTGTACATAGGCGGGTTCGGGTCGGGCCAACTTTTTTTTTGTCCACATCAACGGGCCGGGCCAAGCCTGACCCAGTAATTCGAGCCTATTTTTCTGTCCATATCCACCCACAAACACGGGTCGGACCGTCCACGGGCTAGCCCGACCCACAAATCATGCCCAAAATTGCAAGTAGATGAACAAAAAAAATTATATTAATGATAACTTGTGCAAAATTTCATTTGCTAAACATGTAAATTGCAACTAGATAACCTAGAAATTGTACTGGATAACAACTAAAATATAAATTACGATATAATATAAATTGCAAATATTTATATGTAGAAATAATTAATGATATAATATATTAATATTATTAAAAAATATAAATTATATATAATATATATACTGGTCGGGTCGGGCCGGATATACGGGCTTTTTTAATTCGTTGTCCAAGCCCGGTCCTATATTTTACGGGTCGGGCCTTTAGGGCTAATTCCAATGTCCAAGCCCGTGTTTTAAGCGGGCCGGGCGGGCTAGCCCGGACTTGTACAGGTCTACTCGATTCCGATTGAACTCAACCGCCCAAAATATTTTGGTTAGTAATGCACTTTTTGGTACATCGTAATGCAGTTTTTCACCATAACGATGCACTTTTTTAATTTTTCAAAAATTAAGAAAAATGTCACCGCGTCCCTACTTTCCGAGAGAAATATCAGTAATAGGATAAAAAGATCCAAAAATTCTAAACGCTTCTTAATTTATAAAATAAATAGTTATTTTATTTGAACCATTACTTTTAAAAAACTATAATTAATTTATGCTGTCAAAAATTTACATCTGAGCTAGAATATCAAATGAGAATCTCTATTTCTCAGCAACACATATTTTTTTAATAGAATCTACCCTAATACATTATAAAGCAGAACCCAAGTATGTTGTAAAATTTGCGCCACGTGGTATTTTGGAATAAATTTGTAACACCCCCTTCCTACCCTGGAGGTATTACCGCCAGTAACCCCGATTAAGACTAAACCGAAGCTACCCAAGGCTTTAAACTGACTGAACAAACTAAAACAAGATAAATGAAACCATTTAAAACCTAACAAAATTAAGTAAAACTTTACAGTGGAAAAGAGATTAAAAGGTCTTATACAAGCCTTAACTTAAAAAGAATTAGTAAATAATAGAACAACCTTCTATTTAAACAAAATCTTCATCCAGTCTTTCTTAAGTTCTTATTTCTGAAACTCTGCTTCGCTTTGAAGTAGTTCAACCATGATCTTCACTCAAGTATAGCCATTGGAAACCTTTCTTCAACTTCTAGAGCTTCAAACTTCTGAATCCGCCTCTTGAATCAACTTCCAAGAAGAACCTGATGTGTCGTAAACCAACGGTGGACACGAGCCGACCATATAAAAGAAAAAAAGATGGACGGGTTAGTCTAATGAAAGACTAAGCAAGCGGAGAAACTAACTTGGTTCTTATGGTTGTAACTAAACATATTGGCATCCAAATCCGATTAGACTCGGATTATGATCCAACAGTTAGCAGTCTTATAGAAAATAAGAAGGAGACTCGCATAATCAAGAGATAGGACACCACAACTTGTGGTTCCTTTACGAAACATGAACAATTGTTGGGAACCCATATTAATCCCATAACATTTTGAAAAGCCTCCATCGACTAATCAGATTGACTTAATCAAAGCTTGATTAAGAATCATTCATAACAGGGAACAAGAATGGTTATCGAATAGACAAACCATTTTGGTACATTAATGTGCCTAACGCACCAATCTTTCATTACTCTCAATCTGTGCACTCGCACCATTTAATAGTTTTTACTTAGTTCGGCCAACAACCGAGATCAGAGGGTCTATTTTATCCATGATCATTTACATATATCCTCGGCCAACAACCGAGATTCGGCCAACAACCGAGATCAGAGGGCCTATTTCATCCATGATCATTTATACATGCTCGGCCAACAACCGAGATTCGGCCAACAACCGAGTATCAATTTCACTTAGCTAGAGTGCACCATTGTCTTCCTTCAACGTGAAGCGTGACATGAGTCATGACTTCAATATTGGGATACGCTAGCAAGCTACGCCCCCAATACAGATTTTGTTATAAAGAGGTCATTGGAGACTCGACTCCTACCCCTAGACTACCTATTTTGCAACAGTGTTTCAGCACAGGACCACTAAAGAGATGTCTTGGAGTCTAAACTCCCATCTCTACCATTTTACTTCACAACAATGTCTCAGCATGAGACAACTAATCATACAACGGTGTTAAATTCAGTTCTAGCGTAAAAACTGAAATAACGACATGGTCGTTATTTCTAACAAAATAACAACCTATCAAACTTTATTCAACATACAAATTATTCCAAACATGCGGATTAAATGGAATTCAATTCCTCGTTAATAACCATAACGCAAGAGAGAATCGTCCACTTGCCTTAGAAGGCGTGCTCAACGTCCTTAGCAATTCAACAGTAATTTTTATCACCCTTCTGCCAAACATAACAAAAGGATTTCTCAACAACGAGCTCACAAAACGCTTCTTAGTTGTATTATCAACTCCTACAACTTCCTAATCGATAAACGATTTAATTTCCGAATATCGATATATAATAAATCCTTAGTTATCATGCTTTAAGGAGCCATCTTGGCGGAATTATAACTAATTATCCGCTTCACTTTTGAAACAATTTTCGAAATAAAAATTGTTCATTAGCAATAGTTCTTAAAGGTGACCAAATCTCGGATCAAACAGATTAACAACGAATCCCGAGTAATTATCCGAAGTCCTTTACCTGCCAATCGGTGTCAAAACTTGTATTCGCTATAACGGAAGATCCTGACGTCCAGTTCTCGAGCGGTTTGAACCTGTGGAACCGTATCAACGCCAAGATTATAAAAACCATAAATTTAATTAGCAAAGCGGAACCGAAAGGCCCTTACGGTGGCTCCGCAACCAACTCGCTAATTAATTTTGATCGTATATACCTTCACTCGAGCCCATGGCTCGTTTGGCTCGATAGTGGCTCGATCCCCGAGCTCGAGGGTGGCTGGGTGATGCCCGGTGGCGGCCCTTGCGGTGGGTGGTGGTCGGAGGAGCTACCATTCACCGGCGGTAACCCATAACGAGGCAGAGACACGCCGGCGGTGACGAATTCTCCTCTCCCGTGTCCACGTTCCGTCCTGTTCTTTTTCGCTGGTTCAGTTTCCTTAGCAGCAGCGCCCAACAACACCCATGGAGATGAAGATGAAGGTGAAGATGGAGGTGGAAGAGGAGGTGAGGTGGTGGTAGGGAAGGCGAGGAAGAAGGAGCAGCCGACGGTGGAGCTTGCTCGAATTCTCCCGAGTCCGTCGTGTCCTGATTCCTCTCCACTCCCAAATCTCGAGCCCCCCTTTCTAATTTGTGTCAATCTCTCCCATTCCTTCCTCATTAAGACAAGGCAGAGAAGGCGGTTTAAAAATCCAAAATCGTCTCGGAACGGGACTCGCGTTAAAGCGGTAAAATTATGTATCTCGGATGGAAAAACTTATTAAATACAAAACGCCCCGTAAATTATGTAGACCAATAAAACCCAATTTTTCATGATTTTATCTTGCTACCTTCAATTTTTAAGGCTCCCGTTTCGTATTTTAAAACCTTTACAGTACATAATTAAAAAGACGGCTTATCCAATAAATATTCTTTTTCCACTAAAAAATCCTAGAATTCACACCGATCCATAAAATCATTTCTTTGTGATTTTAGGATATCATCAAGAATTTTCTAGGATTTAATCTCCAATAGAAATATTGGATTAAGCGTTGAAACAGACCAAAAAGGTTAAAAGGATATCCGAGAAAAATTCAAAAATATCCTAAAAAACCGCAGTTATTACAAAATTAATGCGAAATTAAATTTTAATAAATTTTGTAACAATTTATAGTATTCTTTCTATATATAATAAATAGATAAAATGTTTATATAATTTTTTATGTATATAATTTTTTATCTATGGATTATGTATTAGTTTACTACAATAGATAACATATTTATATAATTTTTATATACATAAATTCCTATGAGATGATATTTTCCATATTAATTTAATATTTTTATCTCTTAACAAAATTTAGGGTCTTAATATATTTTTTTTTATCTTTTAACAAGGCTTGAGCTCTAAGTATAAAATTTATATCTATATAATGATATAATTTTAAATAAAATTTTTTTTTATGTTGATATATTTTTATTTTGTGAAAAAGATATAATTTTATGTTGATGACTAAGATTATATGTAAATTTCAAAAATAAATATAAATTCGAATTTTAATTTAAATTAATAAAATTAGATTTTCTGTATCTTTTATGCATTTATATTAATGATTTTTTTTTCTTAAATCAAAGTTTGATAAAAAAATAGAAAAATTTACAAATCTTGATGAATACTTGCTTAAATTGAATTTTGATAAAAAATTTACATTACATTTTTCTTAATTTCCTTTTTATTTTATTTATGTAAATATAAATTTTTTTTATCTAGACCCACCTTACATTTAAACTTTTTTATTTCTATGTTTTTTTTTGTAATTTAATATGGATGATAGGTTGATTAATACATTGCATTTTGTAAATTTTCATATACATTAATTTCCTTTATATTTTATTTCTTCGTTATGTAAGTTTAATATGGAAAACAACTTTATAGATGGATTGAATTTTGCAAAATAATACATAGATAATTTTCTCTATATTTTATCTCTTAAATCAAGGACAATGTTCTCTTCTATACTAATCTTTATATTGTATTTTTCATATTTACAAACATTCTTATTATTATAGAGTAAAACTAGTATGTATTCCCGAACCTTGTACGGGTTTTTCTTAAATAAAATATTAATAATAAAATATTTTCAAATATATTTACTATCCGAGAAAAATAATTATGTAAATGCTTAAATATAAAATTTTGTTATGATCAACGTAAAAAAATAAGGCAATTATCATATAATTAATCAAGATCTTTGCATATAAGGTAACAAATGATTATTTAATAATAACCAAATTGGCAAGAAGATTGTTAATAATATACAGTTAGAAAGATAACTATTCAATTAAGATATCTAGTTAAAAACAATTTTATCTAAAAAAATAAATATTCTAGCATTTGTATGATAACATAAAAAAAATATCCTAATGATCTTCCTATCTATCATATTTAAAAATAAAAGATTGTTAATAATGGGATTTTCTATCCTATATTCTACAAGAATGAATAAGAATTTATCATATCCAAAAATAAAAAAATTATTTAAAAAAAGGTGGTGTGGTCCAATCTAAAAGTGATATGTGTTATTTAATAATTTTTTTAACCTCCACTTTAGGTTATAATTATGATATAAGAACCTTAATATATAATTTTAATAAACTAACTTTAAAAAAATATTTTAATAAATTATATTATGCTTTGTAGATAACCTATCCTAATTATTATTATCTTTATAAAAATAACCAAGTATTTTATACATATTAGTGTCTAAAAAAATAAGAAAATATTATTTAAAAATATTTAATAAAAAGTAAAATCAATATTTTAATAATTTCAATCTAAATTTGGACAAGATCTCCAGAAGTAATGGAAAAATATTTAAAAACATATTCAATTAAAATATGGAGTACAATCTAAAAAAATAATTTGTCTATTGCATAATTTATTATGATATTATATAAATATATTTAGTATTTTAAATTAATATCGTAGAATTGTATTGTTTTTAGTAAAACTAGTTGTACCCGTCGTACCATGTACGACTACGATTCGGTATTTTATAGACATTATAAATAGGATATTAATAAATTAAAATATAAGATAAAATTTTATATAATTAATTTATTGCTCGTAGAATGTATAATTTTTTAATCAATATATATGATTAAATTTAATGTTGAGAGTGAAGATATGTTATTAAGATAAAATAATTATATTTCTCTTTTTCCTTGATGATATTTCATAGATATTTAATTAAAAAAGAAGATAAAATATAAATAAAAAAATTAATATATTCAAATATGGAAGAGATAAGAATTTAAAAAATAATATTTAACTTAATAAATAAGATATAATAAAGTATGAAAGATAAAGATAATTTAATTATATATATATTTAAAATTTAATTAATTTAATTTAAGATAGGACCAAACTCATTTTGTAGTTCAATAAAGTAAAGTTTAGATAAGATTAAATATTATATTTTTTATATTTTATTACTTTCCATGTACGTAAATTTAGAGATTATCAGATATTTCAATATCTCTATTAAATATTTTATTATCTATCCATACAATATGATATCTATCCATTATCTATTTTGTGAAGTGGTTAAGAATTTAAGATAAATCGTAATTTCTATAATTATATATTGTTAGAATATAATTTGAAGGGGGCTTTCTAGAATTATTATTTAGTTTTTTAAGTTGAAAAAGAGTTTTCCATTATTTTATTCAGGTTATGCCACGTGGCGCAAATTTTTACACAGACTTGGTTTCTGCTTTATAATGTACTAGTTGATGACCCGGGCCTTGCCCGGGGGCTTTTTCAAATAAAAATTGTAACACATTAATTTATATATGCTATGGTATTATAATTTAAATTGTAAATAATAGTAATAAAATAATGAAACTAATAATTGCATATATATACAAATTTATTTTAATTATTATAATATATTTAATTTTAAAAATATATGAAAATTATATTTTATCATTAAAAATATTATTTACTTGTAAATTGTAATATCATTTTCATAATCATAAAAAAGTCAACGATCTTGACCCGTTGGGTCAACTCAAAGTTGTAAGAAAACCTCAAAGAATTGACCTGATCAACCTGTAAATTTTAATGACATGAACAGAACTCAATCCTAACCCAAATGACCGAACCATGACTTGGGTACTTGACCAAACCAACCTGATTAATTAGTTTTAAATTAAGAAATCATTTATTTTATTTATTTATTTAGGAATCTGTAATATAAAAAATCAACATACTTATGGATAGAAAATTAAAATAAGAAAATAAAAAAAATAATATAAAAAATATGGATATTAAAAGTAAACCTATTTCATTTAGAGATATTAAAATTATTTTATATTGTGGCATTAAATTAAAAAATATAGTTAAGATATTAAATTACTATTTCTTATTTGTCATACTAAAGAACAAAAACTTAAAATTAAACATATGTAATAAAAAATATACTTATAAATAGAAAGGTTATATAAATTTTTTTATAACTATTATATTTATGGATAAAAAAACTTATCTATTTTAATCTAATGGATTAAATTAATATTTTATATGTGTCATACATATGGATAATGATTAACAGGTTTAAGATTAAGAGATCAATAAATTTTTATTTATTTATTAACGGATTCGTAATATAAGGAAATATAAAATCTTCAATTAAAAACATGGTCCAAATTAATTAAAAAATTTGTCATTATTATGGATAGAATATTAATATTTAAAACTCATAATTTAAAATATGGTTCATATTTCGTAGTTATGGATATTAAACTTATCTATTTAGTTTAGAGAAATTTAAATTAATTTAACTTAGGATATTAAATTTAAAAATTTTAGGTTGGATATTAATTTATTTGTCATAGTTATGGATAGGATTTTAATTTATTTGTCATATTTATGGATAGAAACTTACTATTGATGAAAATTTAAAAATTTGTCAGTCGTATAAATAGAAAATTAATATTGAAAAATTCGAAATTAATATGAAAAATATGGTCAATATTATTAATTAAATATGTTATCATACGTATAAACAAAAAAAAATTAATATGAAAATCCGAAAATTAATATAAAAAAATACATGATAAAAGATATGGTTCATATCAAAAAAGTTATTATACTTTTGAATAGAAAGTTAATATAAAAGAATTTGAAAAATTTAATATTTAAAACCTATAAAATAAAATATGGTCCATATTTTATACATATGGAAATAAAAGTTATCTATTTCCTTTAGAGATATTAAAATTAATTTATTATGAGATATTAAATGTAAAAAGGGTAATTGGGATATTAAATTATTATTTTATATTTTTGTACTTATGGATAGAAACTTAATATTGATGGAAATTAAAAAAAAATTCATTTTTATTTATAGAAAAGAAATTTTTAAAAATCCGGAATTAATATGAAAAATATGGTAAATATTAATTAAATATGTTACCATACTTATAAATAAAAAATTGATATAAAAAATACAAAAATATATATGAAAATACACGATTAATGATATGGTTCATAGTTCATAATAACTAAAAAAATTATTATACTTTTGAATAGAAAGTTAAAATAAATGAATTTGAAAATTTAATATTTTAAAATCCATAATTTAAAATATGGTCCATATTTCATACTTAAGGATATAAAGTTATCTATTTCATTTAGAGATATTAAAATTAAAATTTTATATTTTTCATACTTATGGATAGAAACTTAATACCAATAATTTGTAATTAAAAATATATTCACGAATAGAAAATTATATAGAAATGATTTTATATTTATCTTATCTATAACTATATATTAAAGCAGAATATTTTCAAGCCACCAAAACGATTCTGGACCCACCTTATATTTAAAAAATAATTTGTATTCTTATTATTTATATTATGTTCTTTTAAATCTTCTAAGAATCTATCTCTAAATCCTTTTCTTTTAAAATAACTTGTCATATCTTTTGACAGATTCTTTTATAGATTTATTGATTTTTTAACAAATTTTATAATAAAGACCTATTGGCTATTATGTTTTATTTTTGGTCGAAAAAACCTATTATGTTTTAAAACATACGTATTATTTTTTTACTATATCTTACCATATATTTTGATAGACATATATAGATATACTAATTTACTTACCTATTATTTTTTGACCATATCTTACCATAACCGACGTATTATCTTTTTTTTTACTATATCTTACCTATTGTTTTGATAGATTTATAAATTCCACTCATATAAAATCATATACAAAAATACGGATGTATAGATAGAAATAATGAATATCTTACCTATATCTTATAATCATGGATTAAATTAATATCTTACCTATATCTTATCGTATTATTTTTTTCATGTAATAATCATATAATAATATGGATGTATATAATAATAAATATGAACAAAGATAGAAATAATGGATAGAGTTAAAAATTTATCCAATCTCATATAAAATTGATAAAAAAATTATTAAGTAAGGTGAGTGGATAACATTCGAAATTCTATAAGTTAATAGAATTACATAATATATAATTTATTAAAAAAATCATTATTAAAAATAGGTTGGTAGATTAGGTAGATTATCTCGTGGACTTCTAGTTGATAACAACGACTTTTTTTTAACAAAATTTTATGATTATGATTTTTTGATCAATTTCTCCTTGTATAATTTGTATTTGACCAAATATTTTAATTAATCTCTTTTCCCTTCGTCGTCTTCCGTTCTGCAACGTATTCTGTGATTATTTTATAATAAAATGTGAAATCCCTAATCGCTCAACATTTCTCTCTTACGAATCTTCGATTGAACGATAGATCGCTGCCATACGAGTTCTGTTTCGGATCTGATCGAATTTCCAGCTTCTAGAGGAGGAAAGTTCGTGTTTTTGTCCACAATCGAGAGGAAGAATTTGCGACGTTGCCATGAGAAAGAAACTCGATACACGTTTTCCTGCTGTGAGCTGTCTTTTCTCTCTGTTTTTTTTATTAATTATATTTGTTTGTGTTATTGCTATTTTGTGAAGCCTTTCTCGTAGTAGATCTGTAATCTGTTTATGGCGTCTCTGACATCTGTTGCTTATCATTCATTCTCGCTTCTTATGGCAATTTGCTTCAACCCTGTTAAATTTTTTAGAATCTTCGTTTTAGAAGTTATTTAGAGGGATTACATTTGTTTCAACCAAAAAAGAGGGATTGCATTTGAATTCACTTTTCTGATATTGCTCGGAGGCCGATTGCTAGTTAGGGTTTTGCGGTGTTTCTAAATGATGGTCAATTTTGCCTTCTCTTCGAATAATATGCATCTTATTGGTCTGCAGTTTGACCATTCTTTGTGGGAAGGGGAGCTCACTGTTTACTTCTTTTTTTTCCTTAATCAGGTTTAAGTTTGAATTTTGGGAGAAATTATAGTGAGTCTGACTGGAGTATTAATAGTCTTATCCGTGCAATAGAGAGCTTGACTGCTGTTCGCATTAAGAATCAGGCTTGAGTTTTAGACTTTTCTGGGATACAGATTGGTATTGGTACTGGTCTGAAGGGAAATCAGGAGGAACACAAGTAGATAATGTTTTGTCATTTCATCTCATTCTGAAAGTTGATGCATAGCTTGTAAAGATTTGTTAGACAGTTGGACTTTGAATCAAGGGTGTAAGGTTTTGTTTCCCTTTCCTCTCTCGAGTTAGAAAAAAGAGGAGAATGGATAATAGAGAGGTGATACCTAAGTTTTGAAAATCTAAATGCGATCCTGATAGGAATTTCAGACCTTACAGCCCATTGTTAATTATCTGCTAAATAATTATTATTTTTATTAGTTATTTAAAATAAAAAGTAAGAGATGCTACACGAAGGCACTAATGAATCAATCTCAAAATGATCTGATCAATTTCGATTCACTTCTAACTTCATCGGGACCTGACATGAACCAGCAATGATAACCAGTTACACAGAATTCCCAAGACATGCCAAGGAACTGTTTCCAGTTTGGTTTGATTGACCCAAACTGTCTCCTGACAATTCATCAATGTTTTCTTACTATATCTGGCGCTTGTGCTTCTGTGTGCGGTTTATTGTTTCTTTTTTGATGATTTTGGCTGTTGTTGATTACAATGACATAACTCAAGTTGTTATTGCTAAAATGTTTTCTTGTACTTTGTGCTTCGTCTCTCCCTCCATGAATGTTGATTGAGCTGCTTTGGGTCTTTGCTGATTTTATTTTTAGATGTTGCTTTAAACATATTGTTGTATTCTAGACTAAGAATTTAGCTTATTTTTTTCTTCTTCAAATGCGCAAAGTTTTAGTACCGATTCTTTCCAAACAAAAGAAGATAACAGGTGTCCTTTTGGTGAACACAAGTGACTGAATTCATTTTTTTTAAACATTGGTATATTCTTATCTATATAGTCTCATTGGTTTTCTTGAACTTGTAGTGATATATATTTATATATTATATATGTAATAAAAAATGTTTAAACCAATACATTATTTATATTTCAAATACCTTTCCATGTCATGTCTTATATCTTCGGTAATGTTCTATGTGTTGTTTCGTGTAGTGTTATGGTTTCATCTTGTGTAGCCAACTTTGCATAGAGCAATTTGACTTGAAAATGGCCTGATTAATAGAATGAACTGACTTAAACATGGCATGATGAACGTAGAATCCAATCCCACTGAAGCTGAACCAAGATGAACTTATACTTCCAAGAACTCCAAATGATCTGATATCCAATCTAAATCTATAAACCATTCACTCGTTTTTTATTCTCTATTGAAAATGACCAATTGAAATTTATGCTGCAGGCTCGAATAAAGAAAATAATGCAAGCTGACGAGGAAGTAGGGAAGATAGCCATGGCAGTTCCTGTTCTAGTCTGTGAGTTGTTTCAAATCTCACTTTCATGTTAGAATTTCTTATATTATCAATCTTGCTTATATGTTCAAATTTAATGATACAGCTAAAGCATTGGAATTGTTTCTACAAGACCTATGTGATAGGACATATGATGTTACACTTCAGAGGGGAGCTAGGACTGTGAGTTCACTTCACTTGTAAGTGGAGAACACATTCATTGGGTCACTTTTGCTAGTCTTACCATTTACTGTATGATTGGTATCAGTTTCCCTTTTGCATCTTTATTTATTACTTCACATTCCTTGTCGTATTGACATGCTTAGGCACTTTAGTGCATATTTGGCATGGCTGGAAAGGTTGCTCATGAGGTGCTCAATACAATCCCAAGTTACTAATTTTGCTAATTTTAAATAGTTCCATTTTCACGTTTTTTATCTAGTTTTTTTTTTTGCAGTTTCCCATCTGTCTACTAGTCACTTCTCCATTTTGCTTAAAATTCTACACTTTCTCCATGTTGTTTTCCATTATTTTGAATTAAGTCTTTTATTACTTTATTAGTATTTGGAGTTAGTTATATGTTTTTTTATAGTAAAAAGTGGAGCAGCTGCATCTTGTATTGGTTGAGACTTGAAATTAAAATGCAGATTCTGAGTTTTCTCACTTGCTCAGTGCTAGATACTTGCTCCCAGCTTATCTTCTATTTTCATTTTTGAGCTCTTACACATGATAAGGTACATAAAATAACTGATTGATTGCTAAGGAGACCTGATAAAGTGTGTCATCCCAAACACGCCTTTCCTTGACTTCACATGGAACATTAGGAAAATCTTTTGCATGATGTATTCTACCTTTTCCTGCATTCAATACATAGTGTTTCCTTTTCTGAATTTCGCTGCAGTATACCTAATGAGGAAGGTTCATTTTCTGTTATAAGTTGGTTGCAACAAAGGAATTGTTGACAAGGACAAGTGAAACAATAACATTGCAAAAACATGAGCAAGCATGAAGCATCCACCAAATACTTATATTTGCAAAAACTTCAGATATTGCCATGACTATATAGATTTTGTGACTGGTTTCAACAGTAACAGGAAATACTACATCCGCCCCATAGAAATTCTAGAAATGCTTGAGCCACTGACTGCTTATAATTTGATCACAGTTGATGGAAATTGAATCATGATAATTTAAGAAATTAAACCAGATCCTGCCAGCCTGGTATCAAAGTAATATGTTACCATTGTAAAGTAGGCCGGTTTATCTATCTTTGACAAGGTTAGAAAGACTCAAGATTAGTGACTGCAATTAATATAAAAGTTTATGCACCACTTAATTGATGTCTTCTTAAGTTTTATTATTTTTTTAAAAAAAATTCTTCTTATTATTTCCAAGGCATCAAAACTAAGTTGATCTGTCATGAGTAAATGCAGGAAGCATTGTATACATAGCTTCGGTGTCTTTGATTTCCTAAAAGATGTTGTGAGTAAGGTTCCTGATTATGGCCATTCAGATGCTACTGGAGATGAGAAAGGTTCTTTAAAACGCAGGTAAGCAGATTTAATCTCATCATCCTTGTTGTGACCTTTTGACTCTGATCCTATAAGGTTTTCTCTGTTCGGTTTATTATTACTAGTTTTCAGGCATGATTTTAATAAATGAAAGAAAATTTATATCTGGCAGAAAAGCGACTGCAGATGAGTACCATGATAGTGATGAAGAATTGAAGAAAAGCAGAGTGGTTAGTTGCTCTCTCTTTATTAATAAAATTGCATAACTTACAACTTTACCTTTCTTTATTGACGTAGCATGGATAACATTAATAGTTTTATGGGCTTATATCAACATTTGTCTTTAGAAAACCTTTTAACTTGTGTGATTTCGTTTTGACACAAATTTTAAAATAGAGGCAGGTTCTTTTGATCATTTTTTGTAAAATATGGCTTAGAAAAAAACTCCCATGTTATTGCTGGCTTTTGAAATATTCCTTGAAATCACTTTATCTACCCTTACCTTGAAAGAAGCATATTCTGACAAAGTAGGTGATACATTAACTAATATGCAGCATCATGAGATGGGACAAGCAAGCAGCAGTGGAAGAGGTAGAGGAAGGGGACGTGGAAGAGGCCGTGGACGAGGCAGGGCCAACACCGACAGACAACCTCCTCCTTTTCCTCCTCATCCTGAGACCGAGGTTGAACAAACAGCCCCTTTCGTTCTTCCCGCCAACCAAATTCCCGTTCTTCAAAACTTTACGACAGAGACTAATGCCACTGAACCACCACCACCGGTAAAGGAGCCTGTAAAGGAGGAAGAGAATCTGGCAGCTTGTGATGGTGCAGGGGATTCTAGTGTTGGAAACATTGATTTGAATTCCGATATAGTAGAAAACCAGGACATGACCAAAGATGCAGTAGTTTCTGTGGATAATGCTGTTGATTGTGGCTTAAAGGCTGAGCCAACTGAGACCAAACTGGAAGAGTTTGTGTCTGAAGTAGATGGAGTGGCGATTGACCCTCTTCAGGTAGCTCAAACTCAGTTTAACACGAAGATAGAGGAAGATGAGGATTATGATGAAGAGTAAGTAGCAGGTGGCAATACAAAAAGTGGAGCTTGGATTGATGGGTTTGCTCATCTGGGTATGAACTCCTTTACATGATACTCCTCTCTTATTCTTCTTGTCTATGTAGCATTTCTGTATAACCAGATGTGGAACAATTTGCTAACAGTAGTTTCGCGTAGTTAGGAGCAGATTGTTTAGTGTTGTTCCACATGTTTAACCTAAAAAGTAGTTGCTTGTTATGTTGAAGATATGCTTGTGTATTGGCTTCCTTGTTTTTCTTGAATGATTTGTAGACTGTAGTGCTTCTCAATCTTAGGGTTAGGTCCAGTACAAGTTGAGAACAGCATTTGTAAAAGTTTGGGAAATTCCATGTGGTAGCCTCTAGGCCGTGCAAATTCCACGTGGTATCCAAAATATTTATATCCACTTCTCTCTTTAGTTTCCGATGGTTCTTCTTTGAGTTTTCTTCTTTAGGGGTTTATGAGGCAAGATCAGTTGTTGAACTTTGAAGATGGAAATGTGTTATGATTGAAAGAGGCAATTAAGTATACTCGTTGCATTACTATATCAGATAGGTGGTACGGTCAAAAGTACAAGGTCGATAATCGATATCATAATATTCGAGGTCTCACGTTCGATCCTTGTTTCCACTCCTTCACTTGGTAAAAAACCAAGTCTCACCATTTTACCTACTTGGTGGGCTTTGTCGGTTAGTTCACGAACTTAAGATTTACCACCAAAGATAGGTCCCTCGTAAAAAAAAAATGCTCATAATTAATGAGCATAAAACATGGCAAAAGACTACATTGGACACCAATGTCCACATATACAAAATTACAATACAAGGCACCAGATAATATTAAAAAAAAATTTGTTGGAAGATTCAAACTAGAGTATAGAAATTGTGAGAGTGGTGGATACTGGTCACCAACGTCTTACAACATACAGCTAGCTGATCCGATCCTGCTGTCGTGCTCTGATGTATCCCTCTCTTGTATTCTCCTCATCACCCCGGCCTGACCAAATCAAAGTCAAATTCTTAATTTTAAAACCTCCATCTTTCTCTTGGGAGGAGTTTCATTGTTGATCACCCTCAAGAAGAAAACGAAACACAGTTTTTTTTTCCTGATCATCCACATATTAGTTTTGCACTTTAAAATCTTCAGGACAAAGCTTTAGTGGCCACGGTGTTTGTGTGATGGCGTTCTTTAGGAGAACTTTCTCTAGGAGGCTTCTGCCCGATCGCTTCCAAGAGATCACAGAGCGTGTTTATGGTACCGTCTTTCTCACTACTCATGATTGATTATGCTTTCTTAAGCTCCAAAGGGTTGTTCATTACTCTTGTAGAAGAATCATGTTTTATCTTTGTAGTTCATTTAGTGTGTGATATTCATCTTCATTGAATATTCTAAGGTCTTCATCATAGTAAATCAACATATCCTGCATTTATTTTATGCAAGTAAGTTATCTTTTTTTGATCTTCAGAAAGATTTTTGTGTGTTTTGTAGATTCATCTACCAAATTCCCTAACACAGGTGTAAATACCGATGCATAGTTTCAATTAAAACCTCAAATGAAATCAACTTGGGAAGAACATTATGATGATCTTCATTATTGTTAACTTTTTTTTAGATTTATCTCTATGTTCATCTTTAGAATCAATAAAAGTTCATTATGTTGGATATGGTACACTCATATATATATATATATCCAAGTAGTTTGTTTCTATACTTTTTTTTTAATGCATAATCATATAAGAGAGCAACACTAGCTTCTATACAAGACTGATCTCTTGCTACTTAACAAGCATAATGATGAACTTACACAAGCCTCCATTATTCAATTTCGCTAGTCTTTGATTGCTGCCTTACCACAAAAGAATTGGCCGAACAAGACTACAAATCATACATGGACACAGCAGTAACCAATCTACAAAGGCACCACCCGGGCGCTTCCTTCATGGTATTCAATTTCAAAGAAGGCGACGATCCAAGCCTACTCTCAGACCTACTATCTCACCACGACATGACTGTCGTCGACTACCCAAGACACTACGAAGGCTACCCAATCCTCCCCTTAGAAATGATCCACTACTTCTTGAGATCAAGTGACAGCTGGCTTTCCTTAGAAGGCCAGCGCAATGTCATCCTAATGCATTGTGAGAGAGGAGGCTGGCCTGCTCTAGCCTTCATGCTTGCAGGCCTGCTTTTGTATAGCAAGAAGCAAGTTGGTGAGATGAAGACTCTTGAGATGGTGTTAAAGCAAGCCCCTAAGGAGCTTTTGACGCCGTTATCTATAATGAATCCTAGGCCTTCTCAACTTCGTTATTTGGAGTATATTTCTAGTAGGAGCTTGACATCTGATTGGCCTCCTTCTGATGCTCCTTTAATGGTGGAATCTCTTGTTCTTGTGAATCTTCCTCTGTTTGATGGCGGCAAGGGGTGTAGGCCGGTTGTTCATGTATATGGGCAAGATTCTTCTATGAAGAGTAGTAGAAGCCCTCGACTTTTGTGTTCGTCTTTGATGTCTGAGGAAGGAGCTCACTACTATAAGAAGGTATTTTCTTGGACTTTTGAATTGTGCATTATACCTCTTGTTAAACATGAAATTGAAAAAAGTAGTCTTTTTATAGGCATGACTACTGAAATGTTGAAAGCCTTCAGAATAATGAAGCAATTTTTTTTGATAGGCTCGCTTTCAGATGATTGAGGTTATATGGATTTTGGCTAACTTGAGAATTAGAATGGGTGATTTTTTATTATCCAATTTTGAATTCAACTAATGATTTACGAAAACCACCCTATTTTTTTGAGGATGATTCAAACTCGAATCTTTTGACCAACACTTATGGAGTCTAGTGCCACTTTACCACTAGACCAACTGGGTATTGGTCTGAAAATCACCCTATTTTAAGTGTGTTTTTCTTAGGGGTTCCTTTCATAATTGTAATTTTGGTGCTACTAGATTGAGAGGTTTCGTCATATTTTCTTGATGACAAAGTGAAATGAATTCAACACTACTAAATATTATTCTCTGGATTCTGCTTTGCTGTTATGAGCATGTGCTACTGTCTCTTGCACTTTCCTTGGGACATAACAAGCTCTGAAAATATGTAGGAGGAGTGCTTGATGGTGAAAATAAATCTAAATTGCCGTGTCCAAGGAGACGTGTTTCTGGAATGCATCCATCTAGGCGATGATCTAGTATCAGAGGAGAAGATATTTAAGGTGATGTTTCACACCGCGTTTGTCCAATCCTACATCATGTCGCTCAGCTCAAGCGAAGTTGATGTCTTGTGGAATGCAAATGCCAAAATTCCAAATGACTTCAAAGCAGAAGTAAGTTGTCCAATTCTAACCTATTCTCAATTCTATATAAACGTACATATAGTTGATTTATTTTTATTAAAAACACTAATCATGCTTACAATGTCTCAGGTGTTCTTTTCCAACCCTGAAGAGGTTAAGTTGAGCATTGCTAAGGAAATGGCAAGTCTTGAATCAGGCCATGAATCTGAAAGCGAATTCTTTGAGGCTGAAGAGTTTGATATTTCTGTAGTTGATAACAATGATGGTGTGGAGATCATGCATTCTAATTACTCCATAGATGACAATCTTCCAGATCATCACAATGAAGACAAACAAGAAAAAATAGTTGTCAAAAGTACTGAAAATCAAGACCCAGAAGCTAATTTTGATGATAAAGCAAAAACTAAGCACCAGATGGATGATACTGTGAGCCAGGAACGGAATTCAGCACAAGCTCCTGAGTTTGATTATGAGCCTATTCGTAATCTAAGCGATGAACGAGATTCTTATCAAGTTACAGAGGTAGAATTTCATCCAAGTGTTAAGGAAAGCTACGTCTTGAATGATTATGAGCAAGATGTTACAAATGCAAACATTTTGGAGGTTAGTGAAAGCAAGTTACAAGATACAAGTCAAACCACTCTTCCAATTATCTGCAGTGAAGAGGAATATGATTTGAAGCAAGCTAAGGCGGAATTTGATTTTGAGGCTTGCGGCATCAAGAATGATGGCATACTTGTGGATGCTGTTAAACAAAGCCAGGAAGACGGGTCAATAAAAGCCTCTTCACAACTCGTCTTTGAGGCTAATACGAACGTTGTTCTGATTGAAGAAATTACTAAAGATGATTCAACATCAGCCTCTTTAGAAGCCACATCAGGGCTCAATGATGCAACAAGGAGCTTTCTTTTGCTTGAGGAAAACAAAGAAGATAGTTCAAAAGCACCCAATTCTTCAAAAGCATCATCTCCTTTGGAAGTTAGATTTGAGCCTAATATTGTAGTTGAAGGAAGTGAGTTTGATCCTATTATTGAGAGTAAAATCATAGTGGCGACTGAAGGAAGTGAGGATGATTCAAAAGCAGTTTTTACAAAAAGCACATCTAAAACCAATATTTTGTTTGAAGAAAGCCAAGACTTTGTAGAAACAAGTTCTTCTGAAGCTGGGTTGGAGCTCAATAGTGCAAACAAGAACTTTCTTGCAGTGGAAGAGAAGTTGGAAGATTGTTCAACAGAAGAATCAAAGTCCAATATTGAGGTGGAGGAAAGAAGTGAACAAGATTTCTCAAAAACATCATCTCCTTTGGAAGTCAGATTTGAGCCTAATATGGTAGTTGAAGGAAGTGGATCTGAGCCTATTATTGTGAGTAAAAACAAAGTGGTGACTGAAGAAAGTGAAATTGGCTCAAAAATAGTTTCTCCAAAAAACACATCTGAGACTATAATTTCAAGTGAAAATGTTATTTTTCTTGAAGGAAGCCAAGACATTACTAAAGCAACTTCTACTGAAGCTGATTCAAGAAAGAGCTTTCTTGTGGTAGAAGAAGACATTGATAAAGCAACTTCTTCTGAAGCTGATTCAGGAAAGAGCTTTCTCGTGGTGGAAGAGAACATTGATAAAGCAACTTCTTCTGAAGCTGATTCAGGAAAGGGATTTCTTGTGGTGGAAGAAAACTTGGAATGTAGCTCAAGAGCAGAAGCAGAGTCTAACATTGAGGTGGAGGAAAGAAGTGAGCAAGATTCTTCCGAGGTATATTCTTCAGAAATCGAATCTGAGAATTGTGTGATGAGCAAGAGTTTCATTTCCATTGAAGGAAGTGAAGATAGTTCAGAAGCCGCTTCTTCGCAAACCGGGTCAGAGTTTCTTGCGGCACAAGCAACTTCCTCGGAAGCCAAGCCTGAACTCAACAACAATTCAAGCAAGCACATTGTTGTCATGATCGAGGATAACAAGGAACATGAGGTGAAGGTGCAGGTTCAACCAAGGGCTGCAGACTTCGGCGGGTCAAGGGGAGCCGCCATCCATCAGAAGATGAAGAATAAGAAGAAACCCAGATTAGCAGATGCAGTTGCAAAGGTGACAATGCAAAAGAGAGTGATTTCAATGTGGGTCCCTCGTGACAAGCAATCAACTCCTGAACAGAAAGCTCAGGTGTACAAATGGGTTCCCAAGGAATCCGTATCCACATCAGAAGAGGCTTAAAGGGAAAAGAAGTTGAGGTTGGCTGATAATGAGTTTGTTTCTTATTATTTATGCATAACTACATGATAGTTTTGTTAATAAAAGAGGTATAGGGATGATACATATATTCATTGAATTAATTTCTTATCGGCTTATAGTCGTTTGGTTTGTGGTCAACCACTGAAGCATAAGTTTTTCTTTAATTTGTCAATTTCCAACGAGTCCTATAGCATATGTATCTTGTAAAGTTGAGGATATGATATAGAATAATACATGCATTTGTGTTTGTTATTAGGTACTTATGCTTATGCTATCGATCTAGTACGTACATGAACACGCTTCTTCTATAATCTATAGGCCGTAGCCAGGAATTCGATCCAGTGGGGGCTAAATTTCTCTGGGTCAAATTCTTGGCTATATAAAAAATTTCAAGAATACAGAATTTTTTTTGTATAATTTTTTTTAAACAGATAGTGTTCTAAAAAATACTAAACAGTCCCTATAGAGAGACCACCTAGACAGGCAGATGAACTTGGTGGTTTTCTAACCGGGATGGGAGACTAAGCGGGATAGGACCTTTTAGCTCCTAGGCAAGACCTAGACGGAACTAAGCGGGGATTTTTAGAACAACATAAATTTTTTTTGTATAAAAAATATTGTTTTACAAAACCCTTATTTTATATTTTTCATAAAAATATAAAATTAACCTAGTTTTTTTTTTTTACATTTTATCAATAATCTTGTACTCCCTCCGTCACCGAAAGTTTGTCTTGTATTCCTCTTTGGGTGTCCCGTAAAGTTTGTCCACCTTTTCAACTTTCCTTTTATATCAATTTTTCTTACAATATTACCCTTATTTTATCTCATCTTTTACCCCCATTATCTAACAAAAAATCTACCCCTTCAAACCCATATTAGTCTTTTCCTTTCTTTTTCTCTTTCTTCCCACTTTTACCCATCACAATCACACTCTCTCCCTTCACCCTATTGGCCACTTCATCTTTTATACCCATTTCTTAATATATGTGAAAGTTGTCCTTTAGGACAAACTTTCGGGGACGGAGGGAGTATTTTTTTTTTCATATATATATTTTTCAAAAAAAAAAATTAAAAATTGGCCCCTCTCCCTCCGCCCCTGTCTATAGGTAGCTCTCTTTTGAATGTGTGTGGTGAATGGTGATAATATAAACAAGCCAGCAACATGCTTTATAGACTTCCATGTCACCATAGTTTGTGGTTAGAATTAAGGGGAAATGAGTGAAAATTGGGATAGTAATTAGAGAATTTGGAGGAAAGCAAGAAATTGGAAATTCTGGTGAGGTTGTGAAAGAAAATTTTAAAAATTTCTTTAGCTCATCTAGTGTGTTAGTGGAATCAGAAATCGGTATAAAACAAAATAAACCATTCCTAAGACTTAATATTTGGTATGTTTTGAAGAATGGATCATTCGTAAAACTTGGTATTTAGTATGTTGTCGAAATGGACTATAACTACCGTATAGGATTTTTAGGGTTTATATATGTTTTAGAATTTAGAATTTTTAGGATTTGGAGTTTTAGATTTATTTTTAAAATTTAGATCTAAACGAATCCGATTTAATCGTTCATAAAAACGAGTTTAAAAACTTTTTAAAGAAAAACACAAGAACAAACATAAAAAAGTTGTTGACGCAATTCAGGCTAAAGTACTACTATGAGGAGTTTTAAGATGGGAGATTCACCCAATCCCTTAGACAACAAAAGGCCAACAAACAATTGTTACAAGCAATGCACAAAGACGGCGAAGGTAAGAAAAGAAAGTAGCACTGAGTAGGAAGAACATAGACGAAATCCGATGAGCTCACGAAAAACTCAAACTACGAAGGAACCACACTCCCTCATAGATAATACTCCCTCCGTTTCGTGAAACTTGTCCTTTTAGCCTTATTGTTTTGTTTCATAGAATATGTCTTTTTAGCTATTTTGGTCTCTACTTTACATATCTATTACTAATAACTAAAGCCGGAGCAATTTCTGCCACCACATTGCGCCACATCACCCCTTTATTAAAATAATAGTTTTAAATAGTTAATTATGTAAAAAAGTTATCTCTAAGTAAACATAAAGATAGAATAATATTTGTAAATATTTATCCGCAAATAAACATAAAGATAAAATAATATTAATAGATTTGATTAATAATTTAATATAGATAAAAAACACATTATATTTATCAAATATAAATTAAATAAAAAGATAAGAAAAAATATGTACATGTGATCACATATATAGTATAGATAAAATATATTGTATAATAATTTATATTTTTTTTTCAATTTACTATGAGTTTTGGATAAAGCTTTATCTCTACCCATTATTTTTATCTTTTTTCATGTTCATGTAATATTTAATTATCTTCTATCCATACAATATAGATAAAATATACTAATCCATCTATAACTATTACCTATATATTAAAGCTAAAAAATTTCGAGCCACCGCATTAAATCTAGCCCCAACAAATATTTAATAAAATTAATTTTTATTTTTCAATTAAGTTCCTTTTTATCTATTTCTATGAAAATAAATTTAAATTCGAATTTTTAAAAAAATAATGAAAATCATTTTATCTTTTGAATTCACCACATTGAATTTGGCCCCACCTTAAATTAAAAAAATATTATTATTTTATTTATATTTTGAATTAAATTCCTTTCTATCTATTTTATATTAAAAAAATGTTTAATTTGAAATTTAAATAAAAATAAAGAAAATTATTTTATCATAACCTTTTATTTATTTATGGAAAATACTTATCTTAAATAAATTTTGATAAAAAAAATCATGATCTAGATAATTACTTGCTTAAATTGAATTTGGATAAAAAACTTACATTATCTTTTCCTTAATTTTCTTTTTGTCTTATTCATGTAAATATATAAGATTTTTTATCTTTACAAAAATTCAATCTTTATTCATATTTTATTATTATTTATCTTTTTAAATTCAATATTAATTTTTTTTTATAAATAAGAATGATAACATTTTAAATTTTCAGCCGTAAATATGTTGAGTTTTATATATTAGTTTTCTATCTATAAATATGAAAATTAAATACAATATTGTCATTAAATTTTAATGTCTTAGTCACCATATTGTTAGTTACGAAAATATTTATATTAATATTGTATCCATAATTATTACAACCTTTTTACATAATACGAACCGTAATAAATAGAAACTATTGATCACTTAATCTTAAATCGGTTAATCACTATTCATATATATGAAACATAAAAAAATACTAACTTAATCTATTAGAGTAAAATAGATAAATTTTTTAATCAATAAATGTGATAAATATAAAAAAAATTATATATTTTTTCTATTTGTAAGTATATTTTTAATTATAAATTTTTAATATTAATTTATTATAAATAAATATGGAAAAAGTAATATAGTAATTTAGTATCCCAAATACCTTTTTTTAATTTAATACCCCATTTAAATTAATTTTAGTATCTCTAAATGAAATAGATAACTTTTATATCCATGAGTATGAAATATGGTCCATATTTTAAATTGTGAATTTTCAATATTAAATTTTCTTATTCTTTTATATTAACTTTCAATTCAAATGTATAATAAGTTTTTAATTAGTATGAGACATATTTTTAATCATGTGTTTTTATATTAATTTTCAGATTTTTATATTAATTTTATTATTTATAAGTATGATAACACTTTAATTAATATTGATCATGTTTTCATAATAATTTTGGATTTTTCAATATTAATTTTCTACAAATAAGAATGATAGCTTTTAAATTTTCCATCTATAAATGTTTTGTATTTTATATATTAATTTTTTATCTACAAATATGATAGTGAAATACAATATTGTCATCAAATTTTAATGTCTCAAACACCATATTTTTAATTACTAAACTTTTTATAATAATATTTCTACTCATAACAATGACAAGTTTTTTAATTAACATGGACCATGTTTTTAATTATAGATTTTATATTAAATTTTAGATTTTGTTATATTAATTCTCAGAAGTATGATAACTTTTTAAATTTTCTATCCATAAACATGTTGATTTTTATACTAATTTTCTATTAATAAGTATGACAATTTTTTAATTAATTCGGTATGGATATGTAGTGTGTTACAATATATTAAAATTCTATTCATAAGTATGTTAATTTTTTATATTACGGATACGTACATAAATAAATAAAAAAATATTGATCTTTTACTGTTAAACCGATTAATCGGGTTAGTTCAATTGAGTTTAGGTTCAATTATTTCGGATTCGTGTTGTGTACGGGTTCATGTCGTTAAAATTTATGGATTGATTGAGTCAATTCATTGCGCTTTTTGTGAGTGTTCGAGTAAACCCTACGAGTTAAGAGCATCGATTTTTTTTTTATAATTATTACATAAATATTACAAACAACATTTAAAAAATAAGATATTATTGGTATATATTTCACGTATCCCTTAATAAATAAGTAAAAAATTATTAGTCCCTTAATATTAAACCAATTAATCGAGTAGATTTAGTCGAGTTTGGATTCGAGTTTAGTTTTTCTTCATGCCATTAAAATTTACAAATAAATTGAGTCAATTAGTTGTGGGTTTTTTTGCAAGTTTGAGTCATTCTAACAGACGGAGAGCGTCTACTTTTAATGATTATCAAAATAGCATTATATCAAAATAATATCTTGCTAATAAAACAATATTATTTTTACTATTTAAATTATAATACTTATATCTTATGTAAATTAATATATTAGTATTTTTTATTTGAAAAAACCACCGGGCAAGGCCCGGGTCATCAACTAGTTTACCTTGTAATTATTGATATGTTATTATTAGTGGTTTTCAATAAGGTAAAAAAATATGTAATAAATGAGAATATAATAGTATTTTTGATAGTTTTCTTAATTAATGTGCAAATTGATAAAAGAATAAGTTTTAAGAAACGGAGGGAGTAGTATAATATTTTAAAACTCACTCCGTTCAAAAAAAACTTGTCTAGTTTAGTTTTCTTGTTCAACAAAAGCTGTCATTTGAGATATTTTAACCCATTTTTTCCAATAATATCCATACTAATTAAAAAATATTTTTAAAAAAATTACAATAAAAAGTGAAAGATCTTAAAAAAAGATTCAGGCTATTTTAGTCAATTCAAACAATTTCTTAATTTTTCAGACAATTTCTAAAATAACAAGTTTTTATGATCGGAGAAAGTATTGTAATTAATTTATATGGTTTAACAATTTTTAAGATTTGTATTATATCTGATTCAAATAATTTCATTTTTCCTTTAACTAATACATGGAACTTGTATGGTGTACCATATCACTATATACGGAGTACTAGTTTTACCCGTCGTACCATGTACGACTACGATTCAATATTTTTTTAGACATTATAAATAGGATATTAGTAAATAAAAATAAATATAAATTTAATATAAGTAATTTATTGCTTGTAGAATGTATAATTTTTTAATTAAATATTATATTCTTCATATTTTATTAATTTTCATGTACGTAAATTTAGAGATTATCAAATATTTCAATATATCTACTTTATTATCTATTTTTATCAATTTTAAACATTATAAATATTTATCATTAATTTTTTTATAAAATAAAATCACTATACATCTATAAATAAGTTCGTCAAAAGATATATGCTAAAAGATTTATATTTATTTTAAAATATTTAAACCATTTAATATTTAATTTTAAATACTTGTATAAGGAAAAAAGCTTTCAAAAGATATTGTTATACTAAATAGATATTTTTTTTGATGTTACAGATAAATTTAAATAGTTGAAAAAGAATTTAATAGAAAGAAGTTATAATAATAGAAATAAAATCTAATTTTTTCAGAATTGTTTTGGTGGCTAAAAAAGGTATAGCTTTAATATATAGTTATAGATAGATACATAGATAAATATAATATAATTTGTTTTGAAAAGATAAAATAATATGAATAAAAGTTGAAATATCTTATCATATATATTCTTTAAGATAGTTGAGCAACAAATAGATATTATTAAAAATAAAAATAATAGAAAATTAATTACTAAAGTTCAAATAATATAAATAATAATTAAATTTTTTAAAATATGAGATGGAGCAAAAATCAATGTGTGGCTCGAAAACGGTCTTATAATATATATGTTGATGATTGATAGATTAAAAGTTTTATTTTCTTATCAAAATTTTATTTAAGATATATCTTTTACATAAATAGATAAAAGAATAAGCATAAAATAATTCTGTAATTTTAAATTAAATTCGGATTTATTTTTTTCATATAAAATATAAATAGATAGAAACTAAATTTGAAAAACTAAATTAATATATCTATCTTATTATATAATATCTAATGTTCTATAATTTATTTAAATTTTAGATAAAATCTTTTAGATCTATCTTAATTCCTAATATATAATAGATAATATTTTTATTTTAGATAGAATCTTTTCTGGATTAATTTATCCAATTTCTATATTATCCTAAAATAATATCAACATATATAAATTTCCAAAAAAAAAATCCTATGTGGCGAAATCCTAGGTGGCTTAATGTTGAAACGACACGTTTAAAAATACTAGGTGGCGCAACGTGGTGGCCTTTTATATACATATATTTGATTATCTCCAAATTCCAATTATTACAAAGAATATTCATTTTTTGGGTAAGGAGAATAATCTCTTATTTTATCATATATCTTCCACGTGTCTGCTTTTCAGTGAACCGCACAGAACAGATCGAAAGGGACAAAAAAACGCAAGACGCCAATTAGCTTTAAAAGTCAATATTTGTTAAAATAACTAATTTAAAAATAAATACAATAGAAACCAAAACAGAAAGCAAACTTCTACACGTCTCTCTTCTTCTGCTTCTCGGAGCTCCATTGATTTCCTTGTGAGCTTGGTGTGTCTCGAGAAACCCTAACCTAGCCAGTAGCCAGCCATGGAAACCAACAATTCCCTTCTCTCTCTCCTCCTCTCCCGCCGGTTTGACCCTACCGCCTCGCGCGGCATCCCTGAATTCGATTCTCGCCAGATCTTCAGGGTCTACTTTGTCCGACAAATCAACCTTCTCCAATGGGTTTCCCTCATTGCCATCACGATTCTCCTTCTCAAGCAGCTCGTGAGGGCCTTCGATCTGAGGCGCAAAGGGAATCGGGTCCCTGGACCCCCTTGTCAATCCTTTTATGGACAATTGATGTTCTTCGCTGGGGATAATCCGCAACAGTATCTTACTGGTAAACATCAATGAAACCAATAATCGAAGCCTCTCTTCCTCTTTTTTTTTCCGTTAAAGTTTCAGTTATTATGATTCTCGGCTATTGTTGTCTGTTCGAAAGTAAAAGGGAACCGATGGATGAAATTGGGTGATTGTTGAATTTTGTCGGTTGGCCTAGTGTATGCGGATTATTGGGTTTGGGTTTGTTTGGGTTAGCTGTTAGCATGATTGGTAGTTGAGATTTCAAAAGCCTTGTTTGTTGTAAATGTTCCATTTTCCTCAAATTATCTGTGAAATATGAACCTTTATGCTCACCTATCTAAGTTCAACTATGAACTTCTGTATTGAACCTAGTGGTTTTGATTTACATTTGGTTGCTGAACTTTTGAGCGGAAGAACTCAAAGGCTTTGACAATGATACTGATTTATGAAAGACTAACACTATGGCCAAGATCTGTTACTGTGCTATGAGTTAGAGTAATCTCATATTATTCTTCCATGATGTAGGCCGCATTTACATTGCAGTTGACGACTTGATGTACATTAGAGAGACTAACGCTTTACATTGTAGGTCGAATTCCATGATGTAGATCTGTTACTGTGCTATGAGTTAGACTAACGCATTTACTTGATTTACTATTCTACAGCATATTATGCTCTGTCTGAAGCATGATATTAATATTAGGAAAACTAAAATGGAGTTTTGGATTTTCTTTGAACTATAGTTTGCTTATGTTAGCATTTGTTTAAAAATGAACATTTCACCCATTTGGTAGTTCATACGTAGTATAAAGTTTGCAAAGTTAATGATAGTCTCAGTCCAACATCATGATTGTTTTCTTAGCTCTCAAACAGTATTGCAGAGACTTTATGGAGCGCTTTTTTTGGCGATTGTAATTTCTTGATTTTGTTGATGTGATCATTACCACTTGATAATCAATCAATCTAGTATTTAGTTTCTCAAGGTTTTGCAATTTTCTTGGTATTATGCACATATGAGCTTTTTACGTTTTTTAAGAAGGCCTTTTACTTGTCACATGGAACCCAATATTCATAAGTAGGCATGTTTTCTTATAACCCAGTTCTCCCAGTTTTCATCAGTATTGCAAGTTAGAATATATTTGTGTCAATCTTACTTTTTCTACTGTTTATCCTTTAATATTGGCCCAATCCTTCCTTAATTCATCATGACAGTCTAGTAAGTTGGACAGAAGTAGGGATGAAGAACTGAACTTGCAGCATGAATACATTACGATTGTAACTTTAAAAACTAAATACGTTGTTTGAGTTTCTACCAATTAATCCTAACAACATATCTGTTAGATAGAGCTTGTTTCAGTGTAGAACTAAGGTACCGTTATTATCAATAGAATACAAGTTACAATTGTTTGACAAAATATGATTTCCAGCCCCTTTTTCTTAGACACGATGTTTAAAGAACTTCACGAGTTCCCATCTGAAACTGGTGACCACTAGCTCAAGGTGTAACCACTTTATTGGCAGGCATATCATATTTAGCTTATATTAATCAAAATGATCATCTTGAGATGCTTCATTCTGTCAGATAAGAAGAGTGCTTTCTTAGCAAATCCTTATTCTTGCATCACTAATGAAGTATTGCGTGAGATATTCTAACATGATATGCTAATTTTGTTTATTCAGCTTATAATACTAAAATATATGATCTGCTTGTTTTGTTTCTAATGTTTGTATACATTCAAATATTTACATTTATGCCATGTCAATAAACAAAAGTGCGGTGCTAATCTTCTTGATTATCACGTTGAGGCTCATAAGCTGTTATCACCAAAAATGGATATAGGAGTATAGATTAACTCCATGACCTTAGGATATCCGTGGTGCGAATGTAGTAGTACATTTATAACCTTTGATTTCCTGGAGGTGATATCTGGTCTGTTGATTTCAGTGCTCTAGAATTAATTTGCCTTAAGTTATTTCCTGCTTAAAGAAAAAAAATTTAGATGTTCAGTTTGTGCATACCCAATTAATTGGAAGTTTTTCAATTGATGAAAATAATTGTAATCCCTATTCCAATTAATGACTTGAGGAACAATATTATTCATGTCTAGGAGCTTAGCTAGTGAATTATAAGCTATTACAAGGTAGCTCATTTTCACAAGCTTTTAGTAAAAGCTCATAAGCTAATTTTAATATGTTTTTACACAATGACTTATCAGCTTGAACTAGCTTTATCAGTTTCTCACACTAAACACATTCTATGGTGAGAAGAGACCTACTTTTTAGAAGGCATTCATGTTTCTCTCAGTTGTTGGGTCTGTGTCAATCCTTGTTCAGAGTTATTGAATTGCTCTATGAGATTTCATTTTCCATTTTTCTTTAAATTGTTTAAAGTATAACACTGCATGTCTTATTAATCTCTTAAACAATGCCAAGAAGTTTCTGAGATAATTGCCTCTGAACTTGTAGGTAAGACTTCAAATGGACAGCAGTGTTGACCTGAAGCCATCATTGGGACAGCTATGGTCTTCAGCTTCTCCCATTTCATATATAGTTTTCATAACAAGGAATGCGTAAACAAGATGTTTTTCAAAGGTGTGTGAGGAAGATGTTCCTTGACCCGCTCACTCAGCTGCTTGAGGCAGAGAGATCTTCCATGAGTAACCATTTGGCAACTCGTGGTTTTTTCCCCTTCTTGTCTTTGTTCGTGCAATGAGCTCTGTGGTTCTCTTCCCTAGCCTTTTGGTTGTATGAATTACTTTAGCCCCTTTGTTGTGGTTCCTCTCTTTTGTTGTTATATTTTTTTTTTCTCCAAAACCGGAGTTTTTGTAATCTATGACAATTTCAACCCCACTAAGTAAAGGGTTTTTGATGGTCACATTGTGGAAAATAAGCGTATTTCTCGTGTTATAGCATAAGTGGCTTTTGTGGACTTCCAGAATTTGCTAAAACTTGGTATATCATATATATATATATATGTTGTAATGACTGTTTAGACTAGCTTGTATACTTTCGTATTGGCAAAAGTTACCTATGTTTTTGTCTGAATGACTATTGAATTTTGGCTAAAATGAATTGCGACCTGATGCTAAAAAGGTGAAAGCACAATCGACCTTACATGTCATGAAGGGCCAACACTAGCGTCTTTTTTTACTATGAAAAACGTCCTTTTTTTAATAGTGGAGTTTTATCTATATCAAGAATCAAGCACATGTATCACACTCACACACTCGGCTTTTTAAGTAAAAAAAATTGTTGGTTGTATGCATATTTTAATAATTGATTATCCTCTAGTTTTAAATTTAGACGTATGTTTTGGTATGTATCACACTAGGCTTATTAACAAGTATAAAAAAATGTTGGTTGTCCGCATATTTTAACAAGTGTTTATCCTAACTCCAATTTAATTAGACATTTTTTTGGTATGAATCACATTCCACTTTTGCAAGTAAAAAAATTGGTGGTTGTATGCATATTTAATGAGTTATGAGTGCTTATCCCAACTCTAATTTTATTTAGAAATTTTTTTGGGTATGTATCATCACACTCGGCTTTTCAAGTAAAAAATAAAAAATAAAACTGTTGGTTGTATGTGTATTTTAGCAAGTGTTTATCCTAAGTCTAATTTTATTTAGATATTTTTTTGGTCTTAGGCACTATCCATTAAAATAAAAACCAAGACTTGATGAAACTACCTTAAGGTTCTAGCTGTTTAATTAGATATCCAAAGACTATTTTATTTAGACATTTTTGGAGATACTTCCCGTATCCTCTATCAGTTATTTTAACAATTAGATCGCTTGAGACGACTAGCTTATGATTCAGATTTTCAGGACCCCATTCAATTGAATGCGGAAACACAAATATCCGAGTGAAACGAAAATTACATATAAGAAAGAGGAATGCAACCAAACAGTGCCTAAATATAAGAGGGGAAAAGAGAGAGAGGGGCCAGATCAGCATTGACCCGTCTTAGACGTGCCTCCCTCAGATAAGCACTCGTCCACGTGGACTACTGAAAAACCGGGCTCATTCATTCCAACACCCTTGCGAAAACGTGGACTCGTCACGTCCTACGCGGCGTTTTGATCCCGCATCTGGCCCCACCTCGCACTTTAGTTGTCGGTAGTTATAACCTTCACCTGGCAATGCCTAATCTCCCACTCTCTATAAACACTCACCTCCTCTCCAACATTTTTACACACAATTCATTAATTCATAATTCATTCAGGTGATTTAATTTACAATCGAAATTGCCTCAGGAATTTTAATCTCGTGGTAATGGCTCCCGATGATCTCTCAATCGTCCTCCCTCGCGTTGTCATAGTCTCTCGTCGCACCCTTCGTAAGAACAAGTTTGTTGATTTCGTGGGTATGTATGCTATCAATCTCAATTTGCGTCTTCTATCTGTTTTTTTTTCCCAACTGTGTACAATACTACATTGATTGTATACAAGTATGTGTGTGCAGTACGTACATATTCATCGAATCCACCTTTACTGCATATGCCAATTTTGGGTCAATTGAAACAGAGGATCAAAATGAATGATATATTTCCAATATTCACTCACATGCATGCACCTTGAATCTGATCGATCATATTCATGGACGTTTTCTGTCAACTTTTTAATTTCAGAAACCACTTTTTATAAAAAAAAAAAACATTAAAAAAAAGAAGAGGAGGTCGTAGATCAATGACCCGGTATTAACTGCGAAAAGACATGCATGAGAAGATAAAAAAGACGCCGCCCCTGGCCATCTAGGGACATATATATACAATAACTCTGTTTAACATATAATATGTATATATGTTGACCCTAAAAGTTGAATGAAATGTGGAGCAGGAGAGTACCATCTGGATCTAATAGTTGGGTACGGGGCAGTACCCGTGATAGTTCCACGGGTATCCGGAATCGAAAGGGTGCTGGAGAGTTTCGAGCCGATCCATGGGGTTGTGCTGTGCGAGGGAGAAGACATTGACCCATTGTGGTACCACCAATCGGAAGACCCCGACTCCTCCCTCTCCCCGGAGGAAGTGGAGGAGATCAGGCAGCTCCATGCAAGCGACACCACTGTCGACAAAGAGAAAGACTCCATTGAGCTCAGGCTCGCTAAGCTTTGTGTTGACAGGAACATACCTTACTTGGGTATATGCAGAGGCTCCCAGGTAATTAAGCTCTTGGGACACTCCATCTATTGTCAATTGATTTTAAGATAAAATCAGTCGGATCTAACATGTGCATATGCACATGACCGTGTAGACCACCGACCACGTTATATTGACCCAGCAGACTTAAACGCCACGTTGTTTGGAATTTCATTAAATAGGTGCTAAACGTTGCATGTGGGGGCACGCTTTATCAAGACATCGGCAAACAAGTGTCGAGGAAGGTGGCAGAAGATGAGAGAGTAGTACACATTGACTACGACAACTACGATGGACACAGGCACCCCATTAGGGTTGTAGAGGGCACCCCTTTGGCCACTTGGTTCAACGACTCCTTGGAGTCGTCACAGGACAAGCTCATCATGGTCAACAGCTACCACCACCAAGGTGTCAAGAAGCTCGCCCCTCGATTCGTCCCCATGGCCTTCTCACCCGACGGCTTGGTTGAAGGCTTCTATGACCCCAATATGTACGATCCCGATGAGGGCAAGTTTGTGATGGGGCTCCAGTTCCATCCCGAGAGGATGAGACAGCCCGGATCGAATGAGTTCGACTATCCGGGCTGTCCCTATGCTTACAAGGTCGGTAACACCACCCTTCCATATGATTTGATTTTCAAAAATAAACTATTATGTATTTAATTAATTGCGTAGATATGTTTATTAATTGAACATACCACACATGTTGTACTATGTTAACTTGAGTTCTCCGTTTCGAAATTTGCAAGCAATATTCTAGATTAGTCTCTAAATATTAATACTTAGGACTATTTTAAACCTTACGAAATTGAAAGAAAGAAACACGTCGCATGCTAAACATATGGCAGACACCTTCGGATAAGTGGTAGTTGGTATTTTGACAATAATGTTGTGGGCCCATCACGGGCCATGTTCATGCATGTGGGGATAGAGTTGCCATGTGTGCTTTCAATTCATAGTACCTTTTTGTTTCTATATCCTTAGGAAAATACGTACACCGAATATGCATGTAATTAACTTACTGGATGATTCGATGTATATATATGGTATATATGTCCAATTCATTCACTACTATATATCTACTAATTTTCAAATTAAATTAAAACGTTTTTTTTAAAGTCTAATACTCAATATCCTTAGGGATTAGGACAAATTAAAGAAGCAATTTCTAGTTCTTAATAATTGTTCTTTTAGGATTAACACCAATATATATAATTGGATTTTGATGAATTGCTTGGAGCAGGAATTCGTGAGGGCAGTGCTAGCTTATCAAAAGAAAGCAAACATCAGCAATGCCATCCCAAAGACACTGAAGCTAAACGTGGAAATAGAGAACAAAAGGAAAGTGATCATTCGGAGCTTTTCACTAGCCAAAGATCTATACCTATCAGGCACCAAAACAAGTAGCAACCTTTCCATCAAAAAGGAAGCACACGCGGAGCTCAAGGCTGGCGCAGAGTTCCTAGAGTCGAGCACCTTGAGCTCACAACAGGAGGCTCGGCTCAAGGAGATGGGCGCAACTGTGAGGAACGCGTACTCCTTCTTTGAGAGGATGAAGGTGAGCGAGGAGCGGGAGAAAGTGGCAAGGAAGATCATGAATCGGATGTCAGTCGATCAATTGACGGATCTAATGTCGTTCTACCACATGATGGGGAAAATTTGTGGCGAAGTTGTGGAGAAGAAGATCCATGAGGCTGTTAATGATCAATTTTTCCGCGAAATAAGTTAATTAATAACAGCCTTCGGGCATCTAGTCAAGTGATTAAGCCTCAAAGATAGTACTCAAAGGTCTCCTATTCAACTCTCATCACTTTACCCAAAAAAAAGTTAATTGATACCGCAGTTAGTGTTAAAAAGAATAGGAACATGCACGCTATGTCAAGACTTATTGGATTATAATTAACTGGCCATGCATGCATGGTACGTAATGACATTTATCACTTTGATGTCACAAGTTCCAATTTCTCTCCAGTTGTATGGTTTAGTGCCTCTAAGTGCCTCTAAGTAGACAAAAAAAATGCATGTGTGTAACCGGGTAGGTTAATTGGGAATTGCAACCATGTGTTACATGATGTTGTGCTCTTTTTGTTTTGGGGAAAAATGGACTATCCCACTTATAACTTCTGTAAAGTAGCCAACCTTGAAACATGCATCAAAAATAAACTTAACAAGAAAGGTTTAGACTTGTCGTTTTTTTTTGGAACACTTGGCCAATCAAATTAGTTAACTAAGTGAAAAACACTCCCTTTCAAATTCTCGCTTGGTCGGATTAAAAGTCGTAGCTTCCTTTATTGATTTCTTGAGTATGTTAATAATAGCGACCATAGTCAATTACTACACCTCTCTAGTAGTTTGACACTCTATGAGAAACCCCTCTCACCTACAAAGCCTAACTAAAGCTTCTTCGTCTTCTTCTACCGAACAATGAACACTCAAACTATTCTATCAAATTATGCAATGTAAGCTCATACCTCTATTAACCTAATACTCACGACTTAAATAGGCTGACACTTCAGGGTTTAGAAAATATATTACTTCCTATTCGGTTAAGAAAGTAATAAAATCTAATCTATAAAAATCTTCCTAAGGATAAAACATATAATAAAATATACTAACTCCTTAGGATTTAAGGAAGATCCACATCCCTTCTTATCTTGAGCAATATTAATTATCCTCTTTTAATTAACCAGATATGCAATCTCACACAATCTTCCATGCATCTTCAAAATCTTCTAATTTGTTTTGCCTTTCATGTCGACGACATCTCTCATGTCATCGACGTCGAGAATATTTCTCACATGTTGGCAAATTCACTTGTGTTTGAAACCATCAAAATATCGAACAAACACTCTAATAGATTCCCCCTTTTATTAGTGATAAACTCCTTGTTCTTGTTAGGATCCTATGAAACACAAAAATAGACAAGATGGATAATATTCACAAAATTTCTAAAATGTCCCCACTCCCAAAGATTAATAAACCGTATAGCATTCAGTTAAGATTTTCCCTTGTACGTATCTTTTTCCCCAACTAGTTTCCCTTTTTACACATCATCAAAAAGGCATTCAAAATAATTAAAGTAGAACAATCACGTAAAATAAAAGATAGAAGTCATCAATTTCACGACTGTACACGACAACATAAGAATATTGTCTTAAACTATGCAAGAAAAAAAGCACTTAAACAAACTTAGAAACCGAAAGCAGATTGTTTTGGGCTTTTTTTTTTTTGCTTTGGGCAGGTTGGTTGTTCACACTCCCTCTTACACTTCTTGTTGAGTGGAAAAGCATGAGCTTGAGCTTGTCATGAGCTTGTCATGGCCCTCATCTTGATTTGATGCCTTTAAGAGACTTGACCTCTCTAAAAGCCTAGTTGGTCGTTTCAAAAGTGTAGGTCTCCTCTCATACACTCAATGTATTTTGTGTTTCCTCTTGGTTGTTGGTTTTGTACCCTCCTCACGCCTTCTTTAATAATTTTTTTTACCACTTGCAAAAAATGTGCTAGGAATTATAAGAAGAGAGGTGAACATTGGCGACTCCACCTAAGTCAGCGACTTAGAGAGTTCAACAAGTGAAACCTTGATATCTCAAAGTTCAGTCTTGAGCATGACTTGTTCCACTAGGAGTTGTCCAACAATACAAAGTTTTGACTATTAAGCTCGAGAACCACCTCCTTTAGTGAACTAGTATGAGGACCATTACCCTCACCATCTTTGTTCGCTACAACAACGTCATCATTAGTATCTTAGAAGTGCCTACATCCATTGGTTTTTTACCAGATTGTACCCCATCTTCTGAACGTTGTCTTTGTTCAGTGCCATGACATAATCAACTTCTTCCTTAACTTTATATACTCCATGATACTCTATAATTTTTTTAACTAAGGAAGAGCATTTCGTGAACTCCCCCTTATAGATAGCACGTGAAGAAGCATCACTCAAGGGAGGTTCAAAGCCTCACGATGAAGCATCTTGTTCATCAATAGAATGCCCTACACCATAGCTACATTCCTCTTTTGCTCTTTGACAACCAGGTTAATTATCAAACAAGCAAAGATCATTTTTCTTTCCGTGCTCATTATGAGGCGTTTTAATACGGCAATCATTTCTAAACTAGAAAAAGTAAACTTTTCTCTGTTCATTGTGAAAGTGCTAATAGTGGCCTGCGACTTGTCTGCTACAACAAGGTTGTGAAGAATTCCTGACTTGAGTTGGGTTAAATGCCACCTTAGTGTAAAATAAATATCCCCAACCCTAAGACTCAAGCCACTCTTTCACAACCACCAACCCTGTAGACTTTAAAAACATCTTGTTTGGTACCATCTCTCGGACAAAATCTTTCTCCCCTACACTCACAACAACCTTAACTTCTTTCTTTTCCCCTTCTAATGCGGCTATTCCACCAATAGACCTGGTAGGAGACTTCACCTTTTTAGCCATATTTCCCTTTACTGTTCTTTTGGAGTGGCTAGATTTCCCTCCTTCAGATCTATCAAGAGTTGGAAAAGCATACCACTCCTTAGAGAGTCAACAACACGACTAGCAACCGTAGAGACTCCTCTAGTTCTAGGTTTCTTAATTTCCTTGGTAACCTCAATCTCATCATCAATAGTTTGTTCAAACAAGTGCCTTTGAAGTTTTAGTCTAGCCCTAACCCTAGAAGCAAGAGGCAAAATTTTAAAATTTTCTAAGCAAAGATTAGGGTCTATAAGGTACCTTGTTTTGAGCTATTAGGATGCTCAAATTTTAGAGGATCAAGCTTAGGTGGAGAGTCATCAAAATTGATGAGTCATTGACCTTTGGAATGTCGTCGACATGGAAAATGTCATCGAACTGAGCAAAATTCCCTCCATTGATATAGTGGTCTCCTTCTCCATTGTCTCATTTTTGTCTAGTTGCTCCATCTCGACAATGGACTTCACCATGCTTTGTACCAAGTCCATTGTCACAACCTTAGACTCTGGTTGAGCTTCCTTCATCGGTGGGCGCTCTTTCGACGCCTTAGTCTCTCCTTTCTCTGGTTTCAGCACTAGATTCTTCATAAATATTAATTAATATGACAAATTTATAATCTAAATACAAATTATGCAAATCCTAACAAATTCAAATTCTAAATAGGAATTATAACTACAAATCCAAATTTTAACAACAAATCATAACGAATTCAAATTCTGACCACAATTACGATATATTTCAATATTACGAATACGAGTTTTAAATGCTAATTCAAAATATATCCATGAATTGCAAAAACAAATTAAAATTCTAACTATAAAATATAATTACAAAAATTTAAATAATAAATTAAATAAATTTACGTTAGTTTGAATCGATTCATATTGTAGCCAAAAATGTTGATCGTGTGCGGATCGGACTATTGAGCGGCGGAGCGGCCTCTGAAGTCGTCAATATAAAAAACAAGCCCTCAATATAAAAATGTGAGTGAACCATGAACATGCAAGAGATAACCTAACAAACTGGAACACGAAAATAATGTAAAAGAAATTTCTTCTATAGGGGCAAGTGAAATGGGAGCATACACCATGAAAATAGGATTGAAATAAGTTTTTCATGAGAATATAATTTTTTTTAGAAACATTTATATTAGTAATTTAATAGATTTAAGTTTTTCGTTGAGGGAGGGGATGATCGAAAAAATGTTGGAAAGATAATATAAGACAAGATATGAGCCAGTTGAGTATTTCTACAAATCTGACAGCATACATGGATAGTTGGAGAGAGAAGATCTGTCTGGTGGACCGTTATGCACCTGGACAGACGGTTTTGTTTATGTTGGTTTGGTTTTGTTTATCTCTATTGTGTTTGGGGTTGTTATCTGTTCTGTTTGGTTGGTTGTTTCGTCGGGTCTTTCGGGCGTAATCCCTCTGCGTTAAGTAAGGGGTGCCCCTATCTTGGCCTCCCAGATTTTTTTTAGGGGAACCACACTGGGTCAATATTATTGTTGTTGTAGTAGTAGATATAAGTTTGCTCACATCATCCATCATCCTAATTACCTTGATAGCTAACCTTGCGTTTCATATAAAAATGACGATCAAATTGAATGTCTATTAAAAGAGTAAATTACACAAAACCACCCTTAAATTATGCTACTTTTCAGAAAACCACCCATAAAAAGCTAAATTTCACAAAACCACCCATAAACACAAAAAGCTTTCAATTAACCACCCCTAAAAAGCTAATTTTCATAAAACCACCCATAAAAATAAAAAACTTTCAAATAACCACTCAATCCTATTTTTGTAAAAAAAAGACCTTTGTATCCTTATGTTTACTCATTTATTATAGATTTATTTATATAAAGTAATGCGAAAAGAAGAGAACTTGCATAAACGTGGGTTTTGGAAGTTTCAAGTGGTCGACTTCAATCTCGACAATTTGTCATTATTGATAAATTTAAGCTTGAACAATACATAAAAGAGGTTAACGTGCTATTATTCTTCTCCTTTTATCAACTATAAAATGATAATGAGAAGAAAAAAAGAATGATGATAAGGGTATAAATTTCTTTACATGTTAAAATATTAATGGAAAATTAAAAAGTTAGGATTTGGGTGGTTAATTGAAAGCTTTTTGTGTTTATGGGTGGTTTTGTGAAAATTAGCTTTTTAGGGGTGGTTAATTGAAAGCTTTTTGTGTTTATGGGTGGTTTTGTGAAAATTAGCTTTTTATGGGTGGTTTTTTGAAAAGTAGCATAATTTAAGGGTGGTTTTGTGTAATTTACTCCTATTAAAATGACAATTTAAATATTTTGAACGATTCAAAGTTTACCATTAAAATGTCAATAAGAGTTTTAGACGTTCTTTGAATATTTTGGATATAAGTGGAGTTTGCTTCTACGTACGTCTCCCAAGTAGAGTCGATCTAGCTAAAAAGCCTAAAACCACACAAATGACACAAACACAATCTTTTATTGCGTGCCAAATATGTGTTCATTGTGATGTCTAATGACCAAACCTATTAATACGACTCCATCTTTCTCTTTAGAGTTTAGACTCATCGAAGTTGTATTTATAGAATCCAAAGTTGGCACTGATGATGCGCAAAATAGCGGAATAAGAGGTGGGACCGGGGTACGAGGAATAACGGGATTCGGCGAGGTTCCCGAGGTTAAGCTCAAGGACCATTGTTGTAACCCTGCTAAAAAAGGCAAATCCATGCCCTTGCGAGGCCTCAAGACCTCGGTCACGAGGTCTAAACCTCGTTGTCCAAAAGCTGACACCCCCGCCCCATCTAACCACTCAGCGGCCACCGCTCTACCAACTAATAATCAACTGCCTCACTCTTGACCAATCAAAGAGCTTGATCTCGGGCGTCCCACATCGAGCAAACACCAAGACTCAATTTCTCAAATGTCCATAAATGGAGGAGAACCTCGTAAGCAACAAAGGGTCGAAAAACATCTTGAACTCAAGAACTATCTTGCTCGTTGAAGATCGACGTGTTGAAACATCGTTAAAGACCGCGCTACAGCCAAGTGAAGGTCTACAAAAAGACTTCAAGTCACCCAAAGAATCCTCGCCTCGGTCAAAGATCTCGCTGTATCACCTCGCAAGCCACGATCACTGCGTGTTAAATCAGCTCCTCGACCTCGCTACTAGAGCTCGCTACATAGCCTGTTGGTGATAGAACTTCGTTGTAACTAGGAGATCTCGAACCTTGTTTCAATTGCACCCCTCGCTTCCCGCTTGGGGTTGAAGATTCTCGGTTTTAAGTGTTCAATTACACCCCTCGCTTCCCGCTTGGGGTTGGAGACAACCAAAACAATCATGCGCGATCCGAGCGAGGCTCGTGATCGCTGCATATAATCTATCATGCGCGACCCGAGCGAGGCTCGTGATCGCTGCATATAATCTATCATGCGCGATCCGAGCGAGGCTCGTGATCGCTGCATATAATCTATCATGCGCGATCCGAGCGAGGCTCGTGATTGTTGCATATAATCTATCATGCGCGATCTAAGCGAGGCTCGCAATCGCTACATATAATCTATCAGTGGGAACCAAGCGAGGCTCGCGATATTAAACAGTAAGAACGCCCGATATGGCCCGAGCGACCTGCACATATTGCAGCACTCGGACCATGCGGTTGGATCGGGATATAAGGAGCCCTTGGAACCCTCGAAAAATACGCAATACAAACCACATGCCAAGATAGAAAAAAAGTTGAGTAAAATAAAGCCGCAAAGGTTGAAATATCATAATTACAGACCCTAGCGGGGCCACCAAAATCCTTAAAAATCCTTAAGATGAAAAAAAAAAGAAAACTTACAAAGACAAACACCCTTCACTCGTTCCGCGTTTCGGTGGCGGGATCCATGGGGACTTGGCGAAGAGGTGAGGCAATGATACCCCCGAGGTCGGGGGTGGGCGCATTTGTCGCGGGGTTGGCGCCACCGAGGGCGGGGTCCAAATCTCCCTGGAGTGCGGGGCCTGCGGCAGGCGCCTCGGTGCTTTCACTTGGCGCATCCCCGTCCTCGTTGTCGAGGAAAAACTCGCATTCTCCCTCGGGCTCTTCCCCGGTTTCTTCCCCCATGGTCAGCCCGTAGTTGGAGATAAAGAAGGCGATGCGAGGGTCGATGTGTCCATACTTCGCCACCGCCTGCTTTACCCCCACGCGAATGGCCTACCGGTACATCCTATCAACGCTGCTCAACAGCTGTTCCTGGTACTTGGCGGACTTCACGTACTTGGGCCCCGCAGCCTCCACCTCTTCATTAAGGTCTTTGATGCGGTGGTGGAGGCTGTTGTTCTCCTCCTCGACTTTCCGGAGCTTTGACTCCTTCTCCCTAAAAAAGTTGTGCTCCGAAAAAAAGTTTGGTTCGGAGCTCCTCGACCTCGGCCCGTAGGTCCCCAACTAGGGCCTTTGCCTTCGCCTCCTCCTCCTCCTCCCCCTCCTTTGCCTTTGCCTCCCCATCCTTGGCCTTGGCTGCTGCCTTGGCCTCATCCTCCGCCGCGATCTCCGCAGCCCGAGTCCGCCTCACGGCCTCTGCGAGGTCCTTCTCCTTCTTCGCACACTCTTCTGTGCGAGCCTTGAGCGCCGCCTCCATCTTATCCATATTCTTATGGAGGAGGTTGATGCGACTACAGTTGTAGTTCTCGAAGAAGTTGTGCTGAAAAATCAAAAGTACATCAGGGGAGAACAAGCATGAAACTAGCGAGAAAAGCTTGCAAAAAAAAGCAAGACATACCATCGCCGAGTAGCGGAGGGCCTCGTCATTGAGGGCCTCCTCGGAGAGATTGTTCGCCCACGCAATCTCCTCTTTCCAATCGTCCTTGTTCCAGTTCCTGAGTGCGCCCTGGGACGGCCCGGGGCAGTGGAACTTCTCGGCAGGAGGACCGGTAGAGGAAAGAACCCGACTAGCGAGGTTGGGGCTTGAGACGATATCCTTCCCCGAGGAACCGTGTTGGCCGTCCCCCTTGTGCTTCTTGCTTTTTTCTTTGCGGGGCGACGCCTCCGCATCCTTTCGTTTGGACCCAGCCCCGTCGCCGGATCCTCGGGGAGCATGGGAGGAGGCAGGGGCCGTCGCCTTCGGAAGCGAGGTTGGCGGCTTCACCGAGGAGGCCAGCGCCTTTACCATAGGGCCCTTTGGGGCCCGAGAGGTCCACCTCTTCATTAAGCTCTTTGATGCGGTAGCGGAGACCGCGGGCTTCTTCCCTTGCGCCCTCGAAGCTAGAGCGTTGAAGAGATCCACTGCAAGAAAATAAAAAGCAAGTTAGATAAAAGGAATAGAAGGGAGATCATCACAAACAATCAAAGTCTGAATGCGTGATCCGAGCGAGGCTCGTGATCATCGCAAACAATCAAAACTGTGTGATCCGAGCGAGGCTTGTGATCATCACTAACCAAGCGAGGTTCGGGGCTGCTATGCGTAGTCCAAGTCAAAAACAGAATAATAAGCAACGCAAGAGCAAGGGAAAAAGATAAGTACCCTCTTCGCCCTCTCGGGGTGGAGGGGTGAGACTCAGACCGGCTCGCTCAAGCCTGTCCTGAGCCAGGTACTCCCAGTACGTTGACTGGCGCACCGGTGTGAATCGAGCCTTGAGCTCGGCGACGTTTTGTGTCCCCTTGGGACGGACAAAGTTGTTTGGGGCCGAGGGGAAGTTAATATACCTCCTGGTGGGGTCCCGGACTAGGAACCATTTGTCTTTCCACTAACCGACGTTTGACGGGGTAGTGGTGATCTTTAGCCCGGGCAAACTTAGGTTGACGAGACAGGATTCATGTTCTCGCCTCGCCATGAACAAGCTCGACATAACGTCCAGGTCCGGTCCCTCCCCGAGCTCGTGGCTTCGGGTGGTGTACGCGCATAGAAGCCTCCACACGTTGGGAAATAGTTGCGCAGGGGTGATGCGCATTGCCCACAAGAAATCAACTATGTGTCGGGCTAGCAGTAGCCTGAAGCTGGCCTGGAGACTGGTCCAATGTACAACCACGCACTTTTCATATAGTGCCAGAGAGAAGCCCTCCCCTTCGGGAAGTGCCAACTCAACCCCCTCCGGCCAGGGGAAATCCTTTGCAATCTTCTCGAGGTGTTCTCGCTTCAGGACTGTCGGAGTCCCCTCGGGCAGATAGATCCCCCTCGAGGGATTCAGGGTCATGGGTATCCGCTCCTCGAGGATTGGAGGGATACTTGACACGGAGTCGGTAATATGCTCCGCAAAAAAGCTCGCCTGGTCGTTGGAGTCAGACGACCTCGCAGCAGACCCCGCAACCTCCTCATCAGAAATCGAAGACGAAGCCATTTCAATCCCAGAAGACGTGCGTAGCAGGGGGAAGCACGAACTAACAGAGATATCGGAGTCGCTAGAAGAAGGGTCGCAAAACACGAACGAAGGGGACCTCGGGTTCTGGGAATCGCTGGTCTCGACACTCCCTACGGTCTTAAAAGATTCTTCGTAAAACCTCTCCTGAAACTTGAATACGAAGCCTGGTGGGGGGTCCGGAGATGTTCCTCTACGCATGAAAGAGCGACGTCCAGGTCACGAAAGGCGAACACCTGGAAAAGAAGAGGTTTTGAGACGTCGAACAAAGCCACAAAAGAAAGAAAACGCGAGGTGGTAGTACAGGGGGACGCATCATCCTAGGGCTACTCTGACAGATGGGACAGCCTAAGGGGAATGTGAAGCGCCAAAAGTAGAATACGAAGAATGGAAGCCAACGGTAGGAAGGTCAGACGTCCCCTCAATCAAACGGCGAGACGTTTGGCTTTCCAAGAAATTCGAAATTCGAAAATGGGGGCGGCGAAGAAACTCAACCGTCGGCTGACGTGCCGAAAGACTCGAGAACATCGCCGAACCACCAACGCCGCCCTCGCCCCCTCCGTTTCGCCGCCGTGACACCGGTGCGAAATGCCAGAAAACCACCGCCTCCCACTAGGGAACGAGACGATAAAAGAAAGAAAAAACGCCGAAAACACACAAAAGAGAGAATCGAGCATTTACTTGTCGGAAATTGGCGTGAAGAAGGCGGTTGCGGGCTTGAAAACCGTTGAAGACGCTTCGTCTGCTCGCCGGATGTCGCAAAACGAAAGAGAGAGAAAGTGAAAACCGCTCGGAGAAGAAGATGAGGAATGAACAGGGGAGGAATGTGAAAGGGCGCTTTATAAAGCGCGAACCAGGGCCTTATCCGGATCGGAAAAAGCTTAATGGGCCTAATATCTTTCAGAAAGCCCATTAATGAAATAAGAGAGAATAGGCCCAGGAATCATCAAGCACATAACAGGAGAAAAATCCAAGTGCTCGGCCTCGCAAAAGAGATCCTCGCAAAACGAATCCTCACAAAAGAGATCAACAAACCTCTAACCTCGCTACCCGTGACCTTGAGGCTGAAACCTCGCACCCTGGGTCCTTGGAACCGGATGTCGCGCATATATGACCTGCGGTCCTCGGGACGAGACCCCCAGGCCATGGAGTTGTGATGGTGCGCAAAATAGCGGAATAAGAGGTGGGACCGGGGTACGAGGAATAACGAGATTCGGCGAGGTTCCCGAGGTTAAGCTCAAGGGCCATTGATGTACCCCTCCTAAAAAGGGCAAATCCATGCCCTTGCGAGGCCTCAAGACCTCGGTCACGAGGTCTAAACCCCGTTGTCCAAAAGCTGACACCCCCGCCCCATCTAACCACTCAGCGGCCACCGCTCTACCAACCAATAATCATCTGCCTCACTCTTGACCAATCAAAGAGCTTGATCTCGGGCGTCCCACATCGAGCAAACACCAAGACCCAATTTCTCAAACGTCTATAAATGGAGGAGAACCTCATAGGCAGCAAAGGGTAAAAAAAAACATCTTGAACTCAAGAACTATCTTGCTCGTTGAAGATCGACTTGTTGAAAAATCGTTAAAGACCGCGCTACAACCAAGTGAAGGTCTACAAAAAGACTTCAAGTCACCCAAAGAATCCCCGCCTCGATCAAATATCATGATGTATCACCTCGCAGGCCAAGATCACCGCGTGCTAAAATCAGCTCATCGACCTCGCTACTAGAGCGAGATCTCAAATACTCTAAGAGAGATCTAGGGCGTAACCTCACTGATTGTAATCTAGTTATTTGTAACCTCGCAATTTGTAATCTCGTGCTAAAGATATAAATAAAAAGCAAGTGTTTGCACAGTCGAATAAAAGTAATCTCATTTCTTGTCTTCTAGCGCAGGTTTATTCGGGTTTCATCAGGCACATATCAATAATTTTTTTTTAAGAGATACCGAAATTTTGATCTAATCATAGTACATTGAAATTAGAACACAATGAGTCCAATCACAATCCAAATCGAGCTTTAAATCGCAAAATAGTACAAGTATATCACGAAAGCCACAAGAATCCCAAAATCCATACTCAATTTAGATTCCGGGTGAGCGAGATTAAAATGAGAAAGCGAGGGTGTACAAGGATATATCTGAACATGCGTATAAATGCCATCCTGGTGTAGCCGACGGATCCTGCCAGCAAAGGCAGCTTCAAACGGCTGTCATTTTCGATCAAGAAAAAAATATTCAAGAATTTCCCAGAAACCAGGACAGGGATCAAATTCCTTGTCATAATTGTGAAAATTGATATAGCTGTCGCCTACAACAACTTCAAACCGCCAGTAACATCATCAACCATATCTGCAGGTCCTGCAAAAAGCCATTGGATGCATCATCTGTCAGATAGCGTGCAAAGGGATTATCATGATCAAATGAGACTAAGCTAGCTCAAGAGCATCCAAATGAAACTCTTATTTATTTTGTTGATGCCTTCATAGAGAGGCTATGAGCTCACTTACTATAACACCAAATACAAGGGCATAATAAATCTGAGATTTAATCAAAACTACCGAAAGGAAACTATTTACACGCAGAAGACGAAAAAGATACATACCCAAAATGGCCATTACTGTCCTTGAATCTGCAAAAAGATAAATCGAAGAAAATAAGAACTAGTCTTAAAATGCCTCAGTTCAGGTGGGGTTTGGAATCTTGATGCAAAAGATTCACTTATATATTTTTGCAATACCAAATAAAATGTTGACATTGCAGTCATGCCATAATCCAATTTATTTTTAAAATCAACTTGGCTCCGAACTTGTGTAGGCAAGTGCCCAATTTATTTTTGAAATTAACTCGACTCAATTACTTTCACTAAACATAAAAACTTAAGCAGGAAACGAAGATCAGCACTCACTTGGTGCTATCTGCGTTTTTCCTGCATCTATTGTTATGTGCGTGGGCAACTCAGCAGATTTTGCCCTCTCCTGCAATGCAATGAAACTTGAAGTCAGCACAAACAAAACGAAAGCACAATTCCAATCTAAAACATTCTTCAGATCAAGTAGTATAGAGTCACTTTAACCATCATATTACTAGCAATAAAATGAGAAATTTTGTTTAGAACAGAGTCATAAATAGAATTGAACTTTTTATTGTTTACAATTGAGAACTTTGATGAGAGACTGCCATTATTGACTAAGAGAGGGCCCCGGGTAAGATAGGTATAGTTGAATCTGAAATAAGCATCTAAATAGGAACAAAACCTTTAAGAGCTGCCGAACAGTGCTCCAGCAATCCTCACCTTTGAGGAAAATTCACTATAAATATAACAACCTTTTGGTGGCTGTGCAATTGATTTCACAACCTTGGCATTTTTTTTCAAAGAAACAGAGCATTTATAATATGTGTGCCTAGAGACACCAGTTATGAAATCCAGCGAGTGCAAGGTTAAGGTTGTGATACCGAGCGCACGTATTGTATAAAGGTTGTGATTTTTTTTCTCTGACAATGTTACAACTTACAAGTGTGACATTGCTTGCAGATCCCCAAAAAGTTATTACGTTTGAATTAATTTTCCCTTTAAATGAGCTATAGGAAGAAGTATATTGGTTTAAACAAGATTAAAGGGGTATAATCTTAAAAGGAGGTGAAAAGTACAATTGAGGAATCAATAGCATCTTCTAGCATAATTTTTGGTTTCTTTTCCATATAACTCGAAAGACATCATAAAGCTGAAGATAAGATTAAACAAAATCATAAAATGATCTTTGCCAATTCTGAAGAATGCAAGAGTCAAGTTTTTGGACATTTTAAAAATATTTACAAAGCTTTGGCTGCCAATCTCAATAAACAGACTTCTATGGATTTTAAAAATGGTTAAAAAAAGTTTTGGGTGTCAATCCTAAAATTTATGGTCTAGCATACCAAAACTTTCTAGTCACAAAACCTATTATTCTAGAATTATCGGCAAAACAGCATAATGATTATATCCTAGGATTCAGCATTGGGAGCAATAAATAAATACTTTCAGATGTATGACCCATATAGCATGTCTATTTTACAAAATTTAATATAGGAATCCGGTTCCTAAGGGATAGAGCTCTGTTATCTGGACAAACTTATGCCGATAGTCCACAGGGTTTCATCAGATTGTTTCATTCATATATTTAGATTTAGGGAAGAGCTGGTGATGGACATTAACATGATTCAACAACAAACCCTTCGAACTATAATCAATATTCTTGAAGCATATGACTGCAGATTGATTTAGAGGTCAAGGTGTTCTATTTTCTGAAGAGGAATAGCTGCACTTGTAGTAACAAGGGAAGTTCCATCAATCTAATGGATTTACGCTTGCATTTTTTGTATTTTTGGTATGAAGATCAGAATCCAGCTTCATGTTATTTGCTCTTACAGTCTTACCTATGTAAACAAAAGTTATTTTGTAATGTCTTAAAAGATAATGTACTGTCTTAAAAGTTATTTTTTGAAATGGATATCTCAAAAAGTTTTGGAACTTGACTGTTTGAAATAGTACTCTTAACCCTTGAATAGTAAAAATGTAAACAAAAATGAAAAAGAAAAGGTAAAAAATAGCCTACTTCAAATTTTGTAATGCTCACTAGAAAAGCACTAAACTTAGCTTAAAATAATATGTTACTAAAAAAAATTATAAAATCTTAATGGAATAACAAGCAAAAAGTAGTAGTTATAGCCAGCTGAGAGAAAGTAAAAGCTATATGCTTATGGAAACTATGATTTCTAATAACAAGATCTCTAATCTCTACGAAAGTGACTAATACTGCTGATTTGTGAAGTGTGATAAAGCATGCCTGCTAAATTTAGAAACATGAAGCATATGAGAGTATTACAGATTAGGTTGATAAAACAAAAATAAAAAAGGAGCATGAAATAATCAATATTCAGAAATAACTATATGGGTAAATTAAACTGCATTAGTATCACCATGAAGTGTCCTAGAACAAAAGAAAAAAAGCATATGGCAGATAAGACTGCAACAAACCACAATCCCACATGAAGAAGGAAAAGAGCTATAATTCTAATGAAGGCACAACAATGAAAACATGACCCTTGATTTGACTGCACTAACCTGCAGAACTAGCATTTCCTCTTCACTTTCAGTTTTCACCACCACCTTAACCTGACCGCACATCTCCCACCTATAGCATGCCGAATCAAAATTGAGAATATAAAAGAAAATTCACATTTGAGCTGAATATAATCAGTTAGATAGCTCACCTTCTTAATGCCTTCGGTGCACGGTTAGCAAGCTTTTTGTATAAACCCAAAGTAGCGTGACTAAAACAACAAAAGGTCAGAAGTGTCAGATGAATGAAAAATATTCTTTGAGGAACTCTGATATATTTATTTGTTCCTGTATTTAGCAAATGTTATCGTTTATCTTAGAAATTTAAAAGTCAGTATGAAGTCCAACATCAAATATCACAGTGCAGAATCAACCAATAAGTAAAGATGAAGAAAAAAATTCCATGAAAAACTCCAAGGGTGTAATTCTATCATATAAATAATCAAACAAGGAAAAAAGCTGCAAATTCCTGGACAACTTTTTGGTAACAGAAAAAACAATGAGAGAAGCAGTTGATGATATTTCCTACATTGCCCAAGATCTGTCATAATGCATTTTATAAAGGAATATAGATATAGATTAAGACAATTCCTTATAAAAGTCTATCAAAGCACAAGCAAACTTGGTCCTATTGCCTGGGCTAGTACACAAGTCAAATAAGGGTAAAGAGAGCCACTTTAATCGGATAAGAAGCAACTTAGCATTGGATTGAAAAATTGTGGGGAAAAGCAGGTTCCACATGTTGTGCAATTTAGAAGACAGCATGAAGTCATGCAATCAAATCTTTGATGTCTTCATGATATATAGATGTCCTTCGACATTCAATTTAAGATCAAAAGAGTCCAATTACAGGAAAGAAAATTGAAAATCTGACATAACAGAATCAAAAAGGGAGAGTAAAAAATGACCTGCACTGTGCAGCAATCTTTCCTTTCCCCATCTTCAGGTCATTCCTAACAACCAACACCTTAGAAAAAAAAAAAAGAATTACTTTGGTCATCATACTGCTTCTCTACATAGAGGAATATAAGAAAAAGAACATAAGATATTCTCAAATATAGCTAGGAAAAATATGACTTACCATTTTGAAATCTTCAAGAATATCAGCAAGCGTTTCAACTTGAAGGGCTGGTTTTTTATTCTTCATTTCTTTATTCACAGCAGTCTCTTTAGTGGTTCTATTGGGGGAAAGGAAGCGAACAGGACAGCGTGCACCTAGGCAATATCCCAATGCAAGGCAGCCAGCTGCTCCAACTAGAATTGCTCCTAGCCATGTCAGATCCATCATCTTCCACACCCAAGAAAATTAAGAATGCTCCCTACCTGAATCATGCAAACAACTTAATCAATAGGTATTGATTACAAGTTGTAAATATCTTAGCTAGAGAAAAAAATTTGAAAACAAGAAGAAAAAAACATATATTATTTCCAACAGAAAACATATCAAGCCATAATTTTAGCAAGATGACAGAGATAAAAAAGAAAAGCATCAGTAAAACTTCAATCCCCACAATTGGCCATCAGTCTTAACCTTTCAATTCGTCTTTTCACATCTTGCTGAGACGACATACGGCAGTTTTTGTTATAAACAAAATGAAAGGAAATGTTGACAAGAAAGTGATAATATAAATCTGAATGCAAAGTTTAAGCTGATAGAGTATATCCTAAGTTCAGCAACAAAGAAATAAAAAAGTTCAGATTCTTAGTGTTGCAATGTTCCTTATTCAATATTCATTCGAAAGAGAATACGAACTATGAAGCCCAAAGTTCTTTTTCACAAGGTCACCAAATTAGTATTTGAAAATACCCACTGATGACACATTGACATTTACAAAATATTGGTGCCACTAATATTTTAAAGGCAGTTGAAAAACATTCCAAAAACCAAAATGATTATACCACAAGGAAGAGGAGATCTCTGAATTACTCAATTATGTTTTTGATGCCTAATACTGACATATAACACAGACTTTAAATCATTTATACCCGTGTAAGCAACATGATCCAACATAATATAGCCCACATCTTGCAGAATGTCTCTATATCATAGCAATTTTACATCTCATCACAAATCAACAGAAATCAATAATATATCAGTTAAGCTCAATTAAATGAGAAGTGACCAACGAACTGGAACAAAGAAATAACTTTCACTTGAATCTCCATTCAACCACAAGCTGCCAAAACAAACAATCAAACTAGCAAAGTTTCACTTTATATCATATTCAGTAAAGATTTACATGTTCCATCTTATCTCTTCAACAAAATATGGTAATGCTTCCACAATTTTATATGGGGTGGAATTTAATTATACCTAGGCATGGGTTGAAAGTAAGAATCGGAATTAGAAGAGCCCAATTTATTTATTTTATTAAAAAAAACTCATATAAGCACATGAAATCAGGTTGATTTCTGATTTTCAATAACCTCAAACCAAACGCGCTAATTCAGAATTCTAAGAAACAAGAAACAGATTCCCACTGCTTGAATAAAAGACTCCGATAGGCAGCAATATCGTAGAAAAAAAAATCTAAAACTTCTCTTCATATCCAGAACAGAACTACTTTCATACTCCACAACCAAGAGAAAAGGGGGAAACGTTACATGTACAATGGAGCTTACCTACCCCGCCTTTTTCTCCACCGACAATCACGCCGCTATCACATTTCCCGGCGAGCGTACCTCTTCACTTGCTGTGACGATTGCGTCGCCGAAACTGGTTGCTCAGGTGGACGCAGCCGTCAGACTCGGGATGGTTCGCCGTAGATGGAAGAGAGGAAAGAGGCAGCTCAAGTCGGGGTGTACAATAATACCACTACTTTTATATTTTGATGCTTGTGGGCTGGGCTCCGTTCAAGTTTACTTGGATTGGGCTTGTTACATAAACTGTGATTTTTAAATTTTTTAAAAATTAATTATTTATATGAGTAGGGCATAAATCGCCATCGTTCAGTACCCAGCTGCTGGAGTAATCGAGTCTCTCCCCAAACGCATCCCATTCAGCCTCCGGCTTCGCTGGTGTTCACCGCTTTTCTGCCATCAACCTGACTTCCCGGCTTCGTAGGTGCGTATGTGACTGATAAATAATTCTCTATTCCTCTTATTTGTTATAGAGTTCATAGTTTCTTGTCTTCTCTCTTGTTCGTTTGTTTATTTGCTTCTGCAGGTCTTATTTATGTTTTATAATGCCCAGGTAGTACTCGAGTTATGCTTGATTGGTTCTTGTTCTATGAAGAATTGATCTTGTTGCTCAATTAATCCTTATTCTTTATAAGTTTGATTTTCTGGCATGTATATTCTTATACCTAAAGAAAGGTTGGAGATATCATAAATTTATAATCATACATGTTAATGATGTTATTGGATCAAACTTCTTATTGCAGTGTAGAAGCTGAAGCTAAATCTTGGAAATGATCTCACAACAAAATGTAAAATATAAGATTTTCGTTGTTGAAATGTTGAAACGTTGATATCTAAAACTAGAATTTTGGAGGTAGAAATTACCTGTTATAACATCTGAAAATGCTTAGATTTGACCGAATGCATTTCAATTTTATTTCACATTGGTTGAAACCATAAGTTAAGCCCTGAGAGAACAGAGAAGAAAGCAAAAGAGTGTGCATGTGCGTTGGATGAATAGCAGTGAGAGTTCTGATAGAAGCATACAGTTCAGGTTTTAAGGCAAAAAACTTACTTTCTTCCAATTTCTTTGCCTTTGGGATGGTTTATCTGGATTCCTTCAATATGAATAGCAGTAAGAGTGTCAGTTTGTGTTTCTGATACCTTTGATCCTCTTACTTCTACTCAGTCCAGATCCAGTATAAGGAGACAATTGCTTTTGCCCCCGCGTAGCTGTCCCTTATCCTTAGTCATTTTTGGCATTCCACTGCATAGAATGTGCTTAGTATATACTGTGGAAAAAGATACATTATTATCATTTTGCTCTCTCAGAACATGTCAAACTATGTTTCTTATGATTCCTGTGAAATGGCCAATACTGTTTTTACAAAAGGGTTTGAACTTTTTTAGTTGAGAAAAGGGCTGCAAGGGTAGAGAATTGGTTTATGACTAAATAGGCAAGGTGATTCACCATTCTTTCGACATTGTTGAAAATTGTATTTTGGCCAGAATTGGCTTCACGGGCCCTTTCATTTATCAGTCATAAATGACTTAGTTTTCTGGACACTCAATTACACACACTAACCCTTGCCCATGAGGCGTGTGGAGAACGTGAATTGTAGATGTGGAGAATTGCAGTTGTGACTGTTTTTGTTAATGGATTCACCCTTTGCCGAGGGATTGGCTATAAAGACCCTTTTAGTCTGAGGGGATTTATTTATATATGGACACTTGTTTGATGAGGGTAAGTTAAGTTGGAAGGATTAGGAGAAACATCAAGAGGATTGGCACTGTCTTAAAAAAATATCTACTTAATATTCTTGTGTACTAGTACTCGTGCTCTGGATTTTGTTCATAACAGCCAAGTTCGATTTTAATAAATTCTTCGTTGATTAATGAATCTTTTGATGAAGTCATGGGGGAGGTATTTCTGCTTGAATGATTAAGTTGATCATTGGGATCAAGAATGGAACGATTATAGTACGTGTCCTGAATGACAAGTGGTTCTCTATCTTCTTTAAACACAATCAGTATCAGTTTGTCTAAACAACCTCTGTCCAAAGAAATCCATTGGCTATGAGGGCCCGTTTGGTATAGATTTCTGCGAATCAGGAATGGGAATGGTTGGTTCTTCCTAAATAAGCTATGAAAAGTAATGACAATGAACAGTAAATAAATGTGTTTTTATCTTTCTAAATAAGCTATTATGATAATGTTCTCAGGGTGAAGCAATGGCAATGAACAGTGCACACTTTCTAAAGACCACCTTTTTGTCAAAGGAACCAGCATGGCTACTCCTTGCAAGAACATATGCTGCTGGAGGTAAAGCCAAAAAGGGAGGTAAAGGCGGTGGATCCACTGATGCCCCTAAATCAACTCTCACCAAAGAAGTCAAATCCTCCACTGTTGTTGGGGCTAATATTCTCAAGGATGGAACGGATCCAAAGGTATCAGCTGACTCAGAATACCCTGATTGGCTTTGGCACCTGCTGGACAAGCGTCTTCCATTGAGTGAACTGCAGAGGAAGGAAGCGGAATCTCTTTCCTTTGAAGATCTTAAACGCTTTGTCAAGCTGGACAACCGAGCTAGGATCAAGGAGAATAACACAGTCAAGGCGAAGAATTGATATGCTGGAACTACAACTTGTTTTGGTCTAAATTTCTGTATGCCCTTTTTGTTGTAGGAGATTAAGGCTGCCTTCACCAAAGAAAGGCATTGAAATGCATTTTATTTGGTTGCCTATAATAAACAGATTTGTTATTATTAGTAGCATTTTGTTAAAATCCTTGGGGTTTTCTAATTCCATGAGGAAAGTCGCTGTATGGTTATTGTTCCTCAATTAGACCAACCAGCAGCAAGAAGGTATTTTAAATGGCTTTCATGAGTTATGCTAATGGAAAGCTAGTTAGTTTTGCAAGAGACCGTATATGAGACAAGCTTATGGAAGAAGCATACTGCAAAATTCGCAAGCATAATTTTCTGAATACAAATGGTAAGCTGTCTTGCCTATAATCAGCTCTTCAAGAAACAAAATTGAAGTCTTCAACACAACAAAAACAACTTTGCAAAACACAAAGCATACAAAGAGGATTCAACTCACTCTCCCTATGTACATACTCAGGGTACTTGAAAAGCCGGAATACCGATTCAGAGTGGCTGTGCAGCCACTAGCCACTCCGAATCTTTATTTTGACAAACCAGCCTATAGATAATAACATCTGAAGCTTGGTGAGTATTTGACTATAATCTTTGGCACCTGAACTAACAACATTACAAGAGGAGAAATCCAAACCTATCATATACTATAAAAAGCCAAATCCTAAGAGAAAAGGAAAAGCTTTAGCCCTTAGTATCATAGTCATAGAGCTGCAACTAGTAGACCTACACAAGCGTTTGGTCGGTTCCTGAAAAGCCTTCAACAGAACCAACTGTTTTCATAACTGCATCCAGTTGAGCCTAGCTCAGGACTTAGGTTGGAGGATAGTCAAATATCTCAGGTTGGCTGAAGCTAATGTATTTGGTGCCTTTATTTTCATCAGCAGCTTCACATTTGCGTTTAGTTGCTGACATGGCAGGACGAAGATCCTGTGTGTTGACATCCATCTTCTTGAACACAAAATTCGCAACAGCTCTGTCAATTGTGTTGGTCTCAGATTCAGTCTCAGTTTCTCCTGACCTGTAGAACAACAAAAATCATCATCCAAGGTAAAGTGAGAAAAGAGATTTTCATACACGGAAAAGAAACAGAATTTACAAATTCAAAAACCATTCATACCTTATTCGTTCATCATCAACTTCCATTTCAGAGAGCTCATACTGTGCAGGATCTTTGACTTGACTTGACTGCAACGTCTGTTTGGCTGAGTTTTGGGCAAGGCGGTACAAAGAGTCTCGGAAGCAAAGACGAGTACTATTGGACAACTGCAAGAGAGAAGACAAGTCTCTTTAGGAATGAGAATATAAGATTAATTATTGTTTGTAACACAACTAGGAAAATCTTTTTACCTGTGTCAAGGTTACCCCAAGGTCATTAAGTACAGATTCTTCAAGTGAAACTTCCTCTCCAGTACAACCGCTTCCACTGCTTCCATTTGGTCCATTTGTACTTAAATTGTATGATGGATGCACCACGTTTGATTCACATGCCTCAAAAAAGAAAACAAGAGTTACTAGACCGTCTTTGGATTATATATACAGATAGTAAAACTACTAACCATCCTATTACTATAGATTGTGGAATAAGAGATGACGATTTTCATGTGATTTACCCTTCAATTCATTTGCAATGAAAGAGAGCAAATATTTGAAAGACAACCTGAGCTCAAGTTTTAACTGGCAGAATTTGAGCGATGTACAAGAAACTAGACTCCCTGCCACAGTTTTTTTTTTGAGTTTTAATATAAAGGCAATAATGAAAAGCCAGCAGTTCTCGTATCCAGCATATAGGCAATCTCACCTTTTCCACATGGTGATCATTTAGCACCGTGCTTCGTGAACTTTCTGCACTTTGTTTTGCACCAGAAACACTCTGCAAATCGTACATTAAGTTTTCGGAGTTGCCATTAACATCGTTATTCTCTGTTGCAGGTGGATCCTCTTTGAGTAATGAACTCCTGCATGATTGCAAAATAGAAAGAGGGTTAGAACATGAGAAGGAAAAGAAAAGAATGACACAATTCTGCTTTAAATCTCCTAACAAATCAATATCTATACTGAAATTGATCACGAAATATTATACAATTTTGGTTTTGAATAAGCAAGCAACTTTATAGTTTGAAGCATGCATTGAATGAAGTATTGTAGTAAGCTCAGAAGTTACGCTTGTACAAGAATATGTCATCCATGTGGTCATTCCTCATCAGATCATTGAACTGGAAATCAGGACGATCTTGCACCATTGAGTTTTCACACCAGGAATCAGAAGGCCATCCACCATTCATACTAAAGTCGTCATTCGGGCTCTCTGATTCATGGAGAGAAGAAATCTGGCCATTTGATTTGCCAAACACCGTTTTCTGATGGCTCTTTTCATCAGGCAGATCTGGTTTCTTGAGAGCCATATTCCATCCAAAGTTCTGAGATTGACTCTTTCCCCATTGTTGCCAGGAATCTGGGGAAGGAAATCTATCCAACAATTCTTCATCTTTTGGAACAACGAAGTCTTCGGTGTCGAGGTCATGGTACCAATCCATCATTGCTATATCTGAACAGAACATGAACCACTTGAATGAAAATTTCAAGAAGTAATCCTGAATTGCACAAATAAGAAGAATCAGCCACAAAATCGTTTAGGAGAACAATTTGACACTTTGATTGTGAATTTCTCAATCAATTTGAACTTCAAATAATGTTAAATATGATATTTTATTCGATTTAGCCAGGATTATCTTCTGTTCTTAAGATTGCACTTCTGCACAAACATTCTTGCTAAAAGTAATTACTCAAGAACAAAGCTTGTAATTTTCAGCTGTGGATTCACCTTCTAAACAGCTCAACTGCCTAAGACAAGTTTTAAGATACAATTCTTACATCCATTTCGCAAAAAAAATCCAAATTGGAGGACTAAAAAAGGAAGAAAAGTCTAAATTTAAAATACAAAAAGCAAAGAAGGCCAAATTCTCATTCTGCAGACATATGAAAACAGAATGGCAAGATTTCAGACTTTTCAGTAGCATAAGAGATACAGGGTCCAAAAACAAGAAGAAGAAAGAGAAATTAAAGATCATAGAACCACATCTATCTCAAAAAAAGAAGAAGTAAAAACCAGTTAAGACCAGCTGATGAAACCATTAAAGAGAGGGTGATTGAGAAACAAACCTCTGTATATATGAAAGCTTATTCAGTCAATTCTGAAGATGATGACCCAGATGAAGTTTTTTGCAGAAGAAAGACAATCAACGCCTCCTAATGGATTGGGGGGATTCTTGACCCAAAAAAATGGATTGGGGGAATTCCAAGATTTGCTGTAAAAGAAAGCCTTAGAACATCAAAGGCGGTTCCAAAGATAATTCCTTTTCTTATTTTCCTATCTTTAGTTTTTGCAGCAGAATTTCATAAGAAAGAGAGAGAGATTGAAAATCCCAATAAGAAACATAGGAAAATGGAGATATAGACGACAGAAGTTTGAGTGTAAAACCGAAAAGTAGAGAGGCCCCACGTTCAAGCAAGTTGATGGTGGCAAATAAATTATAGAGGAGGGAAGGTGTGTGAACCCTACTTTTGCCTCTCGCTTACTCTCTCTGGCTTGCAATTGATAGCTGCCCTCACACGTCCCAAATCTAAATTGTGGCTGTGAATTGAGGAAGCAAAACCAGTGGCTGAGGATTTTCCTCCAATCAAATACTGATACACCATCGTTCCACGTGTACATTTGTGGGCCCCTACCGGGCCTACCTATAAAATCCTTGAGCATCTTCTTATGCATAGTCTCATTTGTTAGGTTAGGCCTTGCCTGGCCATACATTTTCGATAACCTCTAAACGTCTTTGTTACCCACCTTTGCCCGCTTTCAACCCTTTTTTCTTTTCGACTTGTGATCTGGACCCTTAGACCATCCGCAATGGTAAATCCAAAAGTGAATTCTTACCCCCTTAAATCAATTTTATCACTCCTCCACCTCATTTTAAAACTCACTTCTATTTATCTCCACAACCCACATCCCTATTCTATTCTTTAAAATTTACTACCTTTTATTTATTTTTATCTTTATTTATCCAATTCTACTATTGATTTCGGGAATATTTAATAATATGCAAAAATATTCTATATGAATACATAATTATATTAATTTAATTATTTTTAGCAATTATGAAATAAAAGTATGAAGTTTAAAATTAATGTAGTCTCACATTTTATCACTTATGAGTTATGTGTTATTATTCAACTTAATATAACCTCATGCTTTTGTAATACATCTAATTAGTGCTTAAGCCCTTAAAATATATTAATTTATATGTATAATACATTAAAATATATTTATTTTACTATTAAAATGTACACAAATAACATCTTATGTCACTAAGTGAATTAATTATATTATTTTGTGTAATAAGTAAATTTATTTACATAAAAAATTACAAAGATTAATTTTAAGCAATTTTTTAAATTTTATTTCTCATATATATCAATATTATTTTTAATCAAAACATATTCAACATGGGTGTCTATGGGTAGATAAAAAAGAAACATAAATATTATAAATATTGTTTTGAAAAGATAATATCATTTAATTGTTAAAATAATACCCAAAGTAATTATATATGTATCAAAAATGAAAAAAAGGTTGACCATCCATTAAAATCAAAAGGCTCACATGGTGCCACTTGTCCTTGTAAAATTTTGAAGGCAAATTTAGGATTTAAGAATCCGACTTTTGTGGGCTTCTATTTGGAGTCAAATTTTTGGATTTTTATTTTTTTTGTACCGTAGAGAAGAACTTTAATATTTTTTTAATGTTAAAGACTACCATTGTGGGTGGTCTTAGTATGTCGATCAAGGCTATGTGCCCAAAAAGATATGGAATCAGATCGCCCTTAACAGAGGGCCGTTCAATTGATTTTGGTGGGTGTCTTAAAATTTTATATATGATTACTAATTTTTGAGATTCTATTATTTGACAATTTAAAATAAAAAAATTATAGAAAATAACCTTACCTTTGAGAATCTATAACTATATATTAAAGTTGTCTCTTTTCGAGCCACCAGAACGATTCTGGCCTCACCTTATAAATACAAAATTAATTTTTATTCCTAATATTTTAACTTTTTCTATTAAATTCTTCCTTACATATTTACGGTTAATTGGATTTTTGTCTTTTAATTATTATTATTATTTTTTTAAGCTAATATTTGTTATTTCACGACAAAAAAATCCAATTAAAATACACCCTATCCCTGCGTACAAGGTAATTATATTTATTATGTAATTTTAATAATCCAAGTAATTATATTTATTATGTAAATATTTACGGTTAATTGGATTTTTGTCTCTTAATTATTATTATTTTTTTAGCTAATATTTGTTACTTCACGATGGGTACAAGGTATGTGAAATATATCTTTCACTTTAACGTAGGAGTATATATCTTTATCATAACTATATATATAGTAAAGTGGAGGTTAAAAAAATTATTAAACGACACATGTCGCTTTTAGATTGGACCACACCACCCTTTATTAAAACCAATCTTTGGCAAAATAATTAAGTTTAATATAAAAATAGTGTAATGTACATACAATCTTATATCACTATAATCAATGGATAAAAAATCTAATTCCTAATTTAAAAAAAAATAATCTTTTATTTTTGGATATGATAAATAGGAAGATTATTAAGATATTTTTTATGCTATATATTATACAAATATTAGGATACTTATTTTATTTTTAGATAGAATGCATATGCTAGGTTTAGATAATTAAGTTTAATATAAAGATAGTGTAATGTACATAAAATCTTATATTACTATAATTAAGTTTATTTTGAACGGTCCCATGTATATAATAAATTGATAAGTTTTTATCTTATTACTTATCTATTTTCATAATTAAATAAATTATCATGTTTTGATATTAATTTAATTCGTAATACTAATATAATATTATTGTTTCAAATAAACAACTTTTATAGTTTATTGATTTTAAATATTTATTCAAAATTTATATTTAAGCATTTACATGATTATTTTTCTCGGATAATAATATTAAAAATATTTTATTATTAATATTTTATTTAAGAAAAACCCGTACAAGGTACGGGAATACATACTAGTAACCTTTCAAAGTTGTGGTAAATAGGCTCAACTGGTTAACCGGAATTTCAGTTAACCCGAATTTCGGTTAATCATGATTTCGGTAGTTAAAATCAGGAACCGTAATTGAACCGTTAATCCTGGTTAACCGCAGTTCGGTTAACCAATTTTTCGGTTCGGTTTTCTCGGTTAACCGATAACAATTTTTCTAAATTTATCTTAAATAATTAAAACTAAAATAAAAAACTTTGAATAAAAAAAGTGATCAAGCAGGACTATTATTTTAAATATGTATTTATACCATATTGTTTTGGTTGTTGTAAACAAATATCGAGGGTATATACTATGTTGTGTGAAATCAAACATTGTGTGTATTATTTTTTATCGCATCTATAACTATGTATTAAAGCTATACCTTTTCGAGCCACCAGAACGATTATGACCCCACCTCATATTTAAAAAATTAATTTTATTCCTAATATTTTAACTTTTTCCTATTAAATTCTTCTTTAACTATTTAAATCTATCTTTAACATCAAACAAATATCTATTTAGTATAACAATATCTTTTGAAAACTTCCTTATACAAATATTTAAAATTAAAGATAATAAATTTAAAATATTTTAAAATAAGGCTTCGTTCGACGACGCTTATCTGGATACTTATAAGTACTCAGTTACTTATATGTAAAAATAAGCTTCGTTTTATGTGTTCGGCAAAATTTACTTATTTGAAACAAGTTACTTATATCCGATACTTATCCGCTGAAAAAATAATCAACACCCACCAACCTTATGTCAAATAAGCTAACTTTTCTTACAAAATATAAGTAAGCGGGACCCACGTGATTTCCCAATTAAATTTTATTTTTTTATTGTTTTACCCTTCGTTAAGCCATTTTTAGTAATTTGACACCTCTTGCTTAAAATATCAGCAATTCAGTTTACCGAACACATTCCGGATTATTTAAAAAATAAACAACTCATATCAGTATCCCATATCAGCATCCACGATCAACATCAACAACCATAAGTATCAGCATCAACATCAACATCAACATCAACACCGATAAGTACCGATTTACCGCACGGGGTTTTGGTTCAAGTGAGACCCACCCTTGTGGTGAGACCTTTTGCTTAAAGTGAGGACTAATCTCAACCATTAGATTTACATCATCACTATATAATGGATGGTCAAGAATTTTTTTATTTTTTTATTTTTTTTATTTTTTTATTTTTTTTTATTTTTTTATTTCGGAATTTTTTTCATATTTTTTTATATTATATTCTTTGTTAAAAAAAGCTTTAAAAATATTAAATATGACAGTTCAATTTTTATATACTACGAGTTCATTTTTATATACTAGAAGTTCAATTTTTTTATGTTAGGAGTTCAATTTTTCAATATTGTATGAGTTCAATTTTTATATTTTACGAGTTCATTTTTTATCTATGATAAGTTCAATTTTTATGTGCTTTGAGTTCATTTTTAAAATAATTCGATTTTTGCAAAACTAAAAAAAAATTAAAAAAAATTAAAAAAATAAAAAAATGAAAAATGAAAAAATTTGAAAAAAAGCTTTAAAAACGATAAATATGATAGTTCAATTTTTGTATACTACGGGTTCATTTTTATAGACTAGAAGTTCAATTTTTTATGTTAGGTGTTCAATTTTCAATATTGTGGGAGTTCAATTTTTATATTCTACGAGTTCATTTTTTATCTATGATAAGTTCAATTTTTATGTGCTTTGACTTCATTTTTAAAATAATTCGATTTTCACAAAACTAAAAAAATAGCAAAAAAAATAAAAAATAAAAAAAATTAAAAGTAAAAAAAATAAAAAAATAAAAAAATGAATTTTTTTGAAAAAAGACTTTAAAAATGTTAAATATGACAATTCAATTTTTATATACTACGAGTTCATTTTTATACATTAGAAGTTCAATTTTTTTATGTTAGGAGTTCAATTTTCAATATTGTATGAGTTCAATTTTATATTCTACGAGTTCATTTTTTATATATGATAAGTTCAATTTTTATGTGCTTTGAGTTCATTTTTAAAATAATTCGATTTTCGCAAAACTAAAAAATAGCAAAAATAAATTAAAAAATAAAAAAATAAAAAAATAAAAAAATAAAAAAAATAAAAAAAATAAAAAAAATAAAAAAAAATAAAATTTTTGAAAAAAGGCTTTAAAAACGTTAAATATGACAGTTCAATTTTTATATACTACAAGTTCATTTTTATACACTAGAAGTTCAATTTTCAATATTGTATGAGTTCAATTTTTATATTTTACGAGTTCATTTTTTATCTATGATAAGTTCAATTTTTATGTGCTTTGAGTTCATTTTTAAAATAATTCGATTTTCGCAAAACTAAAAAAATCGCAAAAAAAAATTAAAAAAAATTAAAAAGTTAAAAAAATTAAAAAAATTAAAAAAATTAAAAAAATTAAAAAAATTAAAAAAATTAAAAAAATTAAAAAAATTAAAAAAATTAAAAAAATTAAAAAAATTAAAAAAATTAAAAAAATTAAAAAAATTAAAAAAATTAAAAAAATTAAAAAAAATTAAAAAATTAAAAAAATTAAAAAATTAAAAAAATTTAAAAAATTTAAAAAATTAAAAAATTAAAAAAATTAAAAAAAAATTTAAAAAAATAAAAAATTTGAAAAAATCTTGACCATTGAATACATAATAGAGGGGTAAATCCAATGGTTGAGATTAGTCCTCATTTTAAGCCTTGGATGTACACAAGGGTGGTCCTCACTTGAACCATGCCTTACCGAACGGAGCCTAAGTATAAATATCTTTTATCTTTTAGCATGATGTCTTTTCACGAATTTATTTATAGATATATTTTTTCTTCTGTAATAAAAAAATTAATGATAAATACTTATAATGTTTAAAAATAATAAAAATACGTAATATCTATAACTATATATTAAAGATGTACCTTTTCGAGTCATCAGAACGATTCTAGCCCCACCTCATATTTAAAAAATTAATTTTTATTTCAAATATTATAACTTCGTTCTATTAAATTCTTTTTAAATATTTAAATTTATCTCTAACATCAAAAAATATCTATTTAGTATAATAATATTCTTTGAAAGCTTCCTTATACAAGTATTTAAAATTAAAGATAAAATATTTAAAATACCTTAAAATAAATATAAATATTTTAGCATATATCTTTTGACGAATTTATTTTTATATATAGTGATTTTCTTTTATAATAGATTAATGATAAATATTTATAATTTTTAAAATTACTAAAAATAGATAATAAAGTATTTAATAGATATATTGAAATATTTGATAAACACTAAATTTACGTACATGAAAAGTAATAAAATATGAAGAATATAATATTTGATTAAAAAATTATATACGAACAATAAATTACTTATATTAAAATTTATATTATATTTTTATTTTTTATTAATATCCTATTTATAATATCTATAAAATATCGAATTGTAGTCGTACATGGTACGACGGGTAAAACTAGTTAAGTTTAATAAGCGAGCCTTATATCAATGAGAATTGGAAAAATAGTGTGTAAATTGTTAAAATTGGAGAATGAAAGACCCAAACTACATCAACACCTTGAAGATCATAGAGTTTAACCACTAAATAAATCAAAATAACTAATATTTGAAAAAATATTAATATATTCTCGGTTTTTTGGTTAACCGTTATATGTAAAGTCGTGAACCGAAACCAAACCAATAAACCGAAATTATTTTCGGTTCGGTTAACCAAACCGAAAATTTTAAAAAAGTCGGTTTGGTTAACAGAAAAATTGACCGATTTTTCGGTTTCGGTTTTTTATGGACACCCCTAGGCTCAACTATGAGGTTAGTTGCGATCACTAGCCTAAATATGTTTATAGATTTTTTTTTATCGTTAACAGTCATCATTTCTAGCTCGTAGGGATTGAATACGTGTAACAATAAGGCCAACTATTTTTTTTATTTCTTTTGAAGAGGTAAGAATTAGGAGCTGCTACGTACTATTCAAGGAGGACATATTAGAGTATCTTGCAGATGAGAATTAAAAGTTTCGAGGAGTTTCAAATAGTATTAATAGGTTAACTATGGCCTCATTTTAGCAATTTTATCTGCCACAACATTACCACCCATATTTGTATACAAAATTCGTACCGTCTCAAATCCTTGCAATGATACAAGGATGACTCTTCATCCCAAAAAGTCTTAGCTTTTGCAAGTCAATGCAGCGGCTCAAATTGGAAATATAACCATCTGAGAATTTCACGGTTTTCAACCATTCAAGAATCACTTGCTTTTTACCATAATTTAGCTATATCAACTCTGGTCACCTACACAAATCCTTTTAGATCCTTTATTGCCTTAAAATTGTCTTTCAAGTTGCCTGGAACATTGAGAATGGTGAAAAATACATTAGTGAAGACATTTTTTTTAATGTTCATGGCATCCAGATTATGTCTTACCTGTAGACTTGCCTAGTAAGGTAAGTCCTAGAAAATGTTTTTCTTCTTACAACCTGAATCTCTATTCACTGCGACATTATGCTCATCGGCTTCTACTTCAGTTATATTTACCATGTCTATACTATCAATTTGGTCTAATATGTCATATCCCTCATGAAGTACCAGGGAGGCCTTCTAACCCTTTTATCTTTCATGAAACATTTCCTCTTGTTTCGAAAACGATGATGTTTTGTTGCAAATCTCATGTAACAATCGAACCAACACATTTTATATCCTTGGGTTAAATTAAACACATATGTATTCTCCATGCAATAAGGGCAAGCGTACTTCCCAAAAGCGCTTCATCCCGCGTAAACATTAATTATTTCCAATAATTTAATCGATCGACATGACATCACATGTGTTTAGTAGTCACAACTGAAGCATATAGCATCTACAACCATTGAGTTATCAACAAGTAAAATTAAGAATGAGATTTTCTAATCCATTGATTATAGTGATATAAGATTGTACGTACATTACACTATCTTTATATTAAACTTAATTATTTTGCCAAAGATTAGTTTTAATAAAAGGGGTGGTGTGGTCCAATCTAAAAGCGACATGTGTCATTTAATAATTTTTTAACCTCCGTTTTAGTATATAATTATGATACAATACTTCGTATTGGTAAGAAGTGGGTTCCGATAAAACATGTATTAATTTAAAAAATTGTTTGTTGTTTTGATTCTATAATGTGTTCGGGCACATTATAAAGAACTTCAAGTGAAAAGATTTGATTTTTTTCTTTTTTTTTAGGGTTTAGTTTCTAATTCAAGTATCCTTATCATATGCCCTTAGGACACATTATTGAAAAACCAATTGTTTGTAATGAAACAATTTTTTTTTAAACACAAAATTTCATATATGAACAATTCTTTTGATATCAATCTGATAATTGGGCTAAACTTATATACCCTAATATGATATTTTTGCATGTAATTTGTTGATGATAAATAAAAGAAATAAAACTAGGTGAATTTGACAGTCAAAACAATGAGAATTGAGAAAGACCAAGTTGTTTTGAAAACACTACCTATGTGGACAAAACATTCTAGAATATTCCAGTAAAAATAATATATCTTGACGAAGGAGAGTTATAACCATAAAAGACACCTTTATATAAGTCAAGGCTTATTTGTGAGCCTCAAAGATGAAAACTCAGTGAGATTCTAAAAGGACCCGAGTGTTGTATGCAAACAACTAGGGGAAGTTTGTGAGCCTCCGGAAGATGCAGATCATCTTGAAGTTAAGGTATCTTGGTTTATTACATCAGATCAAGAGTGGCGCTACAAAGAGTTGATCACACTCCTTCCTAGATATTTAGGAGACCGCATTCTAGCAGTAGTTATTCCATAGAATCCTATACAAGGTAGACTTCACTGGCATCCCAATAAAAATGAATGGTTTTCAACGATGTCTGCAACTAGCCTTGTCTCAAAAGAGCTGGACCAGGCGGATTGTGAGTTCAAGTAGATATAGCATATGAACATTTATCCTAAAGTCAAAGCACTTTTATGAAAAATGTGTCTTAATGGACTACCTACTAAGGAAAAGATTGACATTTAAACATATAAATATAATAATTTTGGAATGTCCCTTATGTGCCCATCCCTTAGAAAATGTTAGCCATACCTTTCTTCAATGCCCATTACTTTGCAAATGTTGCGAAATCTAGATAGGGAGATACAAATTGTAGTTAGAAGGTACGTGCATGTTTCTACTAATCTAGTAAGGGTATTGAATGCACTAAGAAAAGAATTGTCTCCAAAAGGATTTAGGAAGCTAGTAATGAGGTGCATTTACATTATTGAAATAAAAATGACTCTGAACAACCTATGGATACGGCGATGAAAAATATTGCGAAGTATATTCGATATTAAATTGCCAATTAGATAACTAGAAAGGTGCGGGATTAGGACCACCCAATTGTGCAATTAAAGGCAAGAAATAGAAATGGAACACAACACCAAAGACCACAAGGGTGATGGATATTGGTCGAAGGATTTGTAAAGATCAATTTCGACGGATTAAAGAAGGTGTCAGATAAAGCGACAATAAGGTTTATCACTTTATCATGAGAAATCGCTTGGGTAAGCCAATTTATTCGGATGCATTCTATAACCCAGTATGAAGCCCATTGCACGCAAAAGTAGTCGGTATATACAATGCGGCGAGGGAGGCATTGAAAAGAAATGTTAAGTAAATAGAAATATAAGGTGATAATCTCATTGTGATAAGCACCCTAAGAGGAGTAGATCACACCCATAGCAAATTAAAAGGATAATTGTTGACACTTTAGTTTGTTTTTTTTTTGTTGCAATTTTTCGATCTAGTTATAATCAACCCATGTATCATGTCAATATAATATTATAGTAGTTGATTTAGTTGTGCACTTGAGACATTCTGTTAACTATAATCAGCTCAAACAAAGTTAAAATTTTATGTTCTCATCCATAAACATACTCTAATTTTAAATACTATAGGGTTTTACAACTTCACCGATAGAGTTTCTAAACAACTCTACCGAATTCGAACCGTTTCATTTCTTCTCAACAAAAATAGAAAGAAGGCATGTACGTATCTCTTTAAATATGGATGTGAACGCATTGACCAAATGTTCGTAGTAGCGAGTGACTGCCACAACTTGATCTCTTCATTTGAAGGAGGGTGACCAACTGACCAAGGTGAAGGGTTCAGGTGGGTGAGGGCCATGGCATAGAGAGGCGGATAAAATGACACCACGTTGATGCTTTTTGATTTCTAACTAGCTCCCCGAATCCAAGCTTCATACTCCATTGACCACTATATAAGTTTGGAAATCTGACCACCACTTGCTTCAACCAATAGTAGTACCCGAGGCCGGCCTGCAGGGCCGGCCCACAAGCAGGGGCAGAGTGGGTGATCGTCCAGGGCCCATGTTTCTAAGGGGCCCATACTAATTTTTTTTTACACTATATATGTAGACTATAATGCTGAATAAAAGGCCCATACATATACCTAAAGTCCATTTTACAATCAAAAGCCCATCAGATTTATCAAAAAACCCTACTGAATTAAACTAATAAAATTAAATAAAATAAATTACTGAAAATCAAATCTCATTAATTCATTCACCCCATTTACGATGTTGTAGCACAATTTACAAAACTAGGGCAAACTGAAGAGATGGAAACACTAGAGAAAGATGAAGCCCCTTTTAAGAAATTTAATTTTTATACCGTTATTGTCTTCGATTTCTTATATTACTCCAAGTAAATCGAGGTTATCAAGCTTTATATGGGAGGAATTGGCTTTCAATCCATCAACAATTTTACACTCCAAGTGGTTCAATCCGGTTTTTCCCAAGTTCTACTAGTCCGTTCAGTTGATTCAAAGACTTCATGGTGCTTCCAATTTGGTGATGTTTTAAATCGGTAATTAATTTCTCAATCTCTCTATGGTTTCAATTTCTTATTTGGCTAGAAAATTAAACAAAAATTAAGATCTGTTTTGGTCTGTTTCAATTTTCCTAAATCTGATTCCGAGTTCTATAAAATTTACAATGAAATCCTATAATTTAACTTGTATTTTGATAGATTTTCTAGAATAAAATAAGTCCTAAACTTGTTTTGATAATTAATTAATCATTCAATAAGTTTCTAGAGTGATACTGTGATAGTTTAATTACACACATCTATACTTTGCCCAGTTCGCATTTTAACTTCGTATTTTATGTTTGTGTAATTAGTTAATTGATAAGTGCTGAGCCATCATAATGATTAATGATTAATGATCATGTACTTTGTCAAATTGTGTTTACTTAGCTTTTAAAAATATAATAATCAGTATTTTCATGTATTTGATGCAATGATGCAGATACTTTAAAATTGGCTCGTCCTTGGATTTGGAATTTGGGATTCAAGTTTACACCTATAAATCAGATTGCTTCCTGGAGTTCTTGCAATCTTGCCAACTACTACTTTCAGCATCTCATGTGATATTATTTCATTCCTTTCAAATTTTATAAAGGGGCCTCTAAATTTTTGTTTGCCATGGGCCTAAAACACTTTAGGACCGGCCCTGCCGGCCTGTTATCCTCCACATTCCATTTTTTTACTTTTCAGTGTGGTCTTCACTTTCATTACACGCTTCAAAGCTAACCATAGTCTTTTATACTTACCCACTTGATTTCTAGATTTATTTCATAAATGCATACTTGAATTTTGAAAATTTCCATTCATAACCCAAAATCATTACACCACCATAGTCCACTTAGGGTTCGCTTTGACATTAATATTGGTAAATACACTTATTTAGGTAAGTAGGTATTTCTACGGCAAAAATCCTTAAAAACACTCTTCATAATAAAAAGGAAAAATAGTTCCTCCACCAAATAAACCAACCAATAAAGTATGTGTAGATGCAAAATCAGGAGTCTATCTAAGAATACTCTAGAAAGGAGCGGAGGAATGATAGTTGCAAGTGGATAATTATTACTAGTATTATTATTTTAAGAGTTGTCTACTAACCAGATAAGGATCACGTGACTTGTTTTTATTATCTTCTTATTATAGTAGCTAGGTTTTGCAAGGCTGTGGTTCTGCATCATACTTGATCCACTTGTTTTAGGAAAGTATGCATATCACAGCTAATCTAACATTAATCAGTAGAATACACAGTTCCCCTATTATCCCAGAACAAGTTGAATGTTGTTTATGAATCCTAAACATACAAACAGATGCAAATCACAAGCCTTTTTTTGATCCCTGCTTTCAGAACAAGAACAATGAGTTATAGATATTTCAGAAGACCTTTCCAGCAGTAAACCTGTGAGTTGTGAGAAAACAAGCTAAAAGTCATTTCAGAAGCATGAAGCCCGTCAATTAGAAACAGAAACAGTGTGATAAGCTATAATATTAATAATATTTAGGATAATCATTTATGGTTAAAGAATATTGTTATTTCCATTTATTTAGGATTTAGTCTTACCTTTTAGTAAGATATGATTTCAGCGTTATCTTTTTCGTATTAGTTAGACATGAGAGTTATTATAAATACTCTTCTTTGTTATCTTTTTAATCAATCAATGAATACAAATTATCCCTTTTCTCTAAACTCATTTATCGTTCTTTTTATCGTTCTTCTTCCCGTGGCTACCAACCACGTTTATCCCGAGTCGGAATCCACACCGGATTAGGCTCAAACCCCTTGACCAACAAGGGTTCGATACGCGGTCCACACCGGGCTCGTATCAATTGGTGCTTTCATCCCTGAACTCTGCGTTTCCATGGCCAACGACGAGGAGCATCGAACGCTGCTCGTCATAATTCATCGTGAATACTACGTAATCTCCAATCAAGTGTTGTATCAAGTATTTTCACAAATCGGTGTCTTGAACAACATTCAAAGAGTAGGTTATGGGTCTCGATTTTATTGGCAAATCCAATTTCGAACTCACGATTCCGCTCTCAAGGCGATTAGATCTCTCTACGGGAGATGCAACTACGACGGGTGTTGTCGACTAGAAGTGTTTTGGTCGCCGTCGACATCAACTTCAATTGTCGGCACGCCAGCAATGGTCGCCGCCACGCTTGTCGCCACCAGCCCGTGCCCACGGTCTCCAGCCCACGGCCACCAGCCCGCGCACCAGCCCGCTACCGCGGCTCCTGTCCCCGCGACCGCGTCACCTGTCCCCGCGCCCGCGGCTCCTGCCCTGACGCTTCCGTCTGCCGCATGCCTGCGTCCGCCGCCTGTAGATTCAAGCCCTAATATTGTTCGCGTCACTTCGGAAAGTTTGGGTACACACAATGATGCGTTGGAAATGTCGCATTGGATTATCCATGTTGAAGAGACGTTACTTGTAGTCGAGCCAGGCACTTCCAAGCAAACGTCAAGCTATGGGAAATTGCATTTTCTTGCTTCCAATGATAGCTTGGGCGTAATACATGTGCAATGGGACCCTGGCGGTTTAAATTCCAAGATCCGTTTCATGCGTCTCCTCCTGATTTCCGACTTGAGGACAAGTCAATTCTCAACGGGGGAGAATTGATACGCTATAATATTAATAATATTTAGGATAATCATTTATGGTTAAAGAATATTGTTATTTCCATTTATTTAGGATTTAGTCTTATCTTTTAGTAAGATATGATTTCAGCGTTATCTTTTCCGTATTAGTTAGACATGAGAGTTATTATAAATACTCTTCTATTGTTATCTTTTTAATCAATCAATGAATAAAAATTATCCCTTTTCTCTAAACTCATTTATCGTTCTTTTTATCGTTCTTCAACCCCGTGGCAACCAACCACGTTTATCCCGAGTCGGAATCCACACCGGATTAGGCTCAAACCCCTTGACCAACAAGGGTTCGATACACGGTCCACACCGGGCTCGTATCACAGTGTTTAGAAACAAGCTGAATGCAATGAAGTAAGAAATAGCAGCAATACACATGCTCATTGAAAAGATGAAACAAAAGCAGAAGCATATAGAGGTATGTAATGTAAGCTACCTTCTTGTTTTTGTGGTGATACTCAGCTTCAGTACCAGCACTCTGTGACAACATTAATTTATCATCTGCTACCATGACTCATGAGTGTTTTGAGGTATACTTAACAATTGGAGCTTTCAGCATAGCTCATGGATTTACAAATTTTATCAGCCCACTTCCATAGCTGAGAGAGCTCTCTGTTTCCCAGTCTCCAACGAGGCCGACTGCATAAAAGTACATAAACTGCAAATCAATTTTCATCATGAATCACATATAATAACATTATATTCAAACAATAGATCATTGTATGTAAATCAAGTTCTACACCCAAATAACGTATTCCAGAAAATATATACAAAATAGCAAGATTGAGATTACATATCCACACTTTCCAACTACATTAAACTTGCCTGTAAATATTATCTTTCAACCGAGGTTGTCAATAGCTATGCCATCAATTCGGCACCTAACTTTGAACTTTATATGTAATAGGAGTTAATTTTGAATAAAAAAGGCTTTGATACAACTAAGCAAAATGCCGGAGAGTGCAAGCGGGAAATGAGTAATAGAATATAGGTATAGAAAAAACAGTGCATTACTAGAACGAAAAATGTGTAAATCAATCTCTTATTATTTTTTATTGAATGAAGATGATCAAGCCTGCACTAGCCGTTGGAATTTGAACAATTCAGGTAGTCAAGTCAGAAATAAGTTAGCTAGAATTTGGTCTTTGTTTGAAGCTGAATTGGTCTACTTTATTAGCTTATTTATCTGAGTTAGTAGTCAGTTAGTTAAGCCCATTGAGCCACGTTTTTAGGCATCTTCTATTAGTGTAATCATGTGCTTTAGTCGGTACTTTGCAATGACTATTTTAAGCCTGGCTATGCATTGAATCAAAGCGTGCAATTCACCAAAAAAAAAACTTCCGTCTTTCTCTTCTATTTTTACAACATTTGGTACCAGAGCTGGTGAGAATTTTGGGGATCTGGTGAGTGTTTTTGTGAGGAGAAACACAAAGGGAAACACAGGGTTTTGAGTGAATCAATTACCATGCAAAACAACAATGCTAATGGCAATTCCCTCACTCAATTGCCTATCTTTAGTGAATTATCACTTCTGGAACTTGAAGATGAAGACATTCTTCAAGTCTCAAGAATTGTGGAATACAGTTGATAGTGAGTTTGAAGATAATGGAACTGAGGAGCTAGATCAAAATTTGAGAGAGAAGAGAAAGAAGGATGCAAAGGAACTCTTCACTATCCAATAAGCATTGGATGATGAAGTGTTCCCTAGAATTGCAGCAGCCTTTACATCAAAGGAGACGTGGAAAAATCTTAAGAAAGAGTATATGGGAGACAAGAAAGTAATCATGGAGAGATTACAATCTCTAAGAAGGGAATTTGAGTCATCTCAGATGAAGGACAAGGAAACTGTCTAGGAATATCTCTCACGAGTGTCAAGCACTATGCAACAGATGAGATCTTATGGTGAAGAGATCAAAGTTCAACAAGTCGTGAGCAAGGTACTTAGGAGTCTCACAAACAAGTTTGATCATGTGGTGGCATCAATTGAAGAATCCAAGTGCATGGAAACTTACACCTTTGATGAACTAATGTGATCTTTTCAATCTCATGAAGAAAGATTGACCAGGGGTGATGACAAGAAGGAAGAAAAAGCCTGCCAAGTCAAGGGAGAACCCTCAAACAAGGAGAGTTCTCATCAACACTCAAGTAGGGGCCGAGGAAGAGGAGGATATAAAGGAAGATGTCGAGGAAGAGGCCAGTCTAGTGGTGGAAGAGAGGAGTCCTCCAAAGGAAACTACAAGAGCCCCATCAAATGTTACTATTGTAATAAACCTGGTCACAAGGAGGCCTCATGTTGGAAGAAAGATGAAGACAAGGAGAAAGGAAAACAAGAGCAAAAATCAAATTATGTTGAGCAAGAGAATTTGTTCTTGGCTCAACATAATTATGATAATGCAGGAAATTCTATCTGGTATGTTGACAATGGGTGTTCCAATCATATGACAAGCTCAAGGTGTATGTTCAAGGAGCCAGACGACACAAAGAAGAGTGTTTTCAGGTTAGGAGATGGCAAACAACTCACAATTGAAGGGCTAGGCACAATTTCTTTTTAAACTAAACAAGGCAAGCCAAAGCTTCTACATAATGATTAGTGTATGCCTAAACTAGCACATAATCTATTGAGTGTTTGGAAACTTGTGTGTGGAGGCTATTCTATAATGTTTGAAGATGATATGTGTGTGATCAAAGAGAAGAAAATCAATGAAGCTGTGATGAGGATTGCCATGGGAAAGAACAAAGTCTTTCAACTAGACTTGACAATACGTGCAGGCCAAGCACTTGTGGTAAAAGGAGAAGAGCATGCCAAGATGTGGTATCTCAGGTGTAGACACTTGAATGTTCATGGTTTAAAGCTTTTGAGTACTAAAGAGTTTGTGCATGGATTGCTGAAGATTGTTGAAATAGAATTCTATTAAGGTTGTGTATATGGAAAACAGGCTCGTGGATCTTTTCCAAGTGGAAAATCATGGAGAGCAAGTGAATGCTTGGAGCTAGTACATGCCAATTTATGTGGGTCTATGCAAACAAAATCTCTAGGAGGGAGCAAATACTTTTTGATGATCATAGATGATCACAACAAAATGTCTTGGGTCTACTTTCAAAAGGCCAAGTCAGAATCTTTTGAGAACTTTAAGAAGTTCAAAGCTCTTGGGGAGAAGCAAAGTGACAAGCAAGTAAAGGTGTTGAGAACAGACAGAGGAGGAGAGTTTGTCTCAAAAGAGTTTGTGCAGTTCTATGACGATCATGGCATAAGAAGGGAGCTCACTGCACCCTACACACCTGAGCAAAATGGGGTGGTAGAGAGAAAGAATAGAATTGTAGTGGAGATGGCCAGTGCATGTTGAAAGCCAAGGGAATGCCTAATGTATTCTAGAGTGAAGCTGTTGCAACTTCCATGTATGTATTCAACATTTCACCAACTAAAGTTGTCATGGAGTCCACACCTTTTGAAGCTTGGAGAAAGAAGAAACCCTCGGTAAGCCATCTAAAATTTTTTGGATGCATTGCATACACATTGGAGAATTTGAGGGATAAATTGGATAACAAGGTAGTGAAGCGCATTTTTGTGGGGTAAGCTCAATCCAAGGCCTACCGATTGTACAATCCTCTCACTAGCAAGATTGTCATTGGGAGAATGTGATCTTTGATGAAGATGCATGTTGGAATTGGAGTGAGTCAGGCCAGAATAAAGAAGAGTTGAAGAAACGAATCACACTATAAGAGTTTGATGAACCAGTTGTGGCACCAACACAACAGACTCCTCCATCAACACCTTATGATTCATCAACATCTTCAAGTAGTGTGAGCTCACCATCATCTTTAGTCCACATCATAAGATGAAACTCCTCCACTCCGAGTAAGGTCTCTTGTTGATATCTATGAGAGTTGTGATTTTGCTTTGGTAGTCAAAGAACTTGCAGGGTTTAATGAAGTTGTTACTCAATCTGAGTGGTAAGAAGCAATGACAAAAGAGATTAAGTAATTCAGAGGAATGAAACGTGGAAGTTGGTGAGCTTGCTAGTGGATAAGAAGGCAATTGGCCTTAAATGGATGTATAGAACTAAGTACAACTCTGATGGAAGCATTGCAAAGCACAAGGCACACCTAGTTGCAAAGGGATATGCTCAACAAGAGGAAATCGATTATGAGGAAACATTCTCACATGTTGCAAGATTTGAGATAATGAGAATAGTTTTGACCCTAGCTGCACAATGGGAACTTCAAGTGTTTCAACTTGATGTTAAATCTGCATTTCTCAATGGAGAATTGCAGGAGGAGGTATTTGTTGAACAACCACAAGGATTTCTGAAGAAGGGTGAAAAAGAGAAGTTGTACAAGCTGAAGAAATCACTTTATGGCTTGAAACAAGCGCCAAGAGCCCGGTACAACAAGATAGACTCATTCTTTATCAACACTGGTTTCAATAGAAGTGAAAATGAGCCTACACTTTATGTGAAGAAGCTAGGTATGGATGAATTTATCATAGTCTATTTATATGTCGATGATATCATATACTTTAGCTCTTCACAAAGTATGCTAAGAGAGTTCAAATGGTCAATGATGTCTGATTTTGAAATGATTGATTTAGGAGTCTTAAAATACTTCCTTGGTTTGGAGGTAAGCCAAAGGAAGAGTGGAATCTTCTTGTGCCAGAAAAAGTATGCAAAAGATCTACTCAAGAGGTTTCATATGGAAAATTGTGAAATTGGAAAGACCCCCATGAATTCAAATGAGAAGTTGTAAAAGCAAGATGGTATTGACAATGCAGATGAAAGAGTTTTCAACAGTATGGTAGGAGGTTTGAATTATCTCACACACACTAGACCTGATATTGCATATTGTGTTAGTGTTGTGTCGAGATACATACATTGCCCAACCAAGCAACACTTTGGGGCTGCTAAAAGGATCCTAAAGTATGTGGAAGGGTATTTGGATTATGGTATCTAGTATGAAAGTGTGAAGAATTTGAAGTTAATAGTCTACACAAATAGTGACTGGGCTGGTTGTGTGGATGATAGAAAAAGCACATCAGGGTATGTATTTAATCTAGGATTAGGGCTATTACTTGGAGTTCAAAGAAGCATGATAATGTGGCTCTCTCAAAATCAGAGACAGAGTACATAGCTATGGGAGCTGCAACTAAGCAAGCACTGTGGTTGAAGAAACTGTTGAAAGACCTATGTTGTGAGCAACAAGAGGCATTGAAGATCTAGTATGATAACAAGTCCACTATAGCCATGGCAAAGAATCCTATATTTCACACCAGGACCAAGAACATTGATGTGCAATACCATTTCATCAGGAAATTGGTATTTGAAGGGAAAGTTGAATTGTAATTCTGTGGAACAGATTTTCAAAATGCTGACTTGTTCACCAAAGCTTTAAATCAAGTCATGACTTGATTTAAGAGGAGATATTGATTCAAGTTTTAGAACTGAGGTCGGAGTATATTCGTGGGAAAGGAACTGCTTTGCGAGGTTCTACCAAAGGAAGACCCAAATGGAGCAAAAAAAAAAACTTATAGAAAATAGCAAGAGAAAATAAAACAACAAGGACAAAGATTAAAGAGTTAGAAGAAAGCCAGCAAAGACAACAAAGAGAATTAGAAGAAAGCCAACAAAGACAACAAAGAGAATTAGAAGAGCATAAAATCCAACAAGCAGAAACAATGGAGAATTTTAAGAAGGAATTATTACAACAATTGGCACATAGAGGTGTCTAGCATTCAGGTAAATAATAATTAATTTATTATCAATTTTTTAAGGTGCAAATTCTAAATTGTTCAGGTTTGGTAATGAGCCTGGGATTGAGAGAGGAGCTTAGACTAGGGAACTTACCTGTGCTGGGGTCGTTAACGACCCTGGGAGCATCGTTACCAAATTGTTCAGGTTTGGTAACGACCCTCTCTGGTTCGTTATCGAGCTGAGCCATGACTTCCTTGTCAGTTGTGGGGCTTTTCTCTTTGGCTTGGACACGTTCCAGTAGTGTCTTTCCGCTCCTAAGGTGTACCGCCACTATTTGTCCTCTAGGGTTCTCCTCGGGACGGCCCAGGAGTTGCCCTTGTGGTCTTGGAATATGCGCAGCGAGGTTCCCTAGCTGGGAGTCGACATTCTTCTTCCACACATCGAACTCTCCCCATCTTTTGTTTTGGTTGTTAAGGTTGGCTTGGATTCCATCAATCTTGCTATGGACTTCATTGAATTTATTATGGACTCCGTTAATGCCTTCTTGTAACCCTTGTGCCCAGGATGACAACTCTTAATAGCCCGGGGGTCTGTAGGGCGCGGGTCGTCTATCCGGTGGGGGCGCTGCATAGTTTGAATTCTGATTTTGATTGCCCCACATTGGATAATTATTTGACCTGTCAAAATTACTAGGCTGGTTCCTGTATGGGCCTCTCATATAATTTACCTCAGCATAGGTCTCAGTGGCTCTTACCTGCTCGATGTTAGTGTAAGCATAAGTAATATGGGAAAAAGAGCCACATTCTTGACAAGGTTGAGAGGCTTTCAAAAAACTTACTTGTTTCTTAAGGCGATTGACCTCGTCTTGCAGAAATTGATTTTTGACATCGGGATTAACATCATCCTTGTTAGACACGTAGAGACGCTTCTGGGGTTGGGGTTATTGCTGGGTACCATACATGACATCATAGTTAGAAAGCTTGTCCAGCAAATCCCATGCAGCTGTGGGATCCATCTCTATAAAACCGCACACTGTATGCGTGTTGATGCGGTTCTTCGTTTCTGTATTAATCCCCTGGAAAAAGATTTCTTGGAGCACATACAAAGGTTGCCCATGAGTAGGGCACTGTCTAAGCATCTCGAAACCTTTCCCATGTCTCTACAAAGGTCTCATTAGGCAGATGGTGATAGGAGGTGATGCGTTTTCTCAACTCCATTGTCTTGGCAAGAGGGAAAAACTTTGTAAGAAATTGATCATACAAAGCCTTCCAACTCCTGATAGACTTAGGAGGTAAGCTCTCTAACCAGCTCAGGGCCTTTCCAGTAAGAGACCACCTAAAAGCTTTTAAAAGAACATATTCAAGTGAGACACCTTCAGCAGCTATAGTGTCACATAAATCAAGAAAGTTTCTAATATGTTCCATAGGGCACTCAGTAGGTTTCCCTTCAAACTGAGCCCTCTTTATTAAGGATATAAATTGAGATTTAATCTCAAATGTCTTCTCTATCTCTGGAAGCACAATTTCGGACTCTAGCACCCTCAGTTCTGGATGCATATATTGCTTGGCATTCCTCGGATAGGCATTCAATTCCTCTTGTAAACGGGCGTTGTTGACTCGTTCACGTTCAGCTTCGGCAGTGGTGGCGTCTCTATCAGCTTGTAACGCCTCCATCTGCCTTTGGAGTGCTTCCATCTATCGAGCCATCTCTTCAGGCGTAGCCATGGCTCGGTTTTCTCTTTGTCTACGGTGCAAGGTGCGTTCAAGTTCAGAATAATAACCGGTGTTGTCAAATTTGAGCCTGCGACGTCCTGCTGGCATACGCTGAGAAAACAAACAAAGAAAACAAAATTAAAAACAAAAACGGGGTCGGGCTATTCCCAGACCCACAGATAAAGAAACAAACACTATTGCTTCCCCGGCAACGACGCCAATTTGTTGACGGGTGTTTTCTTGACAACAAATAAATTTATAGTCAAGACCCCGCTGAGTATAGCGAAGTCAGGATCGTTCCACGGGAAGCACTGTTGTTTGTCTATCAACTACTAAAAATAAGAAAAACAAAGCAAAACAGGCAAAAACACCTACGACCAACCTTGTTAACGACCTTCACAAGATCGTTAACGAGCCTTTGTTTTGGCGTTTCTTCGACTTCTTCTCAACTTTAACTTGGACTTCAAATTGATCTTCTTATGCAAATCTCTTCCTTATCTTCATGTCTTCCATCCTCAATCACAAGACCTCAACTCAGCTCAAAAAGCACTCCTTCCCGCTTAAAAACCTATAAAAAGACACAAAACAGAGTAGTTTCCATACTTTTCACAAAATATGCAAACTCATCCAAAAACACACAAAACTAACTCTAAAACCTAATAATACTAAACTAAACAAAGTAAGAAACACACCAAAAACTAGACCAAAAACACAAACATCATTTTGTTCTTCATTCCTTAGGTGAATTACCATTTTTTTATCTGGTAAGATTTAAGATAGCCCAAGTACCACTTAGACTAGCCTAGAGCACCCTTGAACGGGTGAGAACTATAAACAGTTCTAGAGGAATTAATATTATGGTTTCGTCACCAATGGGTGTCGAACTGGTGACCTCGGGGTTCTTCCCCGAAGGACCAACCGGTTCGACTGGGCTCCTCACCCTTAGGTGAATTACCATTTGATTAACTTGAAACTAACCTTTTTTTTTTAAAGTTATTACTTAGGAATTCTAGCTAACTATACTTTAGATAATTTGATGAATGTTCATGCATATATATTTGGTGAAAATCACCAATTTTTTTAAGTGTTGACGTATTAGGCCATGTATCTAGGTTTTAGTTGAGATTCTTGCATATATATTATTTACTCATTCATGATTATCATGTCTTTAATTGATATTGTTTGCTTTTAACTAAGACCTTTGCATATATTTGAAGTGTTTATAGGAAAAAGATGTGTTCCGATGGTGTCTTGTAGTATATGGGCCTAATTAATACTTATTGAATGTTGAAGCTTAGCTTGGAAGAATGATCTATTCATATACTTCATTTTTGAATGTTAAAGATAGCTATACACTATGTAAACTTTTGGGATGAAGTTATTGGTATTGGATATATTACAACAGACTTGTTCTAATTTGTGAGTTGCAAGAGCATGTCAACTCTCGCTAAAAATAAATAAAATAAATAAATTTTGCAACGACAATGTTGTTACTATAAAAAGAATTTATTGCAACATCCATAGTTGTTGCCAAAAATGTCATTTATTGCAACGACGATGTCGTAGCAAAAAATAATATTTATTGCAACAACGGTGTTGTTGCAAATAATAGTATTTTTTGCAACAATATATGTTGTTAAAAAAGAAGACTAAAGAAAATTCTCAAATTCAGTTATTTTGCAACGACACATTTTTCGCAACAACAAATGTCTTTGCAAAAACGCATATTTTTTGCAACGACAATTGTCATTGCAAAGGGTTTCGCTACGATCGTACCCGCAATGACCTTGCAAAAAAATATTTTCGGCAACGACATTACATTTTTCGCAACGACATTTTTTGTTGCAATAAATGGTTTTTTTTGTAGTGTTAAGCATCAACACTTCATGCAGAAAATTGGGATGTGCATGCTTGGATCAAGGGGAGGTGTTGAATGAAGATGATCAAGTTTGCACTAGCCATTGGAGTTTGTACAATTCAGTTAGTCAAGTCATAAATAAGTTAGTTAGAATTTGGTCTTTGTTTGTTGTTGAATTTTAGGAAGTTGAATTGATCTAGTTTGTTAGCTTATTTATCTGATTTAGTGGTCAGTTAGTTAAGTCCATTAAGCCAACTTTTTAGGCATCTCATGTTAGTGTACTCATGTGCTCAGTACTTTTTAATGGCTATTTTAGGCCTTCCTCTGCATTGAATCAAAGTGTGCAATTCAGCAAAAAAAAAAAAAACTACGGATTAACTCAAAACATGTGCCAGGATTTGTAATCCCAAAGAAAGAAATGGTACACAAATCTTCTCGCAAATCATTAGAACCATGTGGAAAGAAAGAAAACATAAACTTATTTATGATGTTGTGTTTGTTAAGTTTTCTAGGAGTCAAGACCAATAAACTTCTTTATGGCTAAAATAACATAATCTCTCTTCTATCTAAGAATATTTTTAGTTAATATATCCTCTTCATAGCATATCTCCATTGTTTATCTAGGATCTTTAACATCTTGCCTTTACATCTTCTTCAGTAGAATAAACATTTCCATGCATAAAAATCCAATAAAATGTCAGAAGAAAAGCTCACCCAGTTCTTTTCACATTATAAAATATGCTCAAGCGCTCAACACTCGAAAGGAACTCTTTTCCTTTTGGTGGAGTAGCTTCTAAAAGCTTCTTCACATGGTTCTCACAGGACTTTATCTAATCTTTCTAAAATACAAAAAATATAGTTCAAACAGAAAGGCACATTATAGACAACGCACAATACATTTTTCTTAACATTTTTTAAGCAGTGTTCAACAAATTTTTCCATAAATGTCAGCATATATAATATAGATACTAACCATTGCTTCAGATGGTACATATTTATCATACTTTCATGGATCCTGCCAGCACATAAGAAGTAAATTATGTTAACAAAAGTAAAGAAAATATAAACTAGTTAACAAAAGTAAGGAAAATGTAACATAAAAAGAAAAAAGAAAGAATAAAATCAAGGTAAGAAAAAATAGACTAACCATCACATATAGCAAAATGTAGTTCAAAGCTAAATATCAAAATTTCTAGTTCCTAAACACAACATTAGTTCTCCAAAAAACAAGTCTGAACAAAAAAATGTAGTGCAATGGAAGCAATTTTGACACAAACATCACATATTTGCACGGAAAAAGTAAGTCTTTGAGAAAAAATGTCACTCCAATGGGTTGGATTCCGATGTGAACTTCAAAGATTTGACCAGGCATAGGAAATTGAGCTGCTTATACAAAAAAAATGTTTTGGGTATGTGCCCTTGCGATATTGAATTTTATATGTTTTGGCCAAGGTTATTCCACAATCGTGGTGCCCTTTAGAGCCCTTCTACTTTGAAATTTATCCACATATCATGCATTTTGCATATTATCCCTACTTATAGGCCCAAATAGCCAAAAGGATTTTGGTTGAATTATTTAGGGCATGCTTGGTAATATTGGTTTATTTGAATCGCAATAATTTAGGGTTTGGATTGATTTTGAGGATAAAATTGAGAAATCCTCGATCTAAAATCGAGATTTTTTTCCATTTTTTCTTTTGCATGTTCTTTATGATTCCGTTTCATCAACCAAACAGACCCTTACCTTTTGTAAAGAGTCTGAATTGGTATTTTAGTTGTTTTGAGCATCGAATTGATATTATACTGATTGAAAAAAATCTTTGACAATGCGTTCTCCTGAATTCCATTTCGCATTACCTTGTTCGAGGGATTTTGTACTTCTGCTCTGTTTTTTTTCCGTGATAATAGTAGAAATCGTTGTTAGTTTAGTAATTTGAATAATATATTAGCGATCCACATCCATATTATCTTTTGATATATCGTCTCGTCTCTATTTTTTTCTAATATGTTGTCTCATCTCTATTTTTAATTTTTTTTCTAATATGTCATCTCATCTCTATTATTTTGTTGCATAGGATGGCGCCTAATTTTTTGAATGTTCAAAATTTACTTTTGAAATCAAAACGCAAGGATTCTCTGTTGTCAGCTGATCAAAACAAAAACTTCAAGCGAGGAGATCAATTACCCGACGTTCAATGTTCTGATTCGCTTGAAGAAGACTCAAGATGAAATACGAAGTAAAAAGATCTCACACTAAAAGATCAGGATTTGCCATTACCGACATATACCAAAGGACAAGCTAAGGTCATTAACGACTTAGTTGTTTTGCCCTCACGTGAAGTTGCAATGAATGGATTGAAATTGTTTTGCGAAAAAAATAAAACCCGAGTCATTTGAGGTGTTAAAAGGTCTTCCACCGAATAGGCTTATGGATGAAATTGTCCGGTCTCTTGCCATGATAACTATTTTCATTTTCATTTGCAAGATCATGTCTTGTAAGAAATTGCTAGATGTTTCTTTGTCTTGTTTTATTGATCGCTTTGTCCTATTATATTTATTGTAGCTTTTTTCATTAGAGTAGTTATCGTGGTTGTTTGTTTTGTAGGTAGCACATTCCTCTATGTGTTTAATTGATCGAAACCAATGTCTCGAAGAGGAGAAAGACAAGATGTCAGAAGAAGTTGCAAAGCTGAAAGACGACATGAAACTTGAAGATAAAATCATTTAGAAGCTCAAAAAAGATGTTTAGAAAGGGAAAGCATAGATATAAAATGAGAAAAAGGAAAAATAAGACCTCATCAATCAAGCAAACGATGAGAAACAAAAATTTAAAGAGAGTGTTTTCCAAGATATTTGAACTCTAAAAGATTCGATCTTCACGTGGAGCATTGTGTAAAATCATACATGGAAATAGGTTCAAAGATAGTTGTAGTTCAATGTGTCGAAAAGGCGAAGGAAAAGGACTGTGAATTTGAGGTCAACATCGATTTTGATAATACATGCGACATTGAATATGAATGTCCTGGACCTTATGAATTCCTCACACATACTGACACCTAGACGGAAGGTGATGATGAAATAGATGATCTGCCGAGCAAGGTGGCGAATGTCATCCAAAGGATGGTTGATAATAGTGAAATGGTCGTGCAAATCACGGTTATGCAAAAGAATCCAAACTAGCTAAGAACCGTAGTTTTTAGGAAGTCCGGGTCGAATCCACAACGAGACATATTTTATCTTTTGTAATGAATTTAGTGTCAAACAAGTAACAAGAGGGTTTTGTATTGCTAATGAATCTAAACAAGCAAGAACTAACAAATTAACAAGTTTATAAATAACAATATTTGGGAAGATAGCTTAGGTAAACAAATATCCACAATTGTACGACAAGCTAATCATTGATTTCACCTCAATATCTCATGCAATGGATCTTCTAATTTCTTTTCAACAATAACTAATAGCACAACCAGATACTATCAATCATAACTAATTGAATAACCTTGAAACCATCAAGATTCAATTCAAAAGCGGCATTAAGGATAGGAAAATATAAGCAAGATACAAATCTAGCATAAAATAACCAGCTTTTATCCTAGAATGTAAATCAAATCTCTTCTGCATAAGACTAGCATAACCAGATACTAGTAAGATGTAGTTGCTACTTCAATCTAGAGATGCTCAACCAGTAACACTCTAGATCTAGCAATAGATCCAATAACAACAAACCCTAGTTGATAAGGCAAGAAATTGTTAAAATAAATCATAAACATTCAAGCAAGAGAGAACATTAAATCCAAGCAATAGATAAGGAATTAGAAATCTCACAACTTTATTCAAAACGATGATTCAATTGTCTGACTAAGCAAAGGTGCTTAGTTCTTCACAGAAAAGTATGTAAAACTTAGAATGAAAGGTATGAGAATGAGAATTAGATAGATGAGAGCAACTCTCTAAGACCTAATATAACAAACTAGGTCTCCAAAAGTATATTAAAAAATACATAAGTCGGAATAAAGCTGATATAACTAAGACAAATTAGAATAGAACACGTGACAAACAATAGATCTCGCGCTGCCAAAGGCGGCGGGCGCCACCTGGTCGGCGGCGGTCGCCGCCAACACTATCAACACCCCTCAATTCAACATTCAAGTCACACTTTGGGGGCTGTTTTGGCTCTCTTCGAGTTGGAATTTGGACTTGTAGTACGAACATGATTTCTAGATCTTTGAATTATCTTTCCAATGATACCAAAATCAACTTCATCGGACCACTATAGCTTCCGAATGAACCCTTACAAGACCGAGGTGTTGAAATAACAACTCCAATGAATGGTCCGAATTTAAGCGTTCTTTCCCCGATTTCCATTCCTTTCACACTTGTTCACTTTAAGACATGTAAAAAAACATAAAACAAGTGCAAGAACCCAAAACTCTTAGACAGTGTAAGACACTACAAAAACTAACTAAAATACCTAAAAACAAAGCAAAAGAAACGTAAACATGCATCCTAAACACTACCTATGTGCAAGCTATCAAATTCCCCCATGCTTAAACCTTGCTTGTTCTCAAGTAAGAAGTAGATCCAAGTCAAACCACAACATAGAGATCCATGCATTCATCTCATAATCCACAGATCAAGTCAACATATAACTATAACTTGATCAAGACGTCCTAGCATGCAATTTACTAAAGCAAATAGCATAGAGAATTCATCCATTCTAGACCTCACCAAGGTAATGTGTTTGCACGCACTCAAGTGTTTAAGGATATGTGTTTCACTCAAAATCAACAATGAAAAACTAGACTGTCATAGGCTTGCATCAGCGTCCTAAACCCAAACTTCACACTTTTTCTTCTTCTTACTTTCGCTTTCCTTCACCAACTCCATACATACATTTAAGCTCTTTTGTTTCTTTTGTAACACTTTTGCCTCTTTTTTCAACTCACTATAACAACTATGAAGACTTATTCTTTGAAGCACACTTTTTCACAACACACTTTCATCTTCACTTTTTTTTTACTTTCACTAATGGGTTTTCTTTCCTTCTACCTTTTTATCACACTTCCTCCATACTTATTCACAACCACACAAACAAATCCACCTAAAGTTTTACATAGTTTATATAGGATAGGAAATATTTTATGGAGATATTGATATCATCTAGTTTTACATAGTTTGCATGAGCATTTAGGATTAGATTTCCTCCTTTTCTAGGTTAGGTTTTGGTCTTTTGTGTGATTTTCGTATTATTCGTAGTATGGAGGTCTACACAAGTTTGTTTTGCTTTTATAGGTCTTTTGATGGTGTTTTGGAGTCAAATGGAGATGAAGATAAGAGGACAAGATCTTGGTGAAGCTTTAAAGACCACAAATAACACTAAGGAATGAAGATTTGACGATTCCAGGAGCTTTCAAGAGTTGTGGAGGAGCTATTACAAGTCAAAATGCAAGCTAAGGAGTGAAGGAAGAGTTTAGAAGCATCATCACGGGTCTTGGGGGCCATCACGAGCTAAAACAAGGGAAAACAAAGCAAATAAGTGATCTCAGATGGTCCGTCACGGGTCGCGACCAGGACGCTGCGTGTGGGCTTTCTTCTCCTTTTTGGGCCTGAGTTGGTTTTATTTTTGGGATATCTTTTAGCATAAGTTTTAGGACTTTTATAAGACTACTTGGAGGTTAAGTTAGAGGATTATTATGCATTATTATTATTTCTAATTACAAGAGAAAGAAGAGACAATTTCTAGGGTTTTAAGTTTTACGCTCTTTCAAGTTGGGATTTTTGGCACTTTTGGATCTACTTTGTTTTCTTTCAATTGAATCTCTAGTAAGTTTCTCTTTCAATTAATGTTCTTATTCTTATTCCATGTTGATTTTATTGCTTTGATCATGAATTTCAATATGATAGGCTAAACTCTATATTTGTAGGGTTTGGTTGATCCCAACTATGTGAAGCGGTTTAGATTCAATACCTTTTGCTTGAATTGAGTTGGAAAACTAATATGATTTGATTCTAGGGGCTTAATCTAATAGGTTTAAACTTGTTAGAGTCTCGTTTAGGGTGCACATCGAAAGGTGGTGGTCTAAGTGAGTAAACAAAATAGATAGAACACATCGAAAGGTGGTTATTTCTATTTGGAAAAACTAGAATTAAAATTGAGAATTAGTTTCTCATGTGGTTAATTGTCATAGAACTTCTAGGTGTTTGAGTCAAGTTTGATGCATCACGAGAGTGGGGCAAGTTTGGTTTACCATCTAGATTTCTAAGTGCTTAAAGGGTTTCTATCGGTTTTGTTTCGTCATGAGAGTGGGTTCTTAATTTGATAGAAGTACATTAAGTTAAACTTTGAGAAAAGTTAATTTATGACATTAGACAATAACCTTCATAACAAATATCCAACTCAGTTTAGGTAGAAGTGAAATTCAAACTCCGTGGATCAAACTTGTGGGGATTCCTTGCCTTGGAACTTTGCATTCTCATACATATTTACATCGCTATTTACTTGTTTTAATTTCTTTATTTAGTTAGAATTACTTTACAATCATTATATTTGGCTTAGGAACTTGTTTCTAGAATTTACTAAAACAGAAATAATCCTCGTGATTCGATCCTGATCTACTACTACAATAGATCTCATATTCTAGCGAGTGTGTGGAAAACCATCACAACAGATATCAAAATAGGCTTAAAAGCTCAAAAGAAAAGGGATGTCAAAAGCATGGATCTTGTAAAGGTAGGAAGAGAAATAATAGGCAAATAAGAAACATGCCTCAATCATATTAATGTCATGCATCTAGTCATATAAAGCAGTCTTGAAAAAGATTCATAACACAAGTTCTAGAGTTAGTAATTCAAAGTGATACACTCAAGAATTAGAGAACAATTAAACGATAAAAGGTCAAAAACAATCTCACAAGGCTTTTTTTGTCTAGAACTTCAAAATAAATCTAAAACTCAAGCTCATCTACATGCTCAATCCTATAATCAAAGGGCAAAATACATAAACGCCCCCTGAACTTGTGCCCATTAGTCACCTAGCCCCCTATACTTTGACCCTATTCGATTGAACCCCTACAGTTGCACTTCGGGACCTATTGGCACCTGCTCGCCGAGACTTTTTTTACGTGTATTATACGCGTGCTGATGTGTGCAATTTTTTTGCCACGATGATGCCACATCATTTATTTTAATTAAAGCAAAAAGGGAAAAAGATTAAAACAGAAATAAAAAAGAATAAAAATAAATAAATTTGAACTCATCTTCCTCATCAAGCTTTTGCATAGATACTTGAATTTTTTTTAGACTTGAATAAAATGCTTGCCTCGTGTTATTGCTTAGATCAAACATTATGTTGTTTTTGTTGGTTGCTGGAGCATTGTAGATTTTATTTTTTGAAGCAATTTTCGGATTCAAATTTTAGGGTTCATGAACCCATAATTTTTAGATATGAAATTCATACTTTTATGGCCTTGAATCTTGACATTGTTTGAAGATATTAGTAAATTTGAGTTAAGTTTATGTTTGCCTTATAATTTTATTGTAAATTGCTTAAATTTTCATGCTTAATTGAAAACCATGTGTAAGCTGCATTGAAGAAGCCATGGGAGGAGGCGATAGAAATGTATGAAGAAGAACATGAAAGAAGGTTCCCAAATCTCATCTCCATTTTTGCATATCCTTTGTTTCATAAAAAATCAAAATCCACCCACATAAAATCCCAAGTCCAACTCCTAATTAAAACTCACTTCAAAAAATAAATTTGGGTGTTCTTTAAACACTCATCCATGGAAATTAAGACAAGAGAAAGAAAAGAGAATAGGGAAAAGAAAAGAGAAAAGAGAAAAGAGAAAAGAGAAAGGAAAAGAGGAAAGAAAATGGAAAAAAAGAAGAAAAAATGTCATATCAGCGTCTTCACTTGACCAAAGAAGAGTCCAATTGCATTTAAATTGCACGCGCCTTGCCACATCAGCGAGCACGTGTTCAATAGGTCGCGAAGTGCAACTATAGGGGTTCAATCGAATATGGTCAAAGTATAGGGGGCTAAGTGACTAATGGGCACAAGTTCAGGAGGCCGTTTATGTATTTTGCCATAATCAAAGTATATAATCAAAGATCATGGGCCGAATACATGCATAGACCCTCGAACTTGAAATTTTTGTTCGCTCAGACCCCCCAACTAAAAAACCTATTTTTTAACCCCCTAACTTTACACTTTTGTTCTATTGAACCCTTTTTGCTGACCTGGCCATGCGAGTGCACATCACGTAAAACTTTGGCGAGTTTAATGATTTAAATTGCTGACATGGATTTTTGCAATGAGTTTTTCATTTTTTTTATTTGATCTTTTATTTTTTAATTTTGATTTAGCCCTTCTTCCATTTTCTTCCATTATCTGGCCATTGAACCCTTTTTTTCATTTTCTTTTTTCTACTTTTATTCCTTCTTTATTTTTTCTATTTGCTGCTTCAACCAATTGAACCCTAATCCAAAGTTCAGGAAATTCTAAATTGCATGATCAACAATGGAACCCAAAATCTCAAATTTTTTCCTCCCAATTTTGAGTTATGCTCTTGAATGGAGATTGAATGTAAAGTTGGGAACGAGGGAGTTGAGAACGAGGGAACGAGGAGACGAATCTGTAGACTTTGAGAGGCAGATAAAATATGCTGACGGTGAAGAATTTGAGTCCAATCGTTTCAGATCCACAAAAATTAGCAAGTTCTTGACATGGGTATTTTTCAGATCTGAAAGGCTAATGGATAGACTTTGATGAAGCACGAATTTGTAGACAATGGAGCGGAGGCATTGATGAGGCAGAGAATTTTTTCAGATTTGAAATGGTGACAATGGAGCGGATTCCATCAAACCCTTTTCTTCTTTTTTTTCCTGTAATTCAAACCCTTTTTTCTAAACCAGAACCAAAGACAATCAGGACGGAACAACGCCATTAAAACAAAATTTCTAGATCTGGGACCTCAAATCAGGACGGAAGGCGACGTGGGAACGCCAATCGGGACGGAAGACGACGAGTCTTCTTCCACGGGTGAATTTTGGATCTCTTCCTGGATTGCATCAGGGGAAGCCGGGCGTAGTGGGAACGCCAATCGGGGACAGGGAAGCCGGCGACGACGGGAGGGCGGCCTTGAGGTCCGGGGGAAGGAGAAGTCGATCTTTGGTGACCTTGCTCTATGAAACATCTGGTTGATTGCTTTATCAATTTTGATCTGGGATTGGGGTTTCAGATCTCCAATTTGGGGATGGGTATTTCTGCAATTGATTTGTGGGAAGACGCTTATGTGGCCAACCTATTATATTAAAATTGCTTTATCAATTTTAAAGTGTAATATGTGGCAACCAATCATAAAAAATGAGCTTATGTGGATTACAAGTCATCAAAATACATCTTATGTGGCAACATGTCACCGAGCGTGTACATCACGTTCTCAAGAAAGTGCTCAATGGAACAAAACTGTAAAGTTGAGGGGTTAGAAAATAGGTTTTTTAATTGGAGGGTCTGAGCGAACAAAAGTTGTAAGTTCAGGGGTCTATCTATGTATTCGGCCAAAGATCATGCTCATTTCATAGAAACTTCAACACATCATGCATGTCATGGGTTAGGCTCCATACTTAACTTAGAAAGACAAGAGGTGTTACACAATGGGGAAATAAGAACCTAAAATGCAATTTTTTTTATTTTTCTGATTTTTTTCAATGCAAAACATAAAGTAAACATGCCTAATCTAATGCAACTACATGAATGCAAAGAAAGTAATTCCCTTCCCCCATGCTTAAAACTTATATTGTCCCCAATGTAAAGTAAAAGTAAAGAGAAGAGAAAAACTCACAGACCAACCACTGATTTGGAGACATTGTCAATGCCCTCAATAGCCTATCAAAACCTTGTGCACACATCTCAGAAAAGCATAAGTAACACAATGATAAATTAAAGATGCATGATATAACTTTCAAATATCGCTTTAATTTATCAAACATGTGTGCCCAATTGGCGTGAAATGACCTTTGTTCAAATAAATTCAGCACAAGTGGTGGAGTTACAAAATACTTACAGTATGAGTCGAAGTACTTGCAATCACTACCACTTTCTTCAAAGATGAACTCCACGTCTTTTGCACCTTCCACCTTGTGTTGTAGACTTGGCACTTCATCATGCAACTCCATAAGATCTTAATGTGAGAAGGTGGGGAAACTGAAACATGGGATCTCAAGGCCTAACAGGGTACACCATGGCAGCAAAAGCATTAACAAATGTATGTTGATTTTCTCCCTAATGGTTATCTAATTCATCAGCAAAGAAATCATCATGGTTGATAAAATAATCTTCTTCCAAAACCACAGAACGCTCAAACTCATGACACCACATGGATGAAGATGACTCAGGCTCACTAGGTTTTGTAAGTATCTCTTTGTCAGCACAGACTTCCCTTGGCTCTATGATGATCTACTCAACTTGACTTATGGGTGAGAATACATATTGGGCATCAAACTCATCTTCATAATCCTCATCAAGTATCTTAGATTGCTCCTCAACTTGTATCTGGATGTTTGACTCATAATCGTGTGATTCCACCATTCCTTTCACACAACTCAAAAGGACACGAGGTTGTGGAATGAAAATGTGAAGAACATAACTCACAGTGCTCCTTGATCAAAGTATCCGTCAATGTAGAGAGATCCCTATTTATATCCTTAAGAAGCGTATCAACCGGCCGCTGTGGCAGTGGGGAAGATGATTCAACCTGAAAGCATTGATAGCTCAAAAACATAAGAAATCCCAGCATTCCTCGAATCTCATATATAAAAGCCTCTCATTGCTCATGCAGTCAGCCAATCCCCTTGTCTCAAGATTCATACCATGAATAACTCCAATGTTGACCTATCTATCACTGTATCGAAATCTCCATGTACCAATTTTGAACACATGGTCTTGAAATCTAGAAAAATAATCATGGAAGTGTTCATCCTGCAGTTGTCTACACTCGAACAAAGCCATAGATTAGTAGTACAACCGTAAGATATGTTCACAACAGCAAGATTGGAAAAAAATCATAGAAAAGACAATTATTGCCTCCCCGGCAACGGTGCCAATTTGATAACGGTGAAATGGTCGTGCAAATCACGGTTATGCAAAAGAATCCAAACTAGCTAAGAACCGTATTCTTTAGGAAGTCCATGTCGAATTCACAAGGAGACAACTTTTATCTTTTGTAATGAATTTAGTGTCAAACAAGTAACAAGGGGGTTTTGTATTGCTAATGAATCTAAACAAGCAAGAACTAACAAATTAACAATTTTATGAATAACAGTATTTGGAAAGATAGCTTAGGCAAACAAATATCCACAATCATATGGCAAGTTGGTCATTGATTTCACCCCAATATCTCATGCAATGGATCTTCCCATTCCTTTTCAACAATAACTAATAGCACAACAAGATACTATCAATCCTAACTAATTGAATAACCCTGAAACCATCAAGATTCAATTCAAAAGCAACATTAAGGATAGGAATATAAGTAGGGTACAAATCTAGCATAAAACAACTAGCTTTTATCCTAGAATGTAAATCAAATCTCTTCTGCATAAGACTAGCACAACCAGATACTAGTACGATGCAGTTGCTACTTCAATCTAGAGATGCTCAACCAGTAACACTCCAGATCTAGCAATAGATCCAATAACAACAAACCCTAGTTGATCAGGCAAGAAACTGTTGAAATAAATCATAAACATTCAAACAAGAGAGAAGATTAAATCCAAGCAATAGATAAGGAATTAGAAATCTCACAACTTTATTCAAAACAATTCTTCAATTGTCTGACTAAACAAAGGTGCTTAGTTCTCCATAGAAAAGTATGTAAAACTTAGAATGAAAAGTATGAGAATGAGAATTAGATAGATCAGAGCAACTCTCTAAAACCTAATATAACAAACTAGGTCTCCAAAAATATATCCAAAAATACATAAGTCGGAATAAAGCTGATATAACAAAGACCAATTAGAATAGAACACGTGGCTAACAAGAGATCTCGCGCTATCAGAGGCGGCGGGCGTAACCTGGTCGTCGGTGGTCACCGCCAACACTATCAACACCTCTCAGTTCAGCATTCAGGTCACACTTCGAGAGCTGTTTTGGCTCTCTTCGAGTTGGAATTTTGACTCGAAACATGAGTTGTAGCTCTTTGAATTAGCTTTCCAATAATACCAAAATCAACTTCATCAGACCACTATAGCTCCCGAACGAACCCTTACAAGACACTGGTGTCGAACCAACAACTCCAATGGATGACCCGAATTCAAGCGTTCTTTCCCCGGTTTCCATTCCTTTCACACTTGTTCACTTTAAGACTTGTAAAACAACATAAAACAAGTGAAAAAAACCCAAAACTCTTAGACACTCTAAGACACTAAAGAAACTAACTAAAACTACCTAAAAACAAAGCAAAAGAAACGTAAATATGCATCCTAAACACTACCTATATGCAAGTTATCAATGGTCATGTTGAAATAGATGATGAGCGTTATCCGTCGAGCAAGGTGGAGAATGACAACATATTTGCTGGTTTGGGTCAAATTTAAAGTAGACGATTTTTATTGTTGATTTTCACTTGTGTTTTTTAAAGTAGATGTTATTGTGTGTTGGCCTAACTTTCACTCTTTCCCGGAGCCTGCCAGTGCATAATGTAATATTCGGGTTCCTTTTCCTTCTCGGTCGGAAAAACGAATTTCTTATTTTACAAGTAATCGAGATTCTTAACCCACAAGCAACGTTTGAGAAAAATAATTCTTTTTATACATATTTCGTTTAGGAATACCCTCGTTTTCTTATTTATATAGATATATGGATATGTACGTATATTTCTATCAATTTACCGCGTAACTAACTCTGTGTCCGATATACATATAATAAAATCTGATCTTATCCCCTCTAACAACCCAGAATTTTCGTAAATCCCGAACAAAAATTCCATTATATTTAATCTAGCTATTACGTTTTAGATTCCGTAACTTGCTAACCTAAAAAAAAGCCAACCTTTTACTCGTTTCCCTTCTAAAGCGCACTCCCATCTTCATCGTCCTTCTTGTGCGTTCTTCACCATCGACATCTTGTGTTTCCCAGCTAAACTCGTTCGTCTTCTCTATTCTGGTTTTGGGAGTTGTTCTTCGGCAACACCGATCGTGCCAGCGCTTTACTGGATACTCTTTCCGGTTGGTAAGTTCTTGTTCCTTTATCTTCGTTCTTCCTTGTCCTTTTAGATCGACGATCATGCCTACATGTCATGGTTGAAACCCGGTGGTTAATCGAGGGTTGGTTTGGGTTCGGTTTGATCGGTGGCTGTTCTATTTGGGGTTTAATCTCTTTGGCGTGGTTAGTTGGTGTTGCACTATTGTTTAGGGTAGAGGGTACTGGTTAGGAGGACTCGTGACATGGGTTTGGGTTGTTGTCAAGATTATGACTCCATAATCGTGGTCTTCTTACTTGAAAGATTATAAGTTCTTCCATTAAATCCACCAAGTGGTATACATGTTTGAAAAAAAATAAAAAAATAAAAAAATAAAAATTGTTATATAGCCCAGATCATTTATGTTGGAACCAAAGAGAATGGATGGTTCAAATTTTTTTTAAACCTGGTTAAATTGCAATCCCGATCATATATGAGTATGAGATCAGTTTAACTAGTTTGACGTTTTGCCCACTTAACTTAAAGTAATTAATTAAAATTTAATGTTATGCCATGGTAGCTTCTCGTACAATCATACTTAAATATATGTAAACGTGATCTATCTACAAGAATCAACGGAACTAAGTGCTAGTTAGTCTGTATGTTAGTTTAAGTATTATTATTGGTTCTTATTAGTTTATAAGTGGGTTAATGTGAGTAGTCTTAATTGAGTGGGTTTTGGTAAAAGTGGAGTTTATTAAAAAGGGGTGGGTTCAGGTTCGGTTTGTAGTTTAATAATTCTTAGGTGCTCCAATAAATTCTTGTTAATTATCATCCTTGTTGAATACTAGGAAACACGCTTAGCTTGGATTCCTAACTCTTTGTAGCGTCAACGATTCTTCATTAGAGTTCAGTAATTTTCGACTTGCTCGGTTCTTTTCTGCATTGTTAGATCTTGTGCCATTATTGTAGGATTGGTTTTGGGAACTAGTCCCGAATATCTTTTTGAAATGTTTTGGACTTGCTTGTGATGTTGTGTGCAAATTGGTTTTCAAATGGGTTTTATCGAAAATAAGTTTGCGAATGTTTTCTCTGTGTTGGTACCGTTTCCGGCACGGGCATCGTAGCTGATGGAGAGGAAGGGTTTCCTATGTATAGTCCGTGTGACAGAGAAATCGTGCCCCTTCAAAAGAAAATGCTATCTATGTGTTTTGGCAAGTGCTCCGGTGGAGGCTTAGCCGAGGTTAGAAGAAAGAATTGATGTGAGGAGTGGGAGGGCCTGCCTCTACACTGTGGATTGGAATACGAGATGGAGAATGAGTTATATTGCTTTAATTGTTCGATTCTGTGTATGTGTGTTTGGCTTATGTGTGACTAACCGTCTAATTTAGGTATTGGCCTTTAGAGTTATGATTGCGATTGTGGATTCTGGTTGCTGACTATAGAAAACTATTTTTAAACGTCTTATAATTTCCGCATATTACCTGGCTTGGTAGATTAGTAGCTGACCCTTCGGAGATTATTTTTCCAGTTATAGGTATGTTATAGGAAACCATGCAGGAGCCTTGGCTGGATGGTGGAGTGGATCGTTGATGCACGTGTCATTAGTTGGGTTTGGGTTTTTCGGGTGTACTTCTGGAGGATTTATTATTATTATTAGTTATGTTAATTATTTTAATTGTAATTTTTTTAGTTTTGTTTGGAATATTTTGAGAAAAATTTGGGAAGCGTTACTTGGTAATTTGGTTTATGCATTCGGGCATTCAAACATGTTTTATATTCAGTTTTATAAATGTGAAAGTTGGATATTTTACTTGTTTTCTCGTCGTGCCCGCGTTGTAAGATCCTAAAGTGTTGTTGTCAACCCACCTAAGTAGTACCTGGTAAGGTCTACTACCACGTAGTGCCCTGTGGAAAGACGGGGTGTTAAAAACTGGTATCAGAGCCAGGTTGACAACAGGGCACATGGAACTGACCAACGAGTGTACCCGAGGTCTAACTTAAAACTAAAATCGGTCGGTGTTTTCAAAATGTTTTCAATGGGGTAGGCATGTTGCATATAGGGGGTAGGTGACACGTCACGAATCCGCCATCATCAGCTGAAGGACCTCACGTAGAATAGTAAATTTTCTTTAAGCAGTAGGATCCTTAAGTTTTAATCTGGGATTTTCTGTTATAGATGGCCCCACCTACCAGAGCGCGAGTTGCTGAAGCCAATGGTAGAGGCTGCGATAGAGGACGTTGGAGAGGCCGCGGTTGAGGCCGGGGAAGGGGTAGAGGAGAGGCCCGTGTAGTTGCTGAGCCCGAAGTGCAGCAGAATGTTCCTCTCCAGGAGGAGGTTGCCGAGAGTCAAGATGTGGCCACAGCTGATCATCATGAGGCTAGTGAATTTGTCGTTGGAGGGGTCCCCAGGCTAATAGGGCACAAGCGAGAGTAGAGGTACCACCAACAGGACTGATACCAGAGGTGAACGCTGCAATTCAGATATTGTTGCAGAATTTGTTGGGCGCGGGAGCTGTGCCTAACCTGAACGCGGCTGTTGGACAACAGGGGGTTGAGAGGAGGGCACTAGGCCCAAATTCTGTTTTGGCTGCCCAGTTAGGAGCACTACCAGAACTGCAAGGACCAGCGGTAGCTGACCGTGTGGTCGAGTCGAGGAGACAGTATCGCGAGCCTCAGCCTGATAAGTGGCTCGCAGAGTTTAGGAAGACCGGGGTGCCGGACTATACTGGAGACGAGGGTTCTGATGTGGAGCAATGGTTGAGGAGGGTGAAGTCTGTGTTGGACTCCATTCAGGCACCAGAGGGGAGGAGGATGTCCTTGGTGCAGAGTTTGCTACAGAAGAGTGCTTTTGACTGGTGGGAGTTGGGTAGGGACCACCAAACTGAGGTGACTTTTGAGAAGTTTGAGAGGAGGATCCGAGATTACTATTGTCCTCTGGTGGTAAGTATGGCTCGAGAGGTTGCATTTCGGGATGCTGGACCCGAAAACATCACAGTGGCTGAGACTATTCTGAAATTTCAGCAAGAGTTGGCGGCGGTGCCGAATGCTGCCCCTAATGTGGAATTGAAGATTGCGACCTTTTTGAAGAGGTTGTAGCCACATTTTCGAGCTTACGTGTCTGGACTTAAACTTACGACGTTGGGAGAGGTTCAATAGTCTGCTTTGGCGTATTCTATGGGCACTCTGAGGCCGGAACAGGTGGATGCTCAAGTAGGAGGGAGTAAGAGACGGAAAATGGCAACTACAGCGAATTCTAGGGGTGACGATCAGTCTGGACAGTACCCGTAGAGTAGACTAGAGTTCTAGTCATCGGGGCGCCAAGAACAGTCACAGCAGAGTTGGGCTGCCGGAAATCAAAGACATTGCTAAAATTGTGGGAGCACTGAGCACTTGAGGAGTCAGTGTCCTAGGCCAGTGAAGGACTGCTTTACATGTGGGAAGCCCGGACATCTTCAAAGGTTCTGTACGGTTGGCGCATCTTCACATGGATCGGTACTGGGGACGGGAAACCGGGATGTCCGTCATCCCTCACCAGCACGGCAGATACCAAATCAGAATGTGGGTCAGAGCGCGGGAGCCAGCAACACGGGGATAGTTCCACCGAGAGTGTTTGGAATGAAAGGAATGGAAGAACATGAGGTTGTCGCTCCTCCTGACGATCTACCTTGAGCATTTCAGTCGACAATTGTTAGTTATAGTTTAGTCCCTAGTACCTTAGTTTCTTTCAAAGGACGCGAAGACCTTTAGTTGTTCTCTAGGTTTATTGGATTCTTTTGAACCGGGATTTCATTGCTTTGTTGTGACTGTTTGTCTTACTTGGTTGTTGCTTTGATCGTTGATTTGCTTGGACGTTTTCATGAATATGAGATTGATTATTTCTGAGTTATGACCTTAACTTTCTGCTTTGGTTCATAAGATGTTCTAGAATGGCGGTTCGGGGACGAATCGTTTTTTTTTAATGTGGTAATTGTAGAACCTCTCAATCAGTCTAGTAATCTATTTAAGTATTACACTTTTATGTTAGTTCCGTTCTTTTCTAAGTTTCGGGACGAAACTTTCTTAAGGGGGTAGTATGTAATATTCGAGTTCATTTTCCTTCTCGGTTGGAAAAACGAATTTCTTGTTCTACAAGTAATCGAGATTTCTTAACCCACAAGCACCGTTTGAGAAAAAGAATTCATTTTATATATAAATCGTTTAAGAATACCCTCGTTTTCTTATTTATATAGATACATGGATATGTACGTATATTTCTATCCATTTACCGCGTAACTAACTCTGTGTTCGATATACATATAATAAAATCTAATCTTATCCCCTCTAACAACCCAGAATTTTCGTAAATCCCGAACAAAAATTCCATTATATTTAATCTAGCTAATACGTTTTAGATTCCGTAACTTGCTAACCTAAATTGAAGCAAACCTTTTACTTGTTTCCCTTCTACGGCGCACTCCCATCTTCATCGTTCTTCTTGTGCGTTCTTCACCATCGACATCTTGTGTTTCCCAGCCAAACTCGTTCGTCTTCTCTATTCCGGTTTTGGGAGTTGTTCTTCGGCAACACCGATCGTGCAAACGCTTTACTGGATACTCTTTCCGATTGGTAAGTTCTCGTTCCTTTATCTTCGTTCTTCCTTGTCCTTTTAGATCGACGATCATGCCTACATGTCATGGTTGAAACTCGGTGGTTAATCGAGGGTTGGTTTGGGTTTTGTTTGATCGGTGGCTGTTCTATTTGGGTTTAATCTCTTTGGCGTGGTTAGTTGGTGTTGCACTGTTGTTTAGGGTAGAGGGTACTGGTTAGGTGGACTCATGATATGGGTTTGGGTTGTTGTCAAGATTATGACTCTTTTGGAACGAGTGTGTTAGTAATACAGACACTGTTCCCACGGGAACAGTGAACTGGGCAGCGGAAATAAATACAGTTATGCAGGTAACAGTTTGACACGATCTCTTTAGAGTGGAAACCTCGATCAACCAACTAGTTGAGCGAGTAAAACCACTACCTCCTTAGAGGATTTCAAATGACTTCTTATATTATTAATTCTTTCACGAGCTACAAAGGCAAGCAGGGACTCCAAGATAATCTAGTCTAATCTCTAGACCCTATATCTATCAAACCCTAACTTCTCAGCCTAAGCACGTAACGATAATAATCTAAGAAGACTTAAAAACCCTAGTAACAACTTACTTAACACCTTGACGAAGCTTCAATGGCGCTTGAATGCTCTGCTGCTCGATAGCAATGGAGATCGGTCGAGATCGGTCAATAGAAAACCTAAACGATACTCTTATTTATAGAAGAGACTTGGATCTGATATAATATTATTTCCTTGCCACGAAATAATATTTTTCCATCCAAAATATCTTCTACAAACTGATTTAAACAATATAATATTCCATGAGATCTTTCCTTAACCTAGAAATCTTCTCCTTGCATCATAAGCTACTCCCAATTTGGTGAGATATGATTCCGATTTTATCTTTAGAGATTATCTTCTAATAACCAACTATTCCAGCTGTCAAATCTTCGAGAATCAAATCTTCCAAAGTTGAAAGGACGCGCTTTCCTTATTTAGAATCTGTCCAAGCGCAGACGCTGCTGGCACTGCTGTTCCCTTTGGAACAGACGTGTTCCCTCACATCAACATCAACTCATTCTTGCTTCCATACTTCTCATTTGACCTGTATTACCTGAAATTACTATGGAAACATACAATCCATCAAATCTCTTGGAGTTTGTCATTATCAAAACACAAGAGACGATCGGTATTGTTCCCATGGTAACAATGTCTGTTCCCATGGTACCAATATCCAACAATTTCCCCCTTTTTGATGATGACAAACTAATACCACAAAATTGCCCTAGCATATATGAAGTTGATAAACAGACACACCATGTGTATGAAACAAACAAATGTTCCCCCTTAATCGGACTTTACCATACGAACAACCATGTGATATTGTTCCCCCTCAGCTTTTGAACTGTTCCCTAGAGAACCATTTTCTGAACATGTAAACAAGTGCATCTCTGCAATTTTCCATACTTCCCCCTTTTGGCATCATCAAATGATCAAAATACCATACTAATGGAACAATGCACAGAATTTAAACTCATCATCATAAAGTTGTCATTGTAACATTTGGGCAAAGATTACATAACCATCACAGACACATAGCAAAGTAAGATCATAGGTAGTCACGGGAACGGTAAGCAAAAACACCAAAAACATCAAAAGAAAACCTTTTAGTGGAGGAAATGACGGCTAAGGGAAGAAAGAGGGATCCATTCATGATTTTGAGTCGGGGTTTCTTATTCTCATCATCCTTCATTAGCATCTCCAAAATGATATCCAACTTCTCATTTAACTATGACTTCATTTGGCTCTTTTCTGTTATTGTTCCCTTATCCCCTTTAACTTCTTTGACCAAGAATCTTTGAAGATCACTTTTCTTTTTTTTTTCTTTTTTTTCTTTTTTTTTCTTTTCTTTTGGCGCATGCTTAGCCACTCAACTTCTTTTATTCCGCCTTCAAACCACATTCCCTTTTCTCTTCTTTTTTTTTTTGAACTTTGAGAATCATTGTTCCCTTCCTCGTCATCATGAATGGAATGAAAAGGCTGGTTTAGATAGCAAGGGGTTCAGAAGACAAAAATTTGGATAGCAAGGGGTTCAGAAGACAAAAATAGCATATCCAAACAAACAAACCATGGCAGGGAACATTTAGTAGTCCAAGTAATTGAGTCCCGTTGGGGGGTATAAAAAATAATTAAGCTCATAGGAAACGTTTACTTGGACCATGGATTAGGACGGTTGTACGACGAATTATCATATCGGCTTATAATGAGAGATAAAATAGATCAAGTTGGTCGTTTTGGACTAAAAAGAAGTGCTTTTATGCTTATGCTACTGTTCCATGACAATTTTTGAAATTACATGCATGTAATCATGAAAGGATCTGCACTTCACCAAGCATATCACCATAAGACATCATAATCAGAAAAGTAAGCAACTGAAATCATCGTTCCCTATATAGTTTTGATCATCTTAACCAATCATTGAGGGAATAATGGACCGGGACTTGCAAGTTCAAGGTGATTGTTCCTATGAGCATCCTCAGATGCTCGTAAGGTTTTCTGTCCTCAGCTTTGGTAAGGATATCATCAACTTAGTTTTCAACCCAACATAGATACATCTAAAGACTCTCATGGATGCATGCAATTCTATGGAACAAAGAGCTAATCACAACAGAAATCAAGAATAAGATTAGAAATACTTACCTGGATTGTTTATTCTGGGATTGTTCCTTCGGTAACAACGACACAGGTTGTCGTTCCATCTTCTTTCCTTTGAATGCTTCATTCCACCTTATAGCCCTCAATTGTGGTGGTTTTCATTGCTTCTTGTTGCTAGTTCTTGACTTGAATTTTCATGACATCAATTGACTCTAATCCCGCCTCTTCCCCCCGAACGCATGGTTTCCCTCCAACATAGGTCACGAAGTCCTTTGTTGGAGTGGCACCAAGCGCTTCTTCAGGATTTGAAGTGGGATCAATTTAAATGTCACGAACATTGTCAAGAACTTTTGTGGTATCAACAATATCATCATTGTTTCCCTGGGAACTACTCATGTTACATCCAAAGTTTGTAGTATTGTTCCCAGTGCCGAAAGCATCCAATGGTTCACTGGTCTCATCATCATCATCTCAATATTATCCTCTGGATCCTTTTATTCTCCACAATACGCTCTCTTGAGAAAACATTTTTGTTGTTCCCCTGGGACCAGATCTATGCAACATTCATATGATTATAACCAAGATTATTGACCAGCCTTACCTTTCTTACCTTGATGTGATCATATAGTTTAGCTTTGCTTGTTCTTGTAATTGCTCCTTGTCGTTTTTCACCAAAGGAAATGCTTCCTCTAGTGCTTTTTATGAAGTGAGGATAGATTCTTGTTGTTTCTTGTCACGTGGTATGGTAACAAGTTCTCTACATACCACTTGTCGTTCCCCCTCACTTCATCCTGCAAAAGAGCAATTCAAGGCTTCACGACCCAGGCAAGCATTGCCTTTTTGGGTCGGTTAGGATAAAAACGTTTATGTTCCTCAGGACTAGCAACAAAATATTCATTTAGATTAACATCATTGCTTCGACTTTGTTTTTCATGATTTTTCTTAACACTTTTTGAAACAAAGCTATTATCTTGAACAGGTGGAGAGTATGAGTTCTGTTTCTGCTGGTTACTGTTCCCTTCCCAGTGGTGACGATTATTTCTTTTCTTGTTTTGACCACTGTTACCATTCTGGTTGTAAGACTTGTTCCCTTGATTTTTCTGATAGTTTTGATAGATTTGGGCCTTCTTACACTTAGTGTGATCATGACCTTTCTTGCCACACTGCCTACAGAATTGATAGTACATGCCAAGATAGTACTTAGGGTGAGGTTTTTGAAGCCTTCTCTCCTTAACACGGTCAACATTCAAGTCTTTTGGTTCATTACCTAAAGATTGCTTTATAAAGATTTTGTGAGCCGTTTGACTAGTGTACCAATCCCTTTTCCCACTATTTCCACTTTCTAGGATTTTAAGCCTCTGTTCTAGGTGAGAATTCTTTTCCCTAAGATTTTGAATTTCTTTATCCCTATTTTCTATCATTTGTGGAACAGGAACATCAGGTGTAGGCTCATCATCTCCTGAGACATAACCTATTCCATGTCTAGAGGGACAAAAATTCATTTCATTTTTCTCCTTTTCCTTTAAAAGTTTATCTCTTTCTATCTCAACTTCCAGTAAATCAGATCTAAGAGAATTGTTAACCTCTCGGAGAGAGTCAATTTCTTCTCTCAAGGGACCACAAGTCTTACAGGGAACAGTAACACCTTCAGTGGGAACAACCATTTTCTTTTTCAGATTATAACATTGTTCCTCAGCATTATTCAAGTCATCTTGTAAACCTAGATTTTCATCATACATTCTTTTCAGAAGTTTAACAAGATCAGATCTACTACTAGAATCAAGAGTATCAAGAAATTGTTCATGGTTTACCTCTTGGTCGACTGTCTTCGTTTGGATGGTCATGGCACACATGTTTGAAGTTGTCCAAGACTCGGGTTCATCTTCAGAGTCGTTGTCCCATGCTGTAACACAAACCTCCTTTTTGTCTTTTTCAGAATCGTTACCTCGGGAACAATACTTTGCATAGTGCCCCTTCTCTTGACACTTGTAACATGTTATATCCTTGAAGTCTCCTCTATCTCTACTGTTCCCACAGTCATGACTGCCTCGAGCCTTTCCTTTGTTGTAGAGATTTTGCATGGCTCGAGTAATGATGGTTGTTTCTTCATCATTGTCATCTTCATACTCTTCCTTCTCAGCTTTGACATTATCATATGCCTTCTCAATCTTTAAAGTTATTCCCTTGCTTGAAGTATTGCCAGGTTCAGTATTGACATGATACTTCTCGTAGTCTTTGATTTTCCCAAACACCTCATGCATAGTTGAGACCTTTGTTAAGGGATTTTCCTTGAGCAAACCCCTGGTATAGGCATACTTGGGGTGAAGACCATTGATGACCCTAAGAATTCTCTCTTCATGGTCGATGATTTTTTCATCAACTCCTAGAGCATTCAGCCTGCTAACCAGTGTCTCAAACCTTGATTGATAGGCTGAGACGGTTTCATCTTCTTTCATTTCGAAGTTGAAGAAGTCTCGTTTGGCATCATGAAGATGACTCTTGTGAAGATCCTCACTTCCTACATGCATTTGCTCGATTGCAGCCCACATGCTCTTGGCATCCTTGACATTAACAACCTTCCGCATGTCTTCACTTCCAAGGGCATTCATCAAATACATTCTTTCCTTGAAGTTCTTCTCCATCCCTTGGTATTCAGTGGGTCCCCAATCCTTCTTGCTGTCTTTCTTAGCAGCGGGAACCTCATAGTCGCCATCTTCGATGGTACACCATGCCTGATAATCATTGCTTCGAATCCAGTAAGCGAACAGAATCTTCCAGTGTTGGTATTCTCCAGCCTTCAGCAAAGGTGGCTTGTTGTTGTTGATACCAACATCATAGTGACTGTTAGAGCTCATCTTGTTGTCCTGCAATGAACACACTATCTAGAGCAAACCTGCTCTGATACCAATTTTTGGAACGAGTGTGTTAGTAATACAGACACTGTTCCCACGGGAACAGTGAACTGGGCAGCGGAAATAAATACAATTATGCAGGTAACAGTTTGACACGATCTCTTTAGAGTGGAAACCTCGATCAACCAACTAGTTGAGCGAGTAAAACCACTACCTCCTTAGAGGATTTCAAATGACTTCTTATATTATTAATTCTTTCACGAGCTACAAAGGCAAGCAGGGACTCCAAGATTATCTAGTCTAATCTCTAGACCCTAGATCTATCAAACCCTAACTTCTCAGCCTAAGCACGTAACGATAATAATCTAAGAAGACTTAAAAACCCTAGTAACAACTTACTTAACACCTTGACGAAGCTTCAATGGCACTTGAATGCTCTGCTGCTCGATAGCAATGGAGATCGGTCGAGATCGGTCAATAGAAAACCTAAACGATACTCTTATTTATAGAAGAGACTTGGATCTGATATAATATTATTTCCTTGCCACGAAATAATATTTTTCCATCCAAAATATCTTCTACAAACTGATTTAAACAATATAATATTCCAGGAGATCTTTCCTTAACCTAGAAATCTTCTCCTTGCATCACAAGCTACTCCCAATTTGGTGAGATATGATTCCGATTTTATCTTTAGAGATTATCTTCTAATAACCAACTATTCCAGCTGTCAAATCTTCGAGAATCAAATCTTCCAAAGTTGAAAGGACGCGCTTTCCTTATTTAGAATCTGTCCAAGCGCAGACGCTGCTGGCACTGTTGTTCCCTTTGGAACAGACATTGTTCCCTCACATCAACATCAACTCATTCTTGCTTCCATACTTCTCATTTGACCTGTATTACCTGAAAGTACTATGGAAACATACAATCCATCAAATCTCTTGGAGTTTGTCATTATCAAAACACAAGAGACAATCGGTATTGTTCCCATGGTACCAATATCCAACAGACTCCATAATCGTGGTCTTCTTACTTGAAAGATTATAAGTTCTTCCATTAAATCCACCAAGTGGTATACACATTTGAAAAAAAATAAAAAAATAAAAAATGTTATATAGCCCAAATCTTTTATGTTGGAACCAAAGAGAATGGATGGTTCAATTTTTTTTTTAAACCTGGTTAAATTGCAATCCCGATCATATATGAGTATGAGATCAATATAACTAGTTTGACGTTTTTCCCACTTAACTTACAGTAATTAATTCAAATTTAATGTTATGCCATGCTAGCCTCTCATACTTAAATATATGTAAACATGATCTATCTACAGGAATCAACGGAACTAAGTGCTAGTTAGTGTGTATGTTAGTTTAAGTATTATTATTGGTTCTTATTAGTTTATAAGTGGGTTAATGTGAGTAGTCTTAATTGAGTGGGTTTTGGTAAAAGTGGTGTTTATTAAAAAGGGGTGGGTTCAGGTTCGGTTTGTAGTTTAATAATTCTTAGGTGCTCCAATAAATTATTGTTAATAATCATCCTCGTTTTATACTAGGAAACACGCTTAGCTTGGATTCCTAACTCTTTGTAGCGTCAACGATTCTTCATTAGAGGTAAGTCATTGCCGACTTGCTCGGTTATTTTCCGCCTTGTTAGATCTTGTGCCGTTATTGTAGGATTGATTTTGGAAATTAGTCCTGAATATCTTTTTGAAATGTTTTGGACTTGCTTGTGTTGTTGTGTGCAAATTGGTTTTCAAATGGGTTTTATCGGAAATAAGTTTGCGAATGTTTTCTCTGTGTTGGTACCGTTTCCGGCACATGCATCGTAGCTGATGGAGAGGAAGGGTTGCCTATGTATAGTCCGTGTGACAGAGAAACCGTGCCCCTTCAAAAGAAAATGCTATCTATGTGTTTTGGCAAGTGCTCCAATGGAGGCTTAGCCGAGGTTAGAAGAAAGAATTGACGTGAGGAGTGGGAGGGCATGCCTCTGCACTGTGGATTGGAATACGAGATGGAGAATGAGTTATGTTGCTTTAATTTTTTGATTCTGTGTATGTGTGTTTGGCTTATGTGTGACGAACCGTCTAATTTAGGTATTGACCTTTAGAGTTATGATTGCGATTGTGGATTCTGGTTGCTGACTATAGAAAACTGTTTTTAAACGTCTTATAATTTCCGCATATTATCTAGCTTGGTAGATTAGTAGCTGACCCTTCGGGGATTATTTTTCCAGTTATAGGTATGTTACAGGAAACCATGCAAAAGCCTTAGCTGGATGGTGGAGTGGATCATTGACGCACGTGTCATTAGTTGGGTTTGGGTTTTTTAGGTGTACTTCTAGAGGATTTATTATTATTATTAGTTCTGTTGAATTATTTAATTGTAATTTTTTTCAGTGTTGTTTGGAATATTTTGAGAAAAACTCGGGAAGCGTTACTTGGTAATTTTGTTTATGCATTCGGGCATTCAAACATGTTTTATATTCAGTTTTATAAATCTGAAAGTTGGATGTTTTACTTGTTTTCTCGTCGTGCCCGCGTTGTAAGATCCTAAAGTGTTGTTGTCAACCCACCTAAGTAGTACATGGTAAGGTCTACTACCACGTAGCGCCCTGTGGAAAGACGGGGTGTTACACATAAGAAGTACATTATGTTAACAAAAGTAAGAAAAATGTAAAATAAAAAGAAAAAAGAATAAAATCTAGGTAAGAAAAATTAGATTAAACATCACATATAGCAAAATATAGTTCAAAGCTAAAGATGAAAATTTCTAGTTCTTAAATACAACATTAGTTCTCTAAAAACAAGTACAAACAAAAAAATGCATCACAATGGAAGTAATTTTGACACCAACATCACATATTTGCCGAGCAAAAATAAGTTTTTGATAAAAAAAATGTCAGCCCAACGGGTTGAACTATGTGGTGAACTTCACGAATTCGACCAGGCATAGGAAATTGAGATGCTTATACAAAAAAAAGTTTTGGGTATGTGCCCCTGTAATATGGAATTTTACATGTGGCCAAGGTTATTCCAAAATCGTGGTGCCCTTTAGAGCCCTTCTACTTTGAAATTTATCAACATATCATGCATTTTGCATATTATCTCGACTTATAGGCCCAAATAGCCAATAGGATTTTGGTTGAATTATTTAGGGCTTGCTTAGTAATATTGGTTGATTTGAATCGCAATAATTTAGGGTTTGGATTGATTTTGAGGATAAAATTGAGAAACCCTCAATCTAAAATCGAGATTTTTTCCATTTTTTTTATTTTACGTGTCCTTATTGCTTCCATTTCATCAACCAAACAGGCCCTTACCTTCTTTAAAGATTCCGAATTGGTATTTTACTTGTTTTGGGTATCGAATTAATATTATATTGATTAAGAATATCTTTATAACACCCCGATAATTTATAAGGGATTGAGGTGCTCCCCATGTCAACAAGAGTTCTTCCTTTTCTGGGTTCAAGTGAGGACAAAGAACTCAAAAGTTAAGCGTGCATGGGCGAGTCATTTTTTAGCCGTTTTGCCCTCACGTGAAGTTGCAATGAATGGATTGAAGTTGTTTTACAAAAAAATAAAACTCGAGTCATTTGAGGTGTTGAAAGGTTGATAACTTGCATTTATGTGTAGTTTAGATGCATGTTTTATGTTGATTTTTCATAAGTTTTAGTTAGTTTTAGTTGGTTTTAGTTTACTTTCTAGGATCTTGTGTTTTTGGGTGGATTGCACTTGTTTGCTCGGTTTTGCAGGTTTCTCGATTTTGGGCTTGTTTGGCTATTTGTCCGAGTTTATGATTGTTTGTATGGCTTTTGAGGATATGTTGAGATACTTTAAGACTCTAGTTAGTTTCTATCTTTTGGATAACTTAGAACATAATTTTCGAGGCTTGGGTTTTCTCTCTCAAGGAGAAAACTTTGAACCTTTTGTAAGTTTTCTTAATTCTATCATGCATTGCTAAACTCTTTTGTGTTTAACTAGTTATTGAAATCATATATTGTATAATATTGTGAGATTTGATAGATTCTCAACAATTTGAATATGTTTTATTCCCTGTGCCTAATTGAATCAAAGTTATTCTAGGGTCTTGTTAGATTGGCCACCTAATAAAATTTCTAGGTTAATTTACAACTAATCTGATTGAGTCCCATTCGGGATTGATTAGATAAAGTAGCAACTATAATTGTTTAGACCCATTTGGGCTATTCAATTGTAGAAGGGAATAAACCACAAATAACTTGATTAGCTGTTTGCGTCGAGTATTTGTTTCTATCGATACTTTGAACTTAAAGCTGTCGTTTAATTGAATCTAGGCGTTGTTCTAGGTTTTTAGATGATTAGGGTTGTTCAGACTGTTAGTTCTTTCAACTAAATTTAAAGTTTTGGATAATAATCCATGATAGATTATTCAAGTGAATTGAGAATCAATAGAATCAATGATCAATAAGCATATCTATAATGGATGTAACTAGTTGAACACGCTTTACTCATACTTGTTTAACACAATCATATTTGCATTCATAGTTAGTTTTTATTTAAATCTTAGATTAGATAATCATTCACTTAAATCTTGGTTACTTGACATCTAAGTAATAACATAAATACACGAGTCTCTATGGGATCGACCCTTACTTACCATTCTACTAAGATTGGTTAAGTTAGAATTCTTTGATAGGTATAAAGACCACTAAAAATACCTCATCGAATTTGGCACCGTTGACAGGGACTCGTCGCTATTTGTGTTTTACTTTGTGTAGAATTCTTGGTGTTGTGAACCTATCTTACGGTTCATAACACCCGTGCTACTAATCTATGGCTTTGTTCGAGTGTAGACAACTGCAAGATGAACACTTCCATGATTATTTTTCTAGATTTCAAGATCATTTGTTTGAACTTGGTACTTGGGGAATACGATACAGTGATAGAGAGGTAAACATGGGAGTTATCCATGGTATGAATCTTGAGACAAGGGGATTGGCAGACTACATGAGTAATGAGAGGCTTTTGTTTAGGGGACCTGAGGAATGCTGGGATTTCTAAAGTTTCATGAGCCATCAGAGCTTTTTGGTCGAGTCATCTTCCGAACCACCCCAGTCGGTTGATAAGTTTCTTGAGGATATAATCAGGGATCTCTCCAAAGGGGCGGATGCTATAATCAGTCGGTTGATAAGTTCTTCAAGTTTTCATTCCACAATCTCATGCCCTTTTGAGTTGTGTGAAAGGAATGGTAGAGTCACATTGGAATCAAATGATCATGAGTCAGACACCTAGATGCAAGTTGAGGAGCAATCTACTACACTTGATGTGGGTTATGAAGATGAATTTCATGCTCAATATGAAGTCATGACTCGACTAAAGTCGTTGTGCTGAGATCAAAAATAAATTACCCTAAATTAAAAACCAAGTATAGCATGCAAGTAAGGGGTCGAACCCAAGAGAATCGGTATTCTGAACAATCAGCAAAGAACAAAAGCAAGGGTTTTGGGGTTTAAGCAAGCAAACAGAATTAGGTTTCAATTCAACTAAAGGAAAGCAGAGTTCATTTAATCAATTCCACCTTTTTAATCATTCGATCATTGATTCATCCACTTTTCTATAATTCCCAGGTTAATTCCAATCCTTATAAAAGATATCCGCTTGTCCACGGTCCAAGCGAAACTATGATATGAACAAGGACGCTTAATTCAAATCATGCAAAGTATTAAGGATAATATGATATCAAATCATGTAATCCAACAACGAGTCTCATGCATAAAATAATCATCAAACACTCTTTCTCAATTCTAGTCCACGGTCCTGGAAAAGAGTTGTTTCAAGGATAAATAAGATTGCATAGACAACAATCAAACCTAATCCAAACAGTAGATCTAAGTCAATCAAACAAGTTGACCAGGCTCATAAAATCAAACATAGATCATATAATTAAAAACAAGAGTTTTGATATTAACCAAAGGATAGAAAAGTTACAAGAATCTCACGAATTTAATTAAAAAGGCTTCCTTGATCAAACAAACTCTAAGGAAGATTAGTTCTCCATAATAGAAATAAAAACTAGGTTAAACTGAAATAAAATCTAGATAGAAGTCTCCAAAAGTATATCTCAAACTGAATATGAAACTAAGGTTAAATACTAGAAACAATATCCGAAATAACCTAAAGATATAATAAAACATAAGATAGAATGAAACGAAAGTCGGCGCTCGGAAAATGCGCCACCCGCGAGCGCGGGCCCATAGCCGCGATCGCGGCTCCAGTGCTCTCGGCGTCCGCGGTTCCTTGATCACCCACGGTCTCGGGTCTCGGCCCGCGGTCTCGGGTCTCGGCCCGCGGTCTCGGGTCTCGGCCCGCGGTCTCGGGTCTCGGCCCGCGGTCTCGGGTCTCGGCCCGCGGTCTCGGGTCTCGGCCCGCGGTCTCGAGTCTCGACCCGCGGTCGCGGGTCCTGCTTTCTTTGAAAATTTAGCTTTGTTTTCCTTAGCAACCGTTGTAAAGCGGGTCTTCAGCTCGAACTTAGGACTTTTGTCTTGATCTGTAGGCTTTTCTGATATTACAATTAAACACCCTAATCTAGCCTAAAACACTCATAAATCCTAATAAAAATACATAATTACGCTGTACTAAAACCAGCGTATCAAGTCACACCTATAAGGCAGGTTGAGCAGATCACCAGATAGCCAAGGGAAGTTTGTGCAGGCATAGAGATTCTTACAAAGCCTAGGGAGCCTGAATCATCTTCACCCATGTGGAGTTAATTGTTATAAGATTTTGTGGTTTTGGAAGAAGACACTTTTGTCAACCATGATGACTTCTTTGCTGATGAAGTAGACAACCATGAGGGAGAAAAACAACATGATACATCTATTAAAGCTCCCGTTGTCATGGTACACCCTATGTTAGGCCTTGAAATCCCATGCTTCAGTTTCCCCACCTTTTCACATCCAGAGCTTATGGAGTTGCACGATGAGGAACCAAAAGTATATGGATTTCATCTTGGATAAAAGTGGTATTGTTGACAAGTGCTTTGATTCATACTCTAAGTATTTTCTAAAGTCACCACTTGTGCTGGATTCTTTTGAGCATATGCCATTTCATGCCAACTGAGCACACATGTTTGATAAATTAAAATGGTTTTTGAAAGTTATATTATGCATCTTTAATTTATCATTGTGTTACTTATGTCTTTTTTAGATGTGTGCACATGGGTTTGACAGGTTGCTAAGGACATTGACAATGTCTAATCTTGTCAATTCATGCTCAAGGTCAAGCTAATGACGTTAAACAAGCGCTTCTTGGGAGACAACACAATGCTTATATAGATTTCTTTTTCATTTAATCTTTTTCTTTTTAGGTAATTTTTGTGTGTGTTTAGATATCCCAGGTCCGAAGATTGATTCCCCGAAGAAGTCATCACCATCACTGTCAGATTGGCAGCACTACCCGGATTGCTAGATCTTTGTGAGTTTTTCTTTTTCCCTTTCTTTTTACTATAATTTGGGGACAAAGTATGTTTTAAGCATGGGGGAAGGGAATTATTTTTTCATTGCATGTAGTTGCATTAGTTTAGGCATATTTAATTTTTTCATACAGTGTTTAAAATTTTAAAAAATAAAAAGAAAAACTAAAAATTTTGAGAAAAAATACAAAAGTATTGCATTTAGGTTCTTATTTCCCATTGTTTGATACATCTTGTGTTTCTATGATAAGTATGAGTCCTAACCCATGATTTGCTGAAGTTTCTATGATATGAGCATGATCATTGATTATTTACTTTGACTATAGGATTGAGCATGTAATAACTTGAGTTGTAGATTTATTTTGAAGTTCTAGACAAAATTACCTTGTGAGATTTTGGCCTTTTATTGATTATATTGTTCTCTTATTCTTGAGTGTATGACTTAGCTAAAGTCGTTGTTGCCAAGATCAAAAATAAATTACCCTAAACTACAAACTAGTATAGCATGCAAGTAAGGGATCGAACCCAAGAGAATCGGTTTTTTGAACAATCAGCAAAGAACAAAACTGGGGGTTTTGAGAGTTTAAGCAAGCAAATAATATTAAGTATCAAATCAATTAAGGAAAAGCAAAGTTCATTCAATCAATTCCACCTTTTTAATCATTCGATCATCAATTCATCCACTTTTCTATTAATTCCCCGGTTAATTCCAATCCTTATAAAAGATTTCCGCTTGTCCACGGTCAAAGCGAAGTTATGATATGAACAAGAACGCTTAATTCAAATCATGCAAAGTACTAAGGATAAAATGATATCAAATCATGCAATCAAGCTACGAGTCTCATGCATAAAATAACAATCAAACACTCTTTCTCAATTCTAGTCCACGGTCCTAGAAAAGAGTTGTTTCAAGGATAAATAAGATTGCACAGACAACAATCAAACTAATCCAAACTATAGAATATCAATCAAATTCAACAAGTTGTGCACCAAGAGAAATCAATTGATAATCATAAAATTTAGAACAAGACTTTTGATATTAACCAAGGGATAGAAAAGTTACCAGAATCTCACGAATTACATAAAAAGGCTTCCTTGATCAAACAAACTCCAAAGGAAATTAGTTCTCCATAATAAAACTGAAAATAAAACCTAAAAAGTAAAAGTATGCTAGATAATGTATGATCTCTGATCAGTTCAACTGAAACACGAAACTAAGCTTAAATACTAAACCGAAATAACCTAAAACTTAAAGATATAAAAATATAATAAAAGATAGAATAAAGCAGAGTTGGCGCTTCGGACACACGGTCACCCGCAAGCGCGATTTACAACCTCGAGCGCGGGTTCAACTTTCCTCCCTCGGCCGCGGAACCTCGACAAACCGAGAGCGCGGTTTCCACCCGAGAGCCTTGTTTCCGTAAACTCTTCAGCTCGAACTTAAGACTTCTGTCTTCAAAATCTTCAACTGTAGGCTTTTCTGATATTACAGATAAACATCCTAATCTAGCCTAAAACACTCAGAAATCCTAATAAAAATACAGAATTACGTTGTACTAAAACCAGCATATCAATTTCCCCCATACTTAGATCTTGCTCGTCCTCGAGTAAGCTCAAAATAAATCTAACAATAAATCCTATCAAATATCCACAGGAAGTAGAGGGAAATATGAAAAATCTAACTCTCAACTCACAACCCGAACCCAAGTAGAGAGATAATGAGCAAAGACATGAAAGCTCAAATCACACACACCTCACAAAATACAGAATATAACACTCAACCTCTAAAAAGTGTAGAGCAACCTAGGATCTATCCGACATCTAAAATGTAATCCCCAGCCCCCAAAGTAGAATATGAACCTAAACACTCTGATTTTACCACTCATTCTACTTAGGCACCCTTTCGGGTTTTCACCTAATCACTCATTTCATTTTTCTCAGGTGTGCTCATAAATACTCACATCTCTCATAAACCTCATATTACCCCAGCCTAATGCTGGTTCGGGTTACCTGCTTATTACCTGAGCAGCCCTTTCGAGTTTTCAACTCATCCTAGGATTTTCTATGCCTTTTTCTCTATTTTTATGGCTTTTTTTAAACTGAAAAATACTGAATCAAATAACATGAATAGAATGCAACTGTACATATATCACAAATATAGCAGTGAATCCCCTCCCCCATACTTAAACTCTTCATTGTCCCCAATGAAGCTAAGAGAATATAGAACAAAGTATAGAAGAGGGAATCAGAAGACTCACTGTTGATCTGGTGGAGGAAATGGTGGAAAAGTAGGCCATTGAGTCTGGAAAAATGAAGCAGCTTGTCGCTGATGCTCCCACATCGCATCCTGTCGAACTGATAAATGTTGCAATCCACTCAGAACTCGCTCCTCAAATGTCATCTCAGAAGTCCATGGTAAACCAGAAGGAGCAGAAGTAGAAGCAGAAGTAGATGTAGTAGCTGGGTTAGGTACTCCCCAACCAGCTGTAATCTGTGGACGAGGTGCCCGTCTAGATGGCTGAGAATAAAATCTAGAATGAAAAGCCTCAACATGCTCATCCCAACCTCCACCATCATCCTCATACTCCTCCATAACCTCATCTACAGGAGCGTCTATATCAGGCTGTAAGTGAAAATCATATACAGTATGTCCATACCGTAAATATGTAGGTAAACGCAAAAAAGGTGTAGTAGGATGCCCGTGTAACCAAGTCCAACCTCCCTCAGTTGAACCTCTCAAACAACTAGCCTGAACTAAATCCTGATGTGTATATCTTTAACCATCAGTCAGACGTCCTCCATATCGGGCCTCAATCTGCTCTATAGTAATAAATCTGGTGGCTAAGTGTGCAACCATGCCACCCAATCCTATCAGCCCACCTCTCTTGGGATACTTCCTAGTTGAGGCAATAAATAATCCAAACCATTCTGGGCAATCAGATGGAAAAGGGAACAGACACCTAATAATCCTCATGTCATGTGTAGACACTTGGTTCACCTCTCCCTGCCCTAAAAATGCCATAGCTAGGACCTTATGACACAGACGCACACAAGGATGGGGAATCTTACTGTTCGTCTCCCTAGATTTAGTATCAAAGGGGGAGCCAATAAGAGTATGCCAGAAATTAAAAATTGTGGCATCTGTCAATATACTCCTCCACCCTTCAATAGGTGGTGAAGTAATCCCAAAGTTATGATATGCCTCCTCACGGGTCATACTACAGAATCTATCACATGCATTAAAGCTCAGGACCCCATCAGAATAGCGGAATGTAGATAGAAACTCTATGGTCAGGCCTCTGTAGGTAGGAATATGCATAGTACTGAAATTACTTAAACCCCCAGTCTCTAGCAACTATTTTGTACACTCCCTAAATCCCAGATCTATCAGTGTAGGGATATCAAAGAACTTAGTACTGACAAAATTTCGAGTCTCATACTTATCCCACAATTCCCTCTGTCCCTCAGTCAGATTCTGTAAACCAAAATATGCCATAGCTGAATAAAACAGAACAGAATCGAACGAAAATTTACCCGACTGCTGATATCCGCGGGCGCTGGTGTCGAACAGGGGGCGCGGATCTGGAGAAGAAGCACCCGCGAGCGAGGATTGAAACTGCGAGCGCGGAACGGAAGAAAGCAACCCGCGGGCGCGGGTCTAATCTGTGAGCGCGGTTCAACGAAAAACCAGATCTGAGTTGCGCACAACAATGGCGAACGAGACTCCAAACTTCCTCAAATCTCAGCAATAACAGCAATTCCGACTCCAATAAGGCAAAAATCAAACTCCAAAAGCAAGAATATGGACTAACCGAATCAGATATGATGCCGAATTTCCAAATCACCTTCTCTCCCACAAATTGCTTGAATAAACTGCCGGTAGGGGTGACGAACCGCGGGCTCGGATACAGACCGCGCGCACGGTCTCACTGGGGTCACGGTTGGGCGCGGGGGTGAGACGCGGTGGCTAAGGTGGTTGGTGGAGGTGCTTGGTGGTTTTGAAGTTTGGATGCTTGGTGGAGTTGTGAGGAGGAAGACAAAGTTAGGTGGAAGGGGGTTATAATTTTGAGAAGGGATCTTTTTTTGTATTATTTTGGGCTCGAGTTGGTACCGGTTTGGGCTTTTTCGGGGGTTTCACCCGAAAACCTTTTATTTCATGGGTTTCACCTAAAAGCCTTTTATTTCAGGGGTTTCACCCAAAAGCCTTTTATATTTATTTTATTTTATTTTATAAGAGAAACTAAAACGGAACTTCTACCAAGAGGGACCCGCGAGCGCTGTTCAGGCCCGCGAGCGCGGGTCCAGCCGCGGCCTCGGATTTCTCCTCGGGTTGGCTGTCTTCGAGATATGAAAATTAACCTGCATTGTTAGCCCGATAGAACAAAAACTAAACTAAAACTAAAAAGACAAAAATAAAAGAAATCAAAAACTTACTTCGGGTTGCCGCCCAAGCAGCGCCTTTGTTTAACGTCGTTGGCCCGACGTCTTTCATAGCTTAGAATGGATCATCATCCATTTGGAACTGGACCTTTTTCCCTTCATGTGCCATGGATAATAGGCCCTTTGAAACATCAATTATGGCACTCGCCGTCTTCATAAACGGACGACCCAACAGCAAAACTAGGTCGTATCTCCCCTTACCAATCTCCAGGACATAAAAGTCCGTCGGAAAAATTAAACCATCCACCTGCACTAAGACATCTTCCACAAATCCTTTCGGATGCACATTAGAGTGGTCATCCAGTTCAATAGTAATATTTGAATCTTGTAATGGCCCTAGACCTAACCGCTCATATATGCTAAGTGGCATGACATTAATAGATGCTCCTAAATCAAGCATAGAATGCTCAATTTTGGCCTCACCAATAGTAACGGGAACAGTAAACCTCCCTGGATCTCCATACTTCTTAGGCAATTGCCTTTGAAGCATGGAAGATACATTTTCAACAAGATTAATTTTCTGAACCTTCCCTTTTTCTTTTTGTTTCTTCTTAATAGTACATAATTCTTTCAGAAACTTAGGAAAACGAGGAATACTTTGAACAAGTTTGAGTAAAGGAACATTTACCTCACACTTGAAGAAAGTTTCAAAAATCTCCTTGTCATTGGCTGGCCTCCTGGTGTCTTTCAGTGCCTTAGGAAATGGTGGAATGGGCTTTTATGAAGCCATGGGAGGAAACGAAGGACGCACATAAGAATCAGATTCTATCGGAGAGAGGACCCGCGCGCGCAGGTGGGGACCCGCGGGCGCGGTTTTGGTCCGCGGTCGCGGGTTCTAGCTGACGCTCAGTTTCAGCTTCGCTTTCTGTATCGCGATCGGGGTTATAGCTTGGCGGGTTTCCGCTGGTTGGGAATTCAATATTCAGCTCTTTCCCATTCCTTAGTGTAATTGCACTCACATTCTTTCTCGGGTTAATGGTCTGAGATGGCAGTTTCCCCGAGTCTTTGGCTTCTAGACGGTTAAGAATGGTTGCAATCTGGCTCAATTGATTTTCAAGATGTTTCACTGCAGCCTTAGTCTCTTGATTGTCCTTCATGAGTTGAGTAATAATGGTGGGATTTTCATGAGGAAATTGGGGCCTTGGCACATAATTAGGTCTGGGAACATAGTTGGACTGACCTCCTTGAGGTTGTTGATTCCACCTGAAGTTAGGAGGGTTCGCCCACCCCGGATTGTATGTATTTGAGTAGGGTCATTCCGAGGTCTTGCATCATAGTTCCCAACAGCATTAACATCAGCTGCTGGCTCTTTCATAATAGGGCATGCATCAAAAGGATGGCATGTTTCACCACAGATTTCACAAGCCCTTGAACTTGAAGCTCCATTGCCCACCAACAGTTGCTTCATCATAACTTTTAACTCCCTTACTTCAGCATTCAGGGAATCATTCACAGAATTTACGGACCTACTGTTGGACCTCTTTCTTTGATTTATGCATTGCTCAGCTAGAGTCTCCAACTTCTCAAACGCTTGCCTTGGGGTGAGATTTTCATAAGAATCTAGCTCCACAGGACGCATTCATCAGGCGCCTATCAGCATCACATAGCCCCTCAATAATATAACAGATCAGATCTTTATCAGAATAGCCATGGCAAGGACAGCTGGCTATGAGTCTCTTGTAACGCTCATAATACTCATACAGATTCTCATCATCACCCTACTCCAGACTGCTCAGCTGCTTCTTGATTGATGTTTGCTTGGCAGCAGGGAAGTATTTCTCCAGAAAAGCACCCTTCATCTGAGCCCAAGTAGTAATCGTCTCAGGTGCTAAGTATAGATACCACTCCTTAGCTGCGTCAGATAGAGAAAATTGAAAAGCTCTCAACATAAGCTGATCTTCAGTCACATCAGTCGGCTTCATTCCCAGACAGACAGAATGGAACTCTGCAAGGTGTTTGTTCGGATCCTCCCCACTCAATCCATGGAACTTAGGCAAATAGAGGAGAAGATCAGACTTCAGCTCAAATTTCACACCTTCCCCTAGTGCGGGAAATTGAAAACCAAGCTGTTGTTGCTGTAGATTAGGCGTAGTCAGTTGCCTAATAGTACGATCTCCCATTGTTACGAACTGTTCTTCAACCTCTGAATCAGTTGATGAGGAAGACGATGAAATTGGATCAAACTGAATTCCTAGCACTTGAGCCTGAACTTATCGTCTCAACTCTCTCAAGGTCCTGTTAATTTCTGGATCAAACGGAAAAATAGGCGAATTATCAGTAGAACGAGTAAGAACCATAAGATAGGTTCTTACCAGATTCGGGGGTTCTGGACGAACCGAACCGCGAGCGCAGTTTTAAACCGAGGGCGCGGGTCAGCCGCGGGCGCGGGTGTGGGCCGCGAGCGCGGGTCGTCCGAAACGCCGATTTATCAAAAAATTAAAACCGATTCCCTGGCAACGGCGCCAAAATTTGACTCAGCTAAAGTTGTTGTGGCCAAGATCAAAAATAAATTACCCTAAACTACAAACTAGTATAGCATGCAAGTAAGGGATCGAACCCAAGAGAATCGGTTTTCTGAACAATCAGCAAAGAACAAAACAGGGGGTTTTGAGAGTTTAAGCAAGCAAATAATATTAAGTATCAAATCAATTAAGGAAAAGCAGAGTTCATTCGATCAATTCCATCTTTTTAATCATTCGATCATCAATTCATCCACTTTTCTATTAATTCCCCGGTTAATTCCAATCCTTATAAAAGATTTTCGCTTGTCCACGGTCCAAGCGAAGTTATGATATGAACAAGAACGCTTAAATCAAATCATGCAAAGTATTAAGGATAAAAGGATATCAAATAATGCAATCAAGCTACGAGTCTCATGCATAAAATAACAATCAAACACTCTTTCTCAATTCTAGTCCACGGTCCTAGAAAAGAGTTGTTTCAAGGATAAATAAGATTGCACAGACAACAATTAAACTAATCCAAACTATAGAATATCAATCAAATTCAACAAGTTGCGCACCAGGAGAAATCAATTGATAATCATAAAATTTAGCACAAGACTTTTGATATTAACCAAGGGATAGAAAAGTTACCATAATCTCACGAATTACATAAAAAGGCTTCCTTGATCAAACAAACTCCAAAGGAAATTAGTTCTCCATAATAAAACTGAAAATAAAACCTAAAAAGTAAAAGTATGCTAGATAATTTATGATCTCTGATCAGTTCAACTGAAACACGAAACTAAGCTTAAATACTAAACCGAAATAACCTAAAACTTAAAGATATAAAAATATAATAAAAGATAGAATCAAGCAGAGTCGGCGCTTCGGACACACGGCCACCCGCAAGCGCGGTTTACAACCTCGAGCGCGGGTTCAGCTTTCCTCCCTCGGCCGCAGAACCTCGACGAACCGCGAGCGCGGTTTCCACCCGCGAGCGCGGTTTCCACCCGCGAGCGCGGGTCTTGTGATCTTCAACTTCTCTCGAATCTTCCTTCACCGCGGGCGCTGGTCTTTTTTCCGTAAACTCTTCAGCTCGAACTTAGGACTTCTGTCTTCAAAATCTTCAACTGTAGGCTTTTCTGATATTACAGATCCTAATCTAGCCTAAAACACTCAGAAATCCTAATAAAAATACAGAATTACGCTGTACTAAAACCAGCGTATCAATGTATCACCATGATTTTCTAGCTCTAGAACTTGCGTTTAGACTCTTTTTTAAGACTGCTTTATATGATTGAATGCATGACATTAAAATGATTGAGACATTGTTTCTTATTAGCTTATTATTTCCCTTCCTACCTTACAAGATCCATATTTTGACACCCCATTTCTTTGAGCTTTGAGCCTAATTTTATTTGCCTCCACAAAATAATCCCTAGCCTAATAAGCTTGACTCATCCGAGATTTAGAACTTTAGGTTGGTTTTGCTTTGTATAAATTTTATATAAGTATGGGGGAAGTTGGAAAAAATGTGGAAAAGAGGAAATACAACTCTAAAGTGTAAAGTGAAAAAATGAAGGTGAAAAGTATGTTGCAATGAACAGAAAAAGTTGAGTTTAAATGTTAGTAATCTTCATGAGTGAAAAAAAAGAGTTGAAAAAAGAGGCAAAAGTGGAAAAGAAGAAGTAAGAAACAAAGAGCTTTGATGTATAAAAGGAGTTGGTGAAGGAAGTTGGGAAGTATTATGAAAAGTGAAGTCTGTTGGTTTTCGGGTTAGGATTAGTTATTTATCCCGGATTTAGCACCACAAGACCAAAATTTATCCCTTCCAAATTTCTCTTTACCTTGGTCCCATTATATCCCTTAAAAAGACCTCATGATTTTTGTTATGTGTTTGGTCCAAATCGGTGGAGAATTAGGACACTGATGCAAGCATATGGTAGTCTAGTTTTCATGGTTGATTTTGAGTGAAACACGTCCTTTAAACACGTGAGTGAGAGTGCAAACACATTTACCTTGGTGAGGTCTAGAATGAATGTAAAATCTTTGCTCTATGCTTGATGTAATGCATGCTATGAAGTCTTGGTCAAGGTTTTAATTATATGTTGAAAAGCTTGTTTGATTATGAGATGGATGCATGATTGCATTTTTGTGGTGTGACTTGGATTTATGACTTGCTTGAGGACAAACAAGGGTTAAGCATGGGGGATTTGATAGCTTGCATATAGGTGTATATTAGATGCATGTTTTATGTTGGTTTTTCATAAGTTTTAGTTAGTTTTAGTTGGTCTTAGTTTAGTTTCTAGGATCTTGTGTTTTTGGGTAGATTGCACTTGTTTGCTTGGTTTTGCAGGTTTTCTAGGTTTATGAGCAAAAGCAGGACGAGTTTTAGTTGATTATGGTGGTGTGCTAGAAGAATGAAGTGAGCTAGGTGGTGGTGGAAAGGAGAATTGAAGAAGTTAGAGTGAAGACCATTGAAGAGAAGAAACCACGACTTGCAAGGAAGGAACTCAACCCAAGCAATTCCAAGTTGTGCAGGCTAGCACGAGAAAACGCGACCGCATAATTGGAGGTCGACCCGTGCAATTCTGATTTTACACGGACATGATTTGGGCCGACTTTGGGCTTTCTTTTTGGGCTTGTTTGGTTATTTGTCAAAGTTTATGATTGTTTGTATGGCTTTTTAGGATATGTTGAGATACTTTAAAACTCTAGTTAGTTTCTATCTTTTGGATAACTTAGAACATAATTTTGGAGCCTAGGGTTTTCTCTCTCATGGAACAAACTTTGAACCTTTTGTAAGTTTTATTAATTCAATCATGCATTCCTAAACTCTTTTATGTTTGACTAGTTATTGAAATCATATATTGTATAATATTGTGAGATTTGATCGTGTGGACTATTATGTAAAATCCTTGATAGGCGTGAAATGTTCGTGCAAATCACGGCTATGCAAAACAGTCAAACAAACCTAAAGACTGTAGTCTTAAGGAAGTAAGGGTCGAATCCGCATGGAGGTTGGTTTATCTTTTTTATGTAAATTTTATGTCAATTAAAGTAAAAGGGGTTTATGAATTAACTAAGAATTAAACATGCAAGACTTAATAAAGCAATAAAGTTTGGGTTTGTATCAAATTAGGAAAAACACTTAGTCAACCAGAGATCCACATTCGTATGACAAGTTGATCATAGATTTCACTCAATATCGCATGCATATGGAATTCCAATTCCTTTTCAAAGATAATTAATATCACAACCAGATACTATCAATCCTAACTAATTGAATAACCTTGAAACTATCAAGATTCAATTCAAAAGTAGCATTAAGAATAGGAATATAATCAGGATACAACTCTAACATAAAACAACTAACTTTTATACTAGAATGCAATTAAACTCTCTTCTGCAATAGACTAGCATAACCAGATACTAGTACAATGTAGTTTGCTACTATGAAGTAGAGAAACTCAACCAGTAATTTCTCTAGATCTAGCAATTGAGATTCAATATCAACAACCCTAGAAATTGCTAAAATCAATCACATAAACAATTCAATCAAGAGAGTAAAATAATTTCATGCAATAGATAAAGAGTAGAAATCTCACAACTGAAAGTCACACAAAGGCTTCAAACTGTCTGACTAAGCAAAAGGGCTTAGTTCTCCATGAAAGGCTAAAACTCTGAAAGAAAAATATGATAATGATAGATGAGAGATGCAACTCTCAAAACCCTAATATAAAGAACTAAATCTAAAGAAGTCTATCTAAAAATACATAAATCTCGGATTAAAACTGACACAAATAGACCAATAGCAATAAAACACGTGTCGACACTTGGATTTCCGCATTGTCAGAGGCGGCCGGCGCCGCCTGGTCAGCGGCGGTCGCCGCCAGCACCAGAGTGCAAATCTTCACCTCGTCTTCAGTCTAGCATTAAATCCAAAAGTACGTATCTTCGGGTCTTCCTCTTCCTAATTGTAGATAGCATGTAAAACACCTAAAAATATCATAAACCCATGCTAAAACTCCTCATAAATACACAATATAATTGTGTATATCAATCCTACATGGAAATGGGTACAAAGAAAGATTTAGCACAATAAGTTCAAAATGCGAAGGAAAAAGGTTGTGAATTTGAGGTCAACATCGACTTTGATAATACATGCGGCATTGAATATGAAATAGGTGATCCACCGAGCAAGATGGAGGATGACATCCAGGCAAATGGCAATGTTGAAATAGATGATGAGCGTGATCCGTCGAGCAGGGTGGCGGATGAAAACATATTTGTTGGTTTGGATCAAATTTAAAGTAGTTGTTTTTTATCGCATCATTTTGACTTGCGTTTGTTAAAGTAGACGTTATTGTGTGCTAGCAAAAGCTAAGTGTGTTTTGTTATAATTCTTCTAATAGTGTTGATATTTCCTGGATTTTAGATACTAGGGCTAGGTGCTAGCAATTAGGTTTTGGAATTTGTCCTTCCTACAAAATCTTGCTTCTATCAATTCGTTTTGTACTTCTACTCCGTTTTTCTGTGATAAGAGTAGAAATTGTTGTTGTTTTAATGATTTGAACGATATATTAGCGATCTGCATCCATTTTATCTTTTAATATATCGTCCCATATTTATTTTTTTCAAGTATGTTGTATCATCTCTATTTTTTCTAATATGTCGTCTCATCTCTATTTTTTGTTTGTAGGATGACGCCTAATTTTTTTAATTTTAAAAAGTTACATTTGTAATCAAAATGTAAGAATTCATTGTTATCAGCCGATGAAAACAAAAAGTTCAAGCAAGGAGATCAATTGCCCAATGTTCAATTTTGTGATTCGCTTGAAGAAGAATTAGGACGAAATACAAAATAGAAAGATCTCACACTACAAGATCAATATTTGTTATTACCGAAATTTACCAAAGGACTAGGTAAGGTCAATAATGCTTTAAATGTTTTGCCCTTAGGTGAAAATGTAATGAATGGTTTGGAGTTCTTTTGCGAAAAAACAAAACCCAACTAATTTGACGTGTTGAAAGGTCTTCCATCGAATAGGTTTATGGAAGAAATTCCCTAGTCTCTTGCCATAGTAACTATTTTCATTTTTATTTGCAAGATCATGTCTCGCAAGAAATTGCTAGACGTTTCTTTGTCTTGCTTTATTCATCGTTTTGTCCTATTACATTTATTGTAGCTTTTTTTATTAGAGTAGTTAATGTGGTTGTTTATTTCGTAGGTAGCACATTCCACTATGTGTTTAGCTGATTGAAACCAATGTCTCGGAGAGGAGAAAGACCAGATGTCCGAAGAAGTTGAAAAGCTGAAATACGACATCAAACTTGAAGATAACATCATTAAAAAGCTCAAAAAAGATGTTGAGAAAGAGAACGCAAAGATTGAAAAAGAGAGAAAGGAAAAACAAGACCTCATCAATCAAGTAAATGATGAGAAACAAAAATTTAAGGAGTGTTGTCCATGATATTTTGAACTCTAAAAGATTCGATCGTCGCATGGAATATTATGTAAAATCCTACATGGAAATGGGTTCAAAGATAGATGTAGCAAAACAAGTTTAAAATGCGAAGGAAAGAGGTTGTGAATCTGAGGTCAACATCGACTTTCATAATATATGCGGCATAAAATATGAAATAGGTGATCCACCGAGAAAGGTGGCGGACGACATCCAGGGAAATGGTGATGTTGAAATAGATGATGAACGTGATCCGTCGAGCAAGATGACGGATGACAACATATTTGTTGGTTTGGGTCAACTTTAAAGTAGACGTTTTTTATCACATCATTTTCACTTGCGTTTGTTAAAGTAGAGGTTATTGTGTGCTAGCAAAAGCTAAGTGTGTTCCGTTATAATTCTTCAAATAGTGCTGATATTTCCTGGATTTTAGTTACTAGTGCTAGGTGCTAGCAATACGGTGTTGAAATTTGTCCTTCCTACAAAATCTTACTTCTATTAATTGGTTTTGTACTTCTACTCCGTTTTTTCTGTGAAAAGAGTAGAAATTGTTGTTATTTTAGTAATTTGAACGATATATTAGCGATCTACATCGATATTATCTTCTAATATATCATCTCATCTTTATTTTTTTCTAATATGTTGTATCATCTCTATTTTATTTATTTTTCTAATATGTTGTCTCATATCTATTTTTTTGGATGAGGCCTAATTTTTTGAATGTTCAAAAGTTACATTTGTAATTAGAATGCAAGAATTCGTTGTTATCAGCTGATCAAAACAAAAAAGGTCAATCAAGGAGATCAATTTCCCAACGTTCAATTTTCTAATTCGCTTGAAGAAGAATCAGGACGAAATATGAAATAGAAAGATCTCACACTACAAGATCAATATTTATCATTATTGAAATTTACCAAAGGATCAGGTAAGGCCAATATTGCTTTAATAGTTTTGCCCTTAGATGAAGTTGTAATGAATGGTTTGAAGTTCTTTTGCGAAAAAACAAAACCCAAGTAATTTGACGTGTTGAAAGGTCTTCCACCGAATAGGCTTATGGAAGAAGTTCCCTTGTTTCTTGCCATGGTAACTATTTTCATTTTCATTTGCAAGATCATGTCTCGCAAGAAATAGCTAGATGCTTCTTTTTCTTGTTTTATTGATCGCTTTGTCCAAATATATTTATTGTATCTTTTTTCATTAGATTAGTTATTTTGGTTGTTTATCTCGCAGATAACACATTCCATTATGTGTTTAACTTCTTGAAACCAATGTCTCGGAGAGGAGAAAGAAAAGATGTCCGAAGAAGTTGAAAAAGCTGAAAGACGAAATAAAACTTGAAGATAAAATCATTAAAAAGCTCAAAAAAGATGTTGAGAAAGGGAAAGGAAAGATTGAAAAAGAGCGAAAGGAAAAACAAGACCTCATCAATCAAGCAAATGATGAGAACCCAAAATTTAAGGAGAGTGTTGTCCATGACATTTTGAACTATATAAGATTCGATTGTCGTGTGGAGTATTATGTAAAATCCTACATGGGAATGGTTTCAAAAGATAGATGTAGTACGATAAGTTGAAAATGCAAAGGAAAAAGGTTGTGAATTTGAGGTTAACATCAACTTTGATAATACATGCAGCATCGAAAATGAAATAGGTGATCAATTGAGCAAGGTAGCATATGACATCCAGGCAAATGGTGATGTTGAAATAGATGATGAGCGTGATCCGTCGAGCAAGGCGGCGGATGGCAACATATTTGTTGGTTTGGGTCAAATTTAAAGTAGACGTTTTTTATCGCATCATTTTCACTTGCGTTTGTTAAAGTAGATGTTATTGTCTGCTACCAAAAATTAAGTGTGTTTCGTAATAATTCTTCTAATAGTGCTGATATTTCCTGGATTTTAGATAGTAGTGCTAGGTGCTAGCAATACGGCGTTGGAATTTGTCGTTTCTACAAAATCTTGTTTCTATCAATTGGTTTTGTACTTCTACTCCGTTTTTCTTTGATAAGGGAAGACATTGTTTTTATTTTAATAATTTGAACGATATATTTGCGATCTGCATCCATATTATCTGTAACATCCCCGACCAAAGTGCATACGTCATTTTGCATTCACAACATATTAATAGCATATGCATACTATATTGGCATGATATATAGTGAGTTTTTAAAAGTAATATTTATTTTCGAATTAAGTTTATTATATTTTAAAAAGTTTTTAACTAAAAGTTAATTATTAATTATTTCAGGGCAAAGTTTGTAGTAAAGGAGATTTGATGGTAGAAATCGCAATTTTGGAAATTTTTTTAGCCGACTTCTTGAGTTTGTCGACTCATGTACGTATATATGTGTTAGATGTTAGAATTATCTTCCAAGATCCATAAATGAGAAAAAATAGAGAGGCTCGTGGGTGAGATTTAAAAGAGCAGGCGGAAGTTTGTTTTTGCTGGATCTGGTACAAGATTTCTTCTATCGGGTTTTAATCTTGAAGTACAAGCGTGGTTTGGTAAGTTTTTAATTAGTTAATGGTTTATCTGAATTTTCCTAATTTTTCCAGATCTAGATCAACAAATGATTTTGATTTGAAAATCGGTTGATCTATAGTTCTCAGGGGGTGTTTTCGATATCGGATTTATATTCGGTAAAAGATTTCAGAGTAATTTTAGGGTTTTGCCTTGTAATGATATTAGGGAGCCCTTTGATCAAGTTTTTCAGAAAGGTTTGAACTAGAAAAATGTTCTTCTATATATATAGTTTATTGTTGTCAAGTTTTAAAGGATTTGGAAAGATGCACAAGAAGTTATAATGGATTCTGGCATTTCATTGCATTTGGGGTTAAAGATTGTAAGAGTAATAGGTTGTTTTTGCACTGGGTTATATATAGGAGCACAAGTTATAGATCGTGGTCAAGAAAAAGGGAAGCGATATAGTATCTGTCCTAAACAGGTGAGTATAGACCGGAGATTCAACCATATGTGCTATATGGATATATGTTTTATATGAGCTATATGGATATATGTGCTTTATGGATATGTGTGCTATATGAGTTATATGGATATGTATGATATCTCTGAAATTTCCAGAGTTGTTTGCACATAAAGTTTGTTAATAGATGGCATATGATATATGAACACAGGATGCATTTGATTGCATAGCATATTGCAATGAGATTAAAAGGACATGTGACTGTCTTGCCCTGAATTTGTATACAGGACCTACGGGTCATACAGGATCTTCGGATCATATAGGATCTTCGGATCAATACAGGATCTACGGATCATACAGGACCTACGGGTCATAATTCAAAGGTACCATAAGAGTCCATATACAGTAAACCCGGGGCAGATTCAGGCTTGAACAGTTCACAGAATAATGAATCGGATACATCTGCATTTGCATTTGCATAGTAAATTCTTATATGACATATATATATAATATGTATGTATATGTACATGGACTAAATGTTTGACTCTATGTGAAATAATTGATGATGGTTTATATTCACTGAGTATGCGACTCACGTAAATCGCAAAACAATTTTTGAGGTTCAGCTAGTTCTTACTGATGTGTCTCTTTTAGAGGTCACATTCATACAGGTCGGCCGGCTGAAGCTCAATGCAACCTTCTCCTCCTCATTTTGCATCATAGACATATGGCTTGTAAAATAAAGTTAGAGTAGATAGATGTTTTAGTATGAGAAGTAACAACATAAATGTGTGTGCAACTTTTTATGGTTGTTAATGTCTGCTATGTTCTTACATGGATAGTTAATATATGTCTCTTATCTGTTTATATAAGAGATAAATTTTACTAAGCATACGTCATAGGGTATAAGGGTGTCACATTATCTTGTAATATATCGTCTCATCTTTATTTTTTTTCTAATATGCTGTATCATTTCTATTTTTTTCATTTTTTTCTAATATGTCGTCTCATCTCTATTTTTGTTTGAAAGATGAGGCCTAATTTATTGAATGTTCAAAAGTTACATTCATAATCAAAATGCAAGAATTCGTTGTTATCAGCTGATCAAAACAAAAAGTTCAAGCAAAGAGATCAATTGCCCATCGTTCAATTTTCTAATTTGCTTGTAGAAGAATCTGGACGAAATACGAAATAGAAAGATCTCACACTAAACGTTCAATTATTGTCATTACCGAAATTTACCAAAGGACCAGGTAAGGTCAATAATGTTTTAAATGTTTTTCCCTTATGTGAAGTTGTAATGAATGGCTTGAAGTTCTTTTGCGAAAAAACAGAACCCAAGTAATTTGACGTGTTCAAAGTTCTTCTACCGAATAGGCTTATGGAAGAAATTGTATGGTCTCTTGCCATGGTAACTATTTTCATTTTCATTTGCAAGATCATGTATCGCAAGAAATTTCTAGATGTTTCTTTGTCTTGTTTTATTGATCGGTTTTTCCTATTACATTTATTGTAGCTTTTTTCATTAGAGTAGTAATTGTGGTTGTTTATTTCGCAGGTAACACATTCCATTATGTGTTTAACTTCTTAAAACGAATGTCTCGGTGAGGAGAAAAACAAGATGTCCAAAGAAATTAAAAAGCTGAATGAAGACATCAAACTTGAAGATAAAATCATTAAAAAACTCAAAAAAGATGTTGAGAACGGAAAACAAAGATTGAAAAAGAGATAAAGAAAAAATAAGACCTCATCAATCAAGCAAATGATGAGAAACAAAAATTTAAGGAGTGTTGTCCATGATATTTTGAATTCTAAAAGATTCGATCATCGCATGGAATATGATGTAAAATCCTACATGGAAATGGGTTCAAAGATATATGTAGCAAAACAAGTTGAAAATGCGAAAGAAAGAGGTTGTGAATTTAAGGTCAACATCGACTTTCATAATACATGTGGTAAAAAAATATAAAATAGGTGATCCACCGAGCAAAGTGGCGGACGACATCCAGGGAAATGGTGATGTTGAAATAGATGATGAGCGTGATCCATCGAGCAAGATGACGGACGACAACATATTTGTTGGTTTGGTCAAATATAAAGTAGACCTTTTTATCGCATCATTTTCACTTGCGTTTGTTAAAGTAGACGTTATTGTGTGCTAGAAAAAGCTAAGTGTGTTCCATTATAATTCTTATAATAGTGCTGATATTTCCTGGATTTTAGATACTAGTGCTAGGTGCTAGCAATACGGTGTTGAAATTTGTCCTTCCTACAAAATCTTGCTTCTATTAATTGGTTTTGTACTTCTACTCCGTTTTTCTGTGATAAGAGTCGAAATTGTTGTTATTTTAGTAATTTGAACGATATATTAGCGATCTTCATCGATATTATCTTCTAATATATCGTCTCATCTTTATTTTTTTCTAATATGTTGTATCATCTCTATTTTTTTTATTTTTTTTCTAATATGTTGTCTCATATCTATTTTTTTTGGATGAGGCCTAATTTGTTGAATGTTCAAAAGTTACATTTGTAATTAGAATGCAAGAATTCGTTGTTATTAGATGATCAAAACAAAAAAGTTCAAGCAAGGAGATCAATTGCCCAACGTTCAATTTTCTAATTCGCTTGAAGAAGAATCAGGACGAAATACGAAATAGAAAGATCTCACACTGCAAGATCAATATTTATCATTACCGAAATTTACCAAAGGACCAGGTAAGGCCAATAATACTTTAAATGTTTTGCCCTTACGTGAAGTTGTAATGAATGGTTTGAAGTTCTTTTGCGAAAAAACAGAACCCAAGTAATTTGACGTGTTGAAAGGTCTTCCACCGAATAGGCTTGTGGAAGAAATTCTCTCGTCTCTTGCCATGATAACTATTTTCATCTTCATTTACAAGATCATGTCTTGCAAGAAATTGCTAGATGTTTCTTTTTCTTGTTTTATTGATCGTTTTGTCCAATTATATTTATTGTACCTTTTTTCATTAGAGTAGTTATTGTGGTTATTTATTTCGCAGGTAACACATTTCATTATGTGTTTAACTTCTTGAAACCAATGTCTCGGAGAGGAGAAAGACAGGATGTCCAAAGAAGTTGAAAAAGCTGAAAGACGACATCAAACTTGAAGATAAAATTATTAAAAAGCTCAAAAAAGATGTTGAGAAAGGGAAAGCAAAGATTGAAAAAGAGAGAAAGGAAAAACAAGACCTCATCAATCAGCAAATGATGAGAAACAAAAATTTAAGGAGAGTGTTGTCCATGATATTTTGAACTATATAAGATTCGATCGTCGTGTGGAGTATTATGTAAAATCCTACATGGAAATGGTTTAAAAGATAGATGTAGTACGATAAGTTGAAAATGCGAAGAAAAAAGGTTGTGAATTTGAGGTCAACATCGACTTTGATAATACATGCAACATCGAATATGAAATAGGTGATCCACCGAGCAAGCTGGCGGATGACATCTAGGCAAATGGTGATGTTGAAATAGAAGATGAGCGTGATCCGTCGAACAAGGCGGCGGATGTTAACATATTTGTTGGTTTGGGTCTAATTTAAAGTAGACGTTTTTATCGCATCATTTTCACTTGCGTTTGTTAAAGTAGATGTTATTTTTTGCTAGCAAAAGTTAAGTGTGTTTCGTTATAATTCTTCTAATAGTGCTGATATTTACTGGATTTTAGATACTAGTGCTAGGTGCTAGTAATACGGTTTTGGAATTTGTCCTTTCTACAAAATCTTGTTTCTATCAATTGGTCTTGTACTTCTACTCCGTTTTTTTTTGTGATAAGAGAAGAAATTGTTGTTATTTTAGTAATTTGAACGATATATTTGCGATCTGCATCCATATTATCTTTTAATATATCGTCTCATCTTTATTTTTTTCTAATATGTTGTATCATTTCTATTTTTTTATTTTTTTTCTAATATGTCGTCTCATCTCTATTTTTGTTTGAAAGATGATGCCTAATTTATTAAATGTTCAAAAATTACATGCGTAATCAAAATGCAAGAATTTGTTGTTATCAGCTGATCAAAACAAAAAGTTCAAGCAAGGAGATCAATTGCCCATCGTTCAATTTTCTAATTCGCTTGTAGAAGAATCTGGACGAAATACGAAATAGCAAGATCTCACACTAAAAGTTCAATAATTGTCATTACCAAAATTTACCAAAGGACCAGGTAAGGTCAATAATGTTTTAAATGTTTTTCCCTTAGGTGAAGTTGTAATGAATGGCTTGAAGTTCTTTTGCAAAAAAACAGAACCCAAGTAATTTGACGTGTTGAAAGGTCTTCTACCGAATAGGCTTATGGAAGAAATTGTATGGACTCTTTCCATGATAACTGTTTTCATTTTCATTTGCAAGATCATGTCTCGCAAGAAATTGCTAAATGTTTCTTTGTCTTGTTTTATTGATCGCTTTTTCCTATTACATTTATTGTAGCTTTTTTCATTAGAGTAGTTAATATGGATGTTTATTTCGCATGTAACACATTCCATTATGTGTTTAACTTCTTGAACCAATATCTCGGAGAGAAGAAAGACAAGATGTCCGAAGAGGTTGAAAAAGCTGAAAGACGATATCAAACTTGAAGATAAAATTATTAAAAAGCTCAAAAAAGATGTTGAGAAAGGGAAAGCAAAGATTGAAAAAGAGAGAAAGGAAAAACAAGACCTCATCAATCAAGCAAATGATGAGAAACAAAAATTTAAGGAGATTGTTGTCCATGATATTTTGAACTCTAAAAGATTCGATCGTCTCGTGGAGTATTATGTAAAATCCTACATGGAAATGGGTTCAAAGATAGATGTAGCACAATAAGTTGAAAATGCGAAGGAAAAATGTTGTAAATTTGAGGTCAACATCGACTTTTATAATACATGCGACATCGAATATGAAATAGGTGATCCACCGAGCAAGGTGGCGGATGACATCCAGGCAAATGTTGATGTTGAAATAGATGATGAGCGTGATCTGTCGAGCAAATTGGCGGATGACACCATATTTGTTGGTTTGGGTCAATTTAAAGTAGACGTTTTTTATCGCATCATTTTCACTTGCATTTGTTAAAGTAGACATTATTGTGTGCTAGCAAAAGCTAAGTGTGTTTTGTTATAATTCTTCTAATAGTGTTGATATTTCCTGGATTTTTTATGCTAGTGCTAGGTGCTAGCAATTAAGTGTTGGAATTTGTCCTTCCTACCAAATCTTGCTTCTATCAATTGAGTAATATTTGTCACGTTGTCTAATGGACATGTTGTTAATGTATCTTAGTCTAGATCAGTTCAATTACTCGAGGATATGTTGATTAGAGATGTTCTTTATGTCCCTCCTTTCATTTTCAATCTGACTTCTATAACCAAGTTGTTTTCTAATTTGCATAGCAAAGTTACCTTCTGACATAATCAGTGCCTCTTGTAGGACACTCTCTCACAAAAGAGTTTGATTATCAACTTAGTTGTAAAAAGGTCTACATACTTCAAGCATCTGAATTTTCAACATCAAAACCAGTATTCAATCATTTTGTTGCAATATATATTACTTATGTCAATACTCTAGTTTCTTATGATGTTTTTCATGCAAGATTTGGTCATTTATATTTCTCCAAACTCATACAGTTATGTTGTACTGAGTTGGATATTAGTTTCAATTACAAACCTTGTATGATTTGTGCTAATGAAAGGATAAATAAATTACATTTCCCTTCTTGTACTATATCTATTGTCAAACTTTTTCAATTCTTACCATATATGTCAACATATATCATATAGGTACTAACCACTGTCTAAGATGGTACATCTTTATCACTCTTTCTTGGAGCCTGCTAGCACATAAGAGGTAAATTATGTTAACGAAAGTAAGGAAATTTAAAATAAAAAGAATAAAATCTAGATAAGAAAAAATAGACTAAACATCATGTAACACCCCTATTTTACAACATTGGGTATTACCGCCAGTGACCTCGGACTTTACCGTCCAAAGTCACCCAAGGCTTTTAGAATGATATTGAACTCATAAAGTGCGGAAATCAACATAATTTATACAATAAGAAGGATGCTCTCGAAAGAGACTTTGTTCTTTAATTGAAGATGAAATTGACTAAGAGCGGAATTTTATTTATTGATAAGAACTTTCGTTCATTACATTGAGAGTCGTTTTACAAATGTAGCAACTGAAAGTATAGCCATTTAGAAAGGGTTTAAAAGACGTAATTAAAAATACATTTATATTTTCCCAAGACAACTCATGTGATGATGATTTGCTTGGTTTTAAAAAGGGAAGAGTCGGTGAGAAATCCTTATTTCCTTCCTTCAACGTCGTCTTGCCTTGACATTCGATCCTCGCCTAACGCTTCTCGAACCTTCTAGACTTCGTCTTCAAAACTTCGATGTACATTCCTACAGTCTGGCATTTGTCGCGAAGGGTGAGAAATACCAGGCAAAAAATGTGGAAGTAGGGGAATTAGTGTAAGGAGACTAAGCAAGTGAGAACGGAACTTCTCAAGGGTATTTCGGTAATTTAATAATATTCGAGAAATATTAACAGAATGTGTTTTAAGGTATAGGTCTTTATGTGGGGCTTATCGGGACGGAGAAGAGTGTATTTCGAGAGGAGATAACTCGTTAATCGAGAGAAGAACTATGAGATTGTAGACTTCTTTTTAGAGTAGGAAGTATGTTGGGAACATTATTAATTCATACAAGTTTTGAAAACCTCTCGCGCCCTTGCGAACCGAGAGCCGGATCGATCATTTGAGATCGGTCCGGTTTTGGTGTCTTTTAATTGTGCATTGGGCACTTATCTTGTATAGTGATGAAAACTCTCACTTAGGTTGACATATTTTAAGAGCGTGGGGGGCTTATGTACCGGCTCGAACCACCGACAGGAACAAAAGTTTCGGCACTTAGCTAGAGTGCCTACGTCCCTCCGAGGCGTAGGAGCGGACATGGATCATGATCGACAAGTCGTAATTTATGCATGGTGGCAATACGACTTTAGTGGGTTATATAGAGGTGTCGGGTTAGGCCCGCACCCCTTACTATTCCATCCAAACTGATCTCGAAAAGAGATCGTAAACAATCAAGGTCACAAACAAGACTAGCATAATAGTCCTATCGAATATTTAAATAACGGAATAACGATAACAATGGGGTCATTAATTCTAGCAATCGATATTCCTAGGTTCGTTTTATTATTAGCAAACAAGTTGTTCCTAACATCGAGGAATTTCACGAAACGAGTTTATTAAGGCTACAAAGAGAAATTCCACTTGCATTTGCTTTTACGATAGAGGATTAGCGAGATAGCGGAGAACGTTGTTCACGACTTGGAAGGGAAACTCGACCTAAAGACACGAGATAATCCGATAACTTTATTAAGAATTTCCGAATTCTTCTAAAGTTAAGACCAATCTCTTTTATTCTTCTTAAGAGATTAATTTTTTAAATTATTATATTAATAATTTAGTTGGATAACAATAAAATAATAATATTCCTTATTATTATTTTTAAAATATTGTAATATCCTTTTATTCCTTAAAAGTCCTTAGTTTTGTATTATTTGTTACCCTTCTTGCCACTCAAGTAATAGCTTACTTTAAATTATTAAAATATTCCTTTACGATCTTAACTTGTTATTTTATTAAAATGAAAAAGCAAGGAATATCTTTATGAAAATCTTATAGTACAGTTTTCAACATTACAAGAAATATAGTTATTACTAAAGTCTTCTTAGGATTTTAAAAAGTCTAATACGCCCTTATTATTTGCTAACTCATATAGTATTATTATAATATTATTTTTTTATCAATACTATCCATAATATTACATTAAAATAATATTTCTCATTAAATTCTTATTCAAATTTACAAGTAATATTAAGTAGAGATAATAATATTACTAGGCATCATTTTTAGTAATTCCCATAAATAGGACTTTCTAGATAATTCCCATAATTTTTAGTAATTCTCATTATCTTATTTACATAAATTCTCCCATATCTTTAGGTTATAAAAATAACAGAATCATGTCTTATAACATTATCTTATCATTAGGAGCATATAATTTATTTATTTATATCTAAGATCATAAGAAAATCTTTTCTTATCTTTTATATCTTTTTATATAATATTTCTTTTAAGAAAACTTGCATGCTCAATATCTTATGACATTAATTATATATATAAAATACTCTTGTCATATCTACTATTTTTATTTAATACATTTCATGTCTAGAACATTATTTTATAAAATAAGAGCATGCAACTATTTATTATACCTATATTTATTCATAATATCTTTAACATATCTTTTTCTAACAACTTAGATCTTTATATTTATATAATAACTTCCAAATAGGGTAACCATATTATTTCATTTATATGAATCTCATAATTTAATCCCATGATTTTATTATGATGTATTTTTCTATATAAAAGTACATACAAATTATTTATTATATCTTTTTAGTCTTCAAATTAATCATATAAAATTTATCATATGATAAGAATATATCATCCATATTATTTCCAAGTTTATAATATGAATTTGAAAGACAAGCAAGTATTTTTCTATTAATATAGTCTTATTTTATTAAATCTCTCTTATTTTAGACTATTTCTGTTACAATAGAAGAAAAATATGTCCAAGCTAATATTATTTTTTTTTAAATCCGAAATTCATTCTAAAAAGTTATTTTTATGATTCTACAATTTATTGGAATTTATTTAGTACTTACTAAAAATATTTATCCTTAGATATTCCAATATGCATGTTAGTTTTATTAAATCTATGTACAAGCAATTTAAAGTTTATAAATATGATTTTTAATATTCCAGAAATTAATATTTATAAAACTGATTTTTAATAAGTATTTTGGGCTTAAAAATTCTAGCCCAATATTAATTAGAAATTACCCAAAATTAGGATTAGGCCCACTAATGCTCTTGCTTCTTCTCCTGATTAACGTACAATGCCAGAGAGCACAGGACGGACGAACGACGATGGGCAGCGAGGCTCCTCCAGCGTGGCGGGGCTCCTGGCGGCCGGTGGTGGTGCGCCGGAGTGGTGGTGGTGGCCGGCCGGCACTGTCGTGGTGGTCCGATGGGGCTAGGGGAAGAAATTAGGGTTTTTTGTGGGTTTTTGTAAAAAAAATTCAACAAGTAAACAATTGCTTCAAGGCTGTTTTTTGATTGAAAAGAGAGCAATTATGCCTAGAGAAAGAGAGGAGAAAGAGTTTGTGTGAGTTTGTATTGAACTTTCCAGCCTTTAAGTAGGCAACCATGGGAGTTTTGGTGATCCATGGCAATGGATTTTGACCAATGGAGAAGGGTTTGATTGATGAGGATTGGGGGGATTTGTGTTTGTTGATAATGATTCTTGATGATGTAATCTATGGTTGGTCTTGCAAGCAAGAATGGAGAAGTCAGACCAAAATTTTACATGCACTGGTTTGAGCGTCACTTCAATATCAGACTTCTTTGATTCTTGAAAAAGAAGAAGAAGGATGAGGGTTTATTATTAAAAGTGTGGTGAATTGGGTAGTCAAATTACATTAGCATAGCCGTTTGAGGAGTGTGTGCTTGTATGAAAGGAGCGAGAGGTCTCGGGTTCGAGTCCCGACTCTTGCTTCCTTTTTATTTAATTTTCTTTATACAATTTTTAGTCTTGCACACTCCATCATTTAATAATTTCGAATTTTATAATAGCCTTATTTTTATTTGAATGCTTTTATGCCTTCATAATCCTTTATAATATATTCTTGAATTTATTTATTTAAATTATTTAAGTTCTCTTGTTATAGAGAAAAAGGATTATAATTTATATTATAATGGTTTTTACAAACCTTGGAATATTTCGGATATTACCTTTATAACATTTTTATAATCTATTAAGACAATTATAAAAATACTTAAACTCTCTTTTCCAGAGAAAAAATAGATATCCGACTTGCATATTAAATTCTTCATTGTCATTGTAGTAAACTTTTGTAATCTTTCATAATATAATATGAAATTTTAAAGTTTATTAAATTCTCTATTTTAGAGAAAAAAAATTATTGGGATATTTAACCATTTTATTTTATTTAGAATTTAGCGGATATTACAATAGTATCCCCTTAAAAATTAGTTTCGTCCCCGAAACTAGGAAAGACTTAGGGCGGTACAAGATTAACACGGGAAGTAGCTACTAACAACTGTGAGGAAACAACAAAGAGTGTAGTACCCCCTTAAAGAACATTTCGTTCTTTAGTCAAGGTGATTGTACGAGTAGAAGAATTACTATTGTATCTTTTTCTTAAGGAATCGCTAAATTAGTATTCCTTAGAAAGATTCCTGTATTTGGACTTATGTGGTTTAATGAAATCAATGAATAAGAATGGTTTATCTATTAACTTGAGTGATACCTACAGAAGTGCTGGGTTGACTTTCCCAATATAAAAGTTGGACTGCTTATAGAATAAGCATTTTAACTGAAACGAGCGCTTAAATGTTTCTAGGAAGCGAGTAAGAAAATGAATAATACATTCTATACTTCTAGAATAGAGTCATTGCGGAGGAATTCTTTTATGATGGATATTCGATAACTTTCTAGATGAACTCGAAGTTTTGAAAGTGTATGGACCATGCCTTGGAAGAAGAATCTCGAGTTACGGTTTCTAAAGAAGTTACTATTGGGATAGGTGATGGTTATCTCCCAAGAGGGAGTAACCATCTTTACGATGTCGTATTCGAATATATTATACTACCGAGAAGTGGTTCGAGCGTCCCTTTATATTATATTTTACAGTATCTATAAAAATGTAGTTTTTCGTAAGCAAGGTTAAACTCGAGGGACTAAGTGGTTTCATTCCATCGATTTGATCAGTATCGGGGAGCGATTTCCAACATAATCGCCTAGAGTGTATATCTTCATAGGAATAAGACCTGAAGTTCTACCTCAACCAAGTGGCCAAGATGGGAGGTACAAGTCCATTCTTATTCACCACCATGAATCTATACCGAAACCTTTGATTTTATAACTTACAATTTCAGTATGGTATAAAAGTAACATTTCGAGGTGAACTTAGTAGTACAATGTATATATCATAAAGTTAAATTAGGGTTTAGCTCGAACGTTCTCTTATATAAGTTACCAATGGAACACAGGCTTTTGTTCGATACGCAAGGATATAATATGATAACCATAATCATAATATAGATTTCAAAAGGAGAAACCCTTAGGAGGAAGAGTGTCACCGGCAGGGTTTGACATTTCAACTATTGTTGCGATACAAAAGTGCCTTAAGGGCAAAACTAATAGGATTACGAAGACTAAACTTGGATAGGAAGGAGGATCCAACTATTCCTCTAGAACATCTGATGAAAAAGGGTTGTCATTGCAGTGCATTTCGTAAAGTTGTTGACCCTGGCTTTGGGATGTCATTGGCCCTTTTCCTTTATTCTGAGCTGTAGACTGCACGAAAGCAGCTCCCGTCGTTCTGTTGGAAAACTGAGGGTACTGGGAGATTGTATTAGAGAGAGTTGGTCCTGACTTATTTGCTGGTTGCCTACAGAATTGGCGGAGATGTCCGTCTCTCCTACAATTGAAGCACTTCTTAGGATTCTTGGTACAGTTTCGGTTGAGGTGTCCCGGTTCTCCGCAGTTGTGACAAACTATAGAGCTCTTCTTGGTTTTCGAACCTTGGAATGACTTAGACTTAGTTGGCTCGAACCCAGTCTTGCTCTTCTTTGACCAGCCTGAACCTTGTGGAGAGCCTGGCCTCTTAAATTTGTCATTCTCCTTTTTATGAGATTGTCCCCAATCTTCCATCCTTGGTGTGGGTTCCTCGAGCAAGGATTTTGCCATGTGAGCCGCATCCACGTATTCTCCCAACGTCGTGCACTTGCGATAACTCATCAGAGCTTTGATTTCTGGGCTCAGTAATTCATGGAACCGTTGAATTCTCTCTTCCCTGGTGGGGACATTCTTTGTGGCATCTCCCATTTGGGGTTTAAGCTTTGTTGTCTCGGGTATGCTTGGCCCACCAATCCTTTGGTAAGGAACCCTATAAAGCTTCTCTTTTCCCCAAGTTGCCCAGAAGTGATCTAACATCTTCGCTTTGAACATTGCCCAATTCAACCGTGGTTGTTCCGACAAGTTTGAACTTTCCCACCATTTTCGTGCTTCTCCCCTTAGATGAAGGGAGGCAAGGTGCACCTTCTCCACTTCTTTGCACTCAAGCGTGCTTAGGAGGCGCTCCATTTGTAGGAACCATCTGACTATTTCGTGGGTTTCTCCCGTACCGTCATAAATGTCTGGCTTCAATGAGGAAAAAGTTATCAGGTTCTTGTCACACTCTGAGCAAATTATTGATGAAGAAGTCTGAACGATATTATCCTTTGCATTGGTAGTTTGATCTCCTCCCACTAACTTCTTCACGTTGGCAATGTAGTTGGAATCATCTCATGACTGAATTGTTCCATGTGGACTCTTGCAGCTTCGATCCTTAAAGGACCACTTTCCACCGTCCTTGGTGGGCAAGGGACTTGTTGAAGCGGGTCTACTTGATTTTGACCAGAGCGCTTAGACCCTTCATCATTTTCTTGAGGCGGATTGCAAACAAATGTGCTCCTATTGTTGTTCTCTTTAGCGTTTGCCATCTTTTGACGCTGAGATTTTGATGTCCTTCTAATGTCTACAAGGAAAGGATGGTTAACAAGGTGCAAGAGGACTATCCAACCAAATAACGGAAAACCAGGTTGGGAAATAATAACGTCAAGTATGGAAGATTTACTACTTTAGTTGTGATGAATAGGAACACGTGTCCACTAATTGTCTGAATGATGAAGCAACTTCATGACTCACTAGGCCTATCGGGAAACTTAGCGAACTTATAATTTATGTTCAAAATATCTTGGTCCTAGCAACTTGTTTCCTAACTTCATCTATCACCGTGTTGACTTATAAAAATGGCAACGAAGAAAAGTCTATGACGTGGCTTTCGCATAGCTTTATTATGGTTGATTTATTCGTTTGACAAACATCAAACATCACGACAAGCTTCCATATATTAGTTGAGCAAATCCTAACTACTTCCATTACGTCGGATTAATATGTCCTTCATTGATCGGAATCTCTACCACTCCTTTATTTCTAGATCATTGTTTGCCCCACACATACCTCTCGATAATCTGTTTCGAGATCTGGTTAAGTGGAGACATGTTAGATCTTTAGTCGACTAAGCCTTCCTTGGTGTCCTCTTTGGAAATTTCTATCTTCTCGTGAGTCACTGGCTCAGTAAGTTAGGCTCTATGGAACATAAGTATTACCTTTAGATGGCGTGACTTTTTCTCATTTCAGATGCGCGTCAACTTAGTTTTCATTACAACCATTTTCTGTAAATGGCTAACGATCGACGTTTAAATATAGAATATCCGTAATTCTATATTTGAAGAAGGAGATAGTTGAAGGAAGTTTAAATTTTGAAAACAAAAATTTTCATTTTAAACACATGTGCATCCTTAAAGAATTATAATGGTTTTAAAATCTCTATTAAAGGCTCATTTTATATGGCCTTAAATTAAAAGCTGAATCTTTAAAGTAGAAAAAAAAATTTATTTCATGTATGACATGAAGAAATTTTAATCTTGGAGGGAGAGTCTAAAGATTTTTAATTATGTGACTTTTGTCTCGGGTTTCGGGGAATTCCTATTATCATTTAAAGGAAATTCTTCGAATCTTAATTCTTTGATTCTATGCAACGAAGATAATTCAAGGAAGTCCTAAGACATTCTTGGATATAAAGTTTAAACATAAAACATCAATTAAGTTAAGACTTTTCATTTTATTGGTCCTATTTAAGAAGGTGGGGAAATTCTTTAAAAGATTCTCATTATAAGAATTTCCAAACTTTTAAAAGTTACTAAGATGAAAATTTTAAGTTTAAGAAGAATTCTAACTTATGTGATTAAGTTAAAGAGTTGGAACATATTTATTACTTAAGTTTTTTTTAGGAGGTAAAAAGGAAGTTTCCAAGAATAGTAGTTCTTGAACTGAATTAAAGTTTCCAATAATTTTTTTTTTTTGCAAAATTCTTAGCTACGAAGTTTGAGTTACAAAGTTGACACTTTTAAGTTTCCTAGAGGATATAAAAAGGAACTTTCTATAAGTAGAAGTTTCAGTTTGCGGAAGTAGGACTTGGGTTTAAAAGTTCTCGGGTTTCGAAAATTTTCGGTTTTAAAAGTTTTCGGTTTTGAAAACAAAACGTTCGGCTATGATACCATAATTGTAACACCCCTATTTTACAACATTGGGTATTACCGCCAGTGGCCTCGGACTTTACCGTCCAAAGTCACCCAAGGCTTTTAGAATGATATTGAACTCATAAAGTGCGGAAATCAACATAATTTATACAATAAGAAGGATGCTCTCGAAAGAGACTTTATTCTTTAATTGAAGATGAAATTGACTAAAAGCGAAATTTTATTTATTGATAAGAACTTTCGTTCATTACATTGAGAGTCGTTTTATAAATGTAGCAGCGAAAAATATAGCCATTTAGAAAGGGCTTAAAAGACGTAATTAAAAATACATTTATATTTTCCCAAGATAACTCATGTGATGATGATTTGCTTGGTTTTAAAAAGGGAAGAGTCGGTGAGAAATCTTTCCTTCCTTCCTTCAACGTCGTCTTGCCTTGACCTTCGATCCTCGCCTAACGCTTCTCGAACCTTCTAGACTTCGTCTTCAAAACTTCGATGTACATTCCTACAGTTTGGCATTTGTCGCGAAGGGCGAAAAATACTAGGCAAAAAATGTGGAAGTAGGGGAATTAGTGTAAGGCGACTAAACAAGTGAGAACGGAGCTTCTCAAGGGTATTTCGGTAATTTTATAATATTCGAGAAATATTAACAGAATGTGTTTTAAGGTATAGGTCTTTATGTGGGGCTTATCGGGACGGAGAAGAGTGTATCTCGAGAGGAGATAACTCGTTAATCGAGAGAAGAACTACGAGATTGTAGACTTCTTTTTAGAGTAGGAAGTATGTTGGGAACATTATTAATTCATACAAGTTTTGAAAACCTCTCGCGCCCTTGCGAACCGAGAGTCGGATCGATCATTTGGTGTCTTTTAATTGTGCATTGGGCACTTATCTTGTATAGTGATGAAAACTCTCACTTAGGTTGACATATTTTAAGAGCGTGGGGGGCTTATGTACCGGCCCGAACCACCGACAGGAACAAAAGTTCCGGCACTTAGCTAGAGTGCCTACGTCCCTCCGGGGCGTAGGAGCGGACATGGATCATGATCGACAAGTCGTAATTTATGCATGGTGGCAATACGACTTTAGTGGGTTATATAGAGGTGTCGGGTTAGGCCCGCACCCCTTACTATTCCATCCAAACTGATCTCGAAAAGAGATCGTAAACAATCAAGGTCACAAACAAGACTAGCATAATAGTCCTATCGAATATTTTAATAACGGAATAACGATAACAATGGGGTCATTAATTCTAGCAATCGATATTCCTAGGTTCGTTTTATTATTAGCAAACAAGTTGTTCCCAACATCGACGAATTTCACGAAACGAATTTATTAAGGCTACAAAGAGAAATTCCACTTGCCTTTGCTTTTACGATAGCGGATTAGCGAGATAGCGGAAAACGTTGTTCACGACTTGGAACGGAAACTCGACCTAAAGACACGAGATAATCCGATAACTTTATTAAGAATTTCCGAATTCTTCTAAAGTTAAGACCAATCTCTTTTATTCTTCTTAAGAGATTAATTTTCTAAATTATTATATTAATAATTTAGCTGGATAAGAATAAAATAATAATATTTCTTATTATTATTTTTAAAATATTGTAATATCCTTTTATTCCTTAAAAGTCCTTAGTTTTGTATTATTTGTTACCCTTCTTGCCACTCAAGTAATAGCTTACTTTAAATTATTAAAATATTCCTTTACGATCTTAACATGTTATTTTATTAAAATGAAAAAGCAAGGAATATCTTTATGAAAATCTTGTAGTATAGTTTTCAACATTACAAGAAATATAGTTATTACTAAAGTCTTCTTAGGATTTTAAAAAGTCTAATACGCCCTTATTATTTGCTAACTCATATAGTATTATTATAATATTATCTTTTATCAATACTATCCATAACATTACTTTAAAATAATATTTCTCATTAAATTCTTATTTAAATATACAAGTAATACTAAGTAGATATAATAATATTACTAGGCATCATTTTTAGTAATTCCCATAAATAGGACTTTCTAGATAATTTTTATAGTAAGCTTTCTATAAATATAGTATGATAATAAAATTATCTCATTATCTTATTTACATAAATTCTCCCATATCTTTAGGTTATAAAAATAGAGGTTGGTTCTGGTGGAAATGAGTGTTAAAATAAAAACTAGAAATGATTTTGGGACGTTAGATTGGAAAAATGAACGATCAAGATTAAAAATGAAGGAAAATATAAAAATAAAACACGCGTGCCTATGTATTCTTCATTAATGGCAATTTTGTAAATATGCTGATAAATTCTAATTTGTCTCAAAACTAGCCTTGTGTCTTATCTCTTTCATTCACCCAAAATCTCCAAATAGATAAACCCAAACGCTCTTTTACAAAGCTTCAAATCTCCATTGAAGACAATATCAACCTCAAATTTCCATTCAAAGCACAATCTCCCTATAAGCTTCAGATCTCAATTATTGAATACAACAAACTCGCCTTCTTGGCTTGCAAATCATAAAAGAAGGTAAGAAACACAATCTCTATTTTGATTTTTCAACTTTAGGGTTCATATGTATTTCTAAGGTTTATTGAATCGATTTTGAATCTGAGTTTAGAATTGAAATTGTTTGAATTTGAGTTTTTATTTTAGATCTAAGCTTTAATTTGATATTGTTTGAATTTGGGTGTTGATTTTGGATAATTGTTTGGATTTGAGTTTCAATTCTAGGCTTCGTAAGAAGGTGAGAAAAAATTCTATGATTTGTGTTTCAAATTTCATTTGATTCATGTTCTCCTAGCCATGTGCTTCATGATTCATCATTTGTATTGGCTATGATATTTTATCCAAGTTCATATATTTGATCTATATGTTCATGTATGGTAATTATGAGGTTCACGTTTTCTATGTGAATAGGGATAAATTAAACTGAGATTCTTTTTGATGTATAGCTATACTTCATTAAAATCATAATGTCCAAAATAGAGGAAATTTGATTTTTTGCTTCTAAGGTTCATAAACGCCGAAAAATCATAGGTGAAATTGATTCATGTGGTTCATAGAAATACAAATTCATAAATTAGGTTTCATGATTATAATGAGAGGAGTCATTGTAAAGATTGTGAAGAAGATGTGATTAGAATAGTTACTTATGAAAATGAGAAGAGAACATCGATTGAGCCTAAAAAGGATGAGACCATTGATGGTCAAGATTTGTCCGAGGAAGAGTATGAAGGGATCGAGAATAATGAATGAAGAACGATTTTGCAAGGGCATTGAGTTATATTGAGCGGATAAAGAAAGAAGGTTGGTTGAATAAGATTTAGAGTGATGTAATTATGCAGTTTCATGACGTGCAAAAGGTTGCCATTGGAGGTTCTTTCCTTGAGCCTAAGATCTCTTCTCGTGCAATGTGGTGTATCACAGCATTCATCAAAGTGGGAAAATCTCCCTCCTTATCTAACATTTTAGGGTTGGGTTCATGTATAACATTAGAATGTTCATATATAATATTCCAATGTTCATAATTATCCATTTGAAAAATGCTCATTTATTGTATCTAATTTTATCATTCTTGTTGCTAATTTCTTTTAGGTGTTTGTCCCTCTTGATTACTATTGTATTTGTTTGGTCATTACAGACCTTTGTCACTATCTTGCCCGTATATTTGTTGATTTTCGCTTTTGTTTTGTGATGACTTCTACTACTTTTTTTGTTGATGACTTAAGCAATTAAGCTATTTGATGTTTCTCTTTCATTATTGTACACTTATTAATCATTTCTATTTGGAAGTCTACTTTATGTTGGCTACATTTTCAAAGTATTTGATTCTTTTTATGTTTGCTTAATGTGGTATTAATTTTGATGCGAAGATCGTTATTGTTAAACTCTTTTATGTGATATTTTAACTCTTGTTTTGCTCCTTATCTATGTCTGTTTTATTTAGGCTCATTTTTAACTGATTTGTCATAGTCTATTAGCTCAAATGGTAGAGCAATGTGTTGATACACATGGATGTGGGTTCAAATCCCTCATAGGCTACATAGTGTTCTTATGATATCTTAATTCAAAGTCGAGTTTTTTTGTATAATGTTCATATATATTACCTTAAGATTTCCATATTGACTTTGTATGTTCACATATTAACTATGTATGTTCACATAATCACATATTTTCCAACAAGATCCTTATACTTTACAAAGTCATCTACGAGCATTCAAACCTTTATTGCAACTTTTCAGCCTTGACTTTCATAGTGAGCTCTCTTGCTACATTAAACTTATTCAAAATCTCATTGAGAACGTCTCTTAGCTTCTTTATTTCTTCCCTTGCTATAGTTTAAGAACTCAGCACATGGTTAAAATGGTGGATTTTGTGTCAAATTTATTATTTGCAAATATTTTCCATGTTCATGAATATGTTATTACTTCACACATTCACACATTGAATGCGTATTTTTGTTTATTTTCAAATAGTTAAGGTCTATATATGACAATTCATTCATGTTCGTATATATTAGTTTAACATTCACTTATTGATTGTGTGTGTTCACATATTTTCAAACAAGGTCTTTATGTTTTACGAAGTCAAGTACTAGCATTCAAGCATTAAGTTGGAATTTATCATCCTTGGCTTTCATTCAAGCCTTGGTTTAAAAATGAATTCCTTCCTTTAATGCGTTGAATCGCATTTCTATAGTAGGTTTGATATTACACGAGCAACCGAGAACAAAATACGGCGATCCACCTTGATAAAGTTAAATTTAATAATGAAACGTAAATCCTACTATTCAATATTGATATCATCAACACTATCCACACTATATCCATGAGACAATTCACCTCTCACATTAACTTGGGTCAATGAAAAAACTACAATAAAGGAATAATGTGAGAATAATCAACTTAATTAGAATAGGTTCACAATATTCTACTATAAGGTTCACACAAAAATATATGAGGTTCATATAATATAAAATTAAGTTCCAACTGGACCGTGTATAATAGAAGTAGTTTTCTACTCTTGAAAGCTCGAATTAGATGAAGATTGATTGTTTTGAGGCTTTTCTTCTCGAAAACTCAGTGATGACTCAAAGACATTAAGACTATTATAGTGTTAAATACTTGCAAATCATGATTATGTGCATTGATGTTTACAATTTTAAGAAGCTCTTAACTCTTAGGACTTTCATCGAGCAGTTTATGTGCATCTAATAACTCATACATAACAACAATATCATAAAATTCAAAAAAAAAACTATGGGAGTGTACAATGACAAACAACAAAAAAACAATGACTAATCGAAATTTGTTATCGATTCCAACTCATATTTATGCTAATTCGACTCTAACGGTGAAATTCATTGAAAAAATGAGTGAAAAATAATTTTCGAAAAAAAAAAAAAAACAAGTACCTAAACTTGAATCCATTAAGAAGTAAAAAGAAGAAGTAATGATTTCAATGTTCAAATAGGAAGAAATTAGATATAAAAAATTTGATGGAAAAAAATTGTAGTGCAATCAGCATAAACATGGCGGGCGGAATTGGAGAAGAAGAGTTAATGGGAAAAAAGACGAAAATGCCCCTCAGACTTTAAAATAAAAAAGGAACGCGAGAGCATCTGAACCGTTCAATGTATTAGATCTAAAGGCCACCAAACGTTTTTAATTTTCACAATACACCCTATTTCTATATGATTCAGTACCTATAAAAATAATAGAATCATGTCTTATAACATTATCTTATCACTAGGAGCATATAATTTATTTATTTATATCTAAGATCATAAGAAAATCTTTTCTTATCTTTTATATCTTTTTATATAATATTTCTTTTAAGAAAACTAGCATGCTCAATATCTTATGACATTAATTAGATATATAAAATACTCATGTCATATTTACTATTTTTATTTAATACATTTCATGTCTAGAACATTATTTTATAAAATAAGAGCATGCAACTATTTATTATACCTATATTTATTCATAATATCTTTAACATATCTTTTTCTAACAACTTAGATCTTTATATTTATATAATAACTTCCAAATAGGGTAATCATATTATTTCATTTATATGAATCTCATAATTTAATCTCATAATTTTATTATGATGTATTTTTCTATATAAAAGTACATATAAATTATTTATTATATCTTTTTAGTCTTCAACTTAATCATATAAAATTTATCTTATGATAAGAATATCTCATCCATATTATTTCCAAGTTTATAATATGAATTTGAAAGACAAGCAAGTATTTTTCTATTAATATAGTCTTATTTTATTAAATCTCTCTTATTTTAGACTATTTCTTTTACAATAGAAGAAAAATATATACAAGCTAATATTATTTTTTTTTAAATCCGAAATTCATTCTAAAAAGTTATTTTTATGATTCTACAATTTATTGGAATTTATTTAGTACTTACTAAAAATATTTATCCTTAGATATTCCAATATGCATGTTAGTTTTATTAAATCTATGTACAAGCAATTTAAAGTTTATAAATCTGATTTTTAATATTCCAGAAATTAATATTTATAAAACTGATTTTTAATAAGTATTTTGGGCTTAAAAATTCTAGCCCAATATTAATTAGAAATTACCCAAAATTAGGATTAGGCCCACTAATGCTCTTGCTTCTTCTCCTGATTGACGTACAATGCCAGAGAGCACAGGACGGACGAACGACAACGGGCAGCGGGGCTCCTCCAGCGTGGCACGGCTCCTGGCGGCCGGTGGTGGTGCGCCGGAGTGGTGGTGGTGGCCGACCGGCACTCCCGTGGTGGTCCGATGGGGCTAGGGGAAGAAATTAGGGTTTTTTGTGGGTTTTTGTAAAAAAAATTCAGCAAGTAAACAATTGCTTCCAGGCTAATTTTTGATTGAAAAGAGAGCAATTATGCCTAGAGAAAGAGAGGAGAAAGAGTTTGTGTGAGTTTGTATTGAATTTTCCAGCCTTTAAATAGGCAACCATGGGAGCTTTGGTGATCCATGGCAATGGATTTTGACCAATGGAGAAGGGTTTGATTGATGAGGATTGGGGGGATTTGTGTTTGTTGATAATGATTCTTGATGATGTAATCTATGGTTGGTCTTGCAAGCAAGAATGGAGAAGTCAGACCAAAATTTTACATGCACTGGTTTGAGCGTCACTTCAATATCAGACTTCTTTGACTCTTGAAGAAGAAGAAGAAGAAGGAGGGTTTATTATTAAAAGTGTGGTGAATTGGGTAGTCAAATTACATTAGCATAGCCGTTTGAGGAGTGTGTGCTTGTATGAAAGGAGCGAGAGGTCTCGGGTTTGAGTCCTGACTCTTGCTTCCTTTTTATTTAATTTTCTTTGTACTATTTTTAGTCTTGCACACTCCATTATTTTATAATTTCGAATTTTATAAATGCCTTATTTTTATTTGAATGCTTTTATGCCTTCATAATCCTTTATAATATATTCTTGAATTTATTTATTTAAATTATTTAAGTTCTCTAGTTATAGAGAAAAAAGATTATAATTTATATTATAATGGTTTTTACAAACCTTGGAATATTTCGGATATTACCTTTATAACATTTTTATAATCTATTAAGACAATTATAAAAATACTTAAACTCTCTTTTCCAGAAAACAATAGATATCCGACTTGCATATTAAATTCTTCATTGTCATTGTAGTAAACTTTTGTAATCTTTCATAATATAATATGAAATTTTAAAGTTTATTAAATTCTCTATTTCAGAGAGAAAAAAATTATTGGGATATTTAACCATTTTATTTTATTTAGAATTTAGCGGATATTACACATCACATATAGCAAAATGTAGTTCAATGCTAAAGATGAAAATTTGTAGTTCTTAAACACAACATTAGTTCTCCAAAAAAACAAGTTCGAACAAAAAAAAATGCAATGTAATGGAAGCAATTTTGACACAAACATCACATATTTGCCCAACAATACTAAGTTTTTGAGAAAAAAATGTCAGTCCAATTGGTTGGACTCTAACGTGAACTTCACAAATTTGACCAGGCATAGGAAATTGAGATGCTTGTACAAAAAAATTGTTTTGGGGTATATGCTCCTGTGATATTGAATTTTACATGTCGTGGCCAAGGTTATTACAAAATCATGGTGCCCTTCAAAGCCCTTCTACTTTGATTCAACGCGATCTTGGATCACTTTCTCAAGGTGCAGTCATTGTCACTGCCTATTTTACTCGTTGCAAGAAGCTTTGGGACGAATATCTTCAACTTGTTGAGACGAAGCTTCATGAATGTGGCTCCAATTCTATTGCTCGCTCGATTCTAATTTGAGGATCAACAAGTAGTTTAATTTCTAATGGGGCTAGCTAGATGACTCTTTTTCCATCATTCGTGGAAATTAAACATATTTCTCTCTCTTCCCTCTTCTTGTTTCTTTCCTCTCTACATTGTAACATATGAGTTATTTAGTTTATGAAATATAGGATTTTGTGTAGCAGATGAGCAAAAAAATTGACTTTAAATACATATGCAAATCGAAAAGAATGTAATAGAGATGAGCAGAGAGAGAGCGCAGACACCAAGAGTGGAGAATGATGTTTGAAAATAACAATATTGTAAACCATTCACGAATACTTCCTAACCATGAAATGGGAGAGCAATTAAATTGCTCTTCTTGACTAGTGATAATCTACATGAAATCCCTTCCACACGAGGATGAAGTAATTTCAGCCAATACCAAGTGAAGATATAACAGCTTTGAAGTATAAAAGTACTACTCACACTATACAATATATGCAAGGTACAATAAAAAGATCAACACCCATTTTTTTAACATTATATTGGAAACAACGGTTATGTTATTACCTTTGATAAACGACGTAGAAGCTAATTGCATGTCCTCAACATCACATGCTTCCCACATGAAAACAGCTCTTGCTGGACAAATCCAAGCATTGAATAACAATTGAAAGGTTTAAATAAGACATGAAGCACCAGTGAAGCCCTTAAAGTTAATAGTTCAGATAAGGAAGTACTCACCTTCCCTAGTGTGTCTTGTTTACTTTCTATATAACCAAAAATGTCTTTGCAATTTCGCATAGTAGACATTTCAGTCAAATCTTCCAGCAGCTAAAATATCATACCACCCTCAATGTGATGTTTGTCACAAAGATATAGCACTATATTTGTTTCCAAATGCAGAAAAAGAAAATTAGTAGATTATGGGAAGGAGGGAGGGAGGGAGGGAGGGAGAGAGAGAGAGAGAGAGAGAGATCCATGAACGCATCCATGAACGTGAGCATTTCATGGCCTATTGTGGCGTCGACCATGGTGTTTATGTGTGGCAGCGGAAATGAGTCCTTGGGACAGGCCTTGTTAAGGCCTGTGAAATCTATGCAGACTCTCCATTGCCATTCTTCTTGGTTACTACCACCACGTTGTCCAACCATTCCGAGTACTTCACCTCTCTCACCTTTCCAGTCTTAAGCAACTTTTGTACCTCTTCATCCACTATTAGATTCCTTTCTGGGGCAAACTTCCACCGTTTCTGTTTGACCGTGGATGGCGAGGATCTGGGTTTAACCAGTGGATGATGAAATCTGGATCAATCCCAACCATGTCCTCGTGTGTCGATGCGAAGCAATCGTTGTTCTCCTTAAGAAGTTCATCAAAATGACCTTGGGATCTGGGCTGAGCTCATGCCCTATCTTTACCGTTTTCAATCAATTGATAACTTTTCGAGTCCAACCGTTGTGGGTTTGAATCATTGAGGGGTATCTCCTAAACTTTATCTGCCTCGGGGTCTTGAGACGACCCTTGGCTTCTTATGATTGCTATGCGATGTGGGCGACCGTTGCCTTGAGGGCCGACTTGTAACACTCCTTGGACAGTCGTTAGTCGCCCTTTATCTCCTGGATTCCCCCAAGGAGTAGGGAATTTGATAGTTTGATGATAGGTGGATCCGCCTTCATGTCCTGTATCCACGATCTCCCCATGATGACGTTATAGCATGATGGACAATCCAATATAAAGAATCTTACTTGCAAATGGCATATGTGGGCAACATGATTTTGCCCAAGGTTTGAGCAATCTCACTGCTGAATCCCACAAGCGCAATCGACTTCCTAACGATATCCTCTTCTCTCAGGACCATCTCCTTGAGGGCATCCAGTGTGAGCGTATTGTTGTACCTTGAGAATTCTCCTCATCAAGACGTTTCCTATTGAAAGTGAGACGACTAACCCGTCATGGTGCGCCCTAATAGATTCTCGGTGTTTGAGTCAAAACCCTAGTGTTTGGTGTGATCTTCTCAAGCCATCCCCGGGACTGAAGGAAAGCCAACTCCTTCTGAAGGGCGTGACACTCATCGGTTTCGTGCCCATATTCTCTATGGAAATCGCACCATCTTGTTATGTCTCTTTTTGGGTTAGGGTTCTCGGCTTTCTTGGGCCATCGGAAGTTTCCTTCGAACCTTTCAAGACCATTTACCACCTCGGAGTGTGTTATGCCGAGGTTGTACTCGTGGACCCTGGGCGGCAATGGCCCATCGTTTTTCCCTCCTGATTGCTTGAAACTAATAGCATGCACCCCAGGAGCCTCAGGGTGGGCCTTTTGGGAAGGCTAACTGTGGCACTCCCAACGATGGTCGGGTGTAGTTTTCCTCTCTACCCGATCAAAAACTGATGGGGTTTGCATCGGGGCTTCATCTTCTTCTAACCTAATGTGTGCGATAGCTTTGACCTGGACATCCTCAAAGTTGAGGCATGGGTCTTTGGTCAGTTCTCTGTAAAGCTCGTTGTCGGGGACCAATCCTCCCCGAAAAGCCTCTATTGATGTTGGGACATCACATAGTGGAATATCGACCTTTTCCATATTGAACCGGTTGAGGTAAGCCCTCAGGGATTCTCCAGGTCTTTTTGCCACTATATATAGGTCATTGGACTGTTTCATAAGCTTTTGGATGCTGGCGAACTGGATTTTGAAGGCGTAGATGAGGCCTACGAAAGATCCAATGCTCCCCAAAGGCAGGTTAATAAACCAAGTGAGAGTCGCGCTGAACAGAGCTGTCCCAAATCCTTTGCACGTCACCACTTCTCTTGAGTTTCTTGGGATTGAGCTCGTCATCATCTTTTGTTTAAATATGGACATATGTTCGTCAGGATCCTCGTTCCCGTCGTACATCAAGATTGGAGCAATGTCAAACTTCTTGGGAATATTCACACCTGCGATTGCAGCCGAAAAGGGAGAATCATCTTTGCCGTCTAAAGTGTCCTTCTTAATAGGACGAGGTACCCCATGGATTTGGGCAATTTTCTCCTCTACCCCACCCACTTAAGTGTTCCCTAATATACTTCTGGAATAGCGAGTCCATGTAGGAATCTGGAGAAGTGGTCTAGTTTTTTGATCGTCTAGTGTACACGGGATGATAGACACCGGTCCCTACTCCCTAGAACCCGCTATTGTACGCCGGTGCAGCTGGCTCCCCCAGGATAGTGATGGGTGGCGTGACCATGTCTGTCGTCAAGGATTGGCCGCCAAACCCTAAAGAGGATGGGTTAGCCGCTCGGTCCATGCTGAGGCAAGCGGTTACTTCTAGGATAGTGCCAACAGGTCTCGCTCCGGCTTGAACCGTCGGGGTAGAATGCAGTTGGTTGCGTAGTCGGGTGCTTTCCTCCGACAACTGAGTGATGCGCTCAAGATGGTTTTCGTTGTGGTCCTCTGGCTCGACATGTCCTTCTGAAGAGTTGCGATCTTGGCATCAAACTCCCCAGGATGTCGTGGATATCCTGAGGGTCCCAAAGCCATCTCCTCTAGAACCGCTTGCTGCTTTAGCGTCGCGATCCTCTTTGTGGTCATCCTCGACAACAATCAAAGTGACCTCGAGTGGATTAGACATTCTGATGACAGATTTGGAATTCCTAACTGGAAATTAAAAGATGGCTAGGATCGCACAATGGGCGCCAAATTGTTTTGGACAAGAATTTGTCAATGACCAATTCCATATCCCGGAAGTAGTGTGGAAATGATATAAGTAACTTAGAAATGGAAAAACGAGGAATATCGAAGATTGAAATATGGATTCAAACTTTAGAAGAAGAACTTTTGTAAGGTTACAGTTGCTCTTAATTACAATGCACACTGCTCTGATTATGCGCGCATGCCTTTCTTCCTACTATTCTGTTACATTTTATCTCTTCCCCCATCACCTGGCGGTTGCTTCCCATTATCTTTCTAGTCGTTCTCCCATGTTCTCCCGTCCTCCGTCCACCTCCTTCATGGATTTTCGCTCGGCATTTCCCTTCACCGCACGCGCCTTTGTACTGTACGGGTTCTCAAACTTGTGTCTTCCTGGACTTCTTCAAATCGGCTTACGGGGTTTGGGCCCATAATCCTCAAGTTGTATTTCGCCCTAGAACTTATGAAATACCAACACAAAGCCTACGTCTGACTACCAATTTACTCAGTATCTTAATATTTCGAATTCATACCTTATCAAATATAAAACAAAATAGCAACAAAAAATAAGAACGTCGTAAAGAACACCCCCGAGGTTAGATACTATCTTAGATGCTACATATACATAGCTGCAGAAAAACTCTACTCGCTTGAGGAGAAATGACTACTCACTAATATCCTTCTACTAACTTGATCCACTCAATCACCAATTAGCTCTGCATTTCGGATCACAAGAGAACCAAAAATGGGTTGTCCCCATTAACATTATAGCTATTATATATGTCCCTAATCTTACTAACCTTGAGAAGAAAGGACTCTCTCCCTAATCGGCTAATCTTACTAACCTTATTTCTTTTTGCATTTAAATAGCCATTACAGTTTGTTTTTGACAACCAGCTGAAACATGAGCTTAAAATGAAATAAGTTGATAGTATTTTTTCCCTTCAAATTAAGCTCACAAGATTCGTTGCTGCTAATCCACACCCTAAATGCAGTTCTTGGCGATCCCAGGACAAGAATTCCCGCCAGAATTGGAGCAAGCAGCAAAGATCCTAGCAATCTCGAGCTGAGTATTAGCGATAATCTCGGTTCTCTTAAGATCCATTTCACCTCTTCTGGCTTCAGCCTCCACTCGCATTCTCTCGAGTTCTCTCATCGTCTCCATCCTGGCCTGCTCTGATCTCACCACCGCCTCTCCAAGAAGCTGAATGCTCTGCGCAATTCCCAAATCCATGTCTTCTCTGCTGTTGCTTACTCTCCTCCTCTTTCTCTTATCTCCCATCTTCTTGGTTCTGTTGTTGTTGTTGTTGTTGTTGTTGTTGGTGGTGTTGTGGTGGTTTGATCTAGGGGTGTCTTTGCTTCCGTATAAGGCCGGGGTGCTGCTATCTGTGTCCATTGCAATTGTGTTCTTGGTGTGGTCGTCGGAAACTTGGTCCGATAGCCTTGCTTCCTCGCCACCAAGGACTCTTTCTTCCTGATCTCAGGTTAACACCAGAAAAAAGGATTTTTTTTTTAGTTATATAAATTTCATGTCATTTGTGAAATTCAGTTCTGTAAGGCCGTCAACACCTTGTGGAGCATCGTTTTCATATGCATACAGTGTTTCAAATTTTAGCGCTTCAGTTGTATTGGATTTGGTAAATCAGCAATATATTATGAAAAGTGTATATATATATATGCAAAACAATACGAAGTGTCAAAAACCTACACTGTTTTAGAAATTAAATAATTGATCTTGCTTAGAAAATTACAAAAATCACAAAAAAATTGTCTAAGCGAGCCATTTGAGTTAACTTAAAATTATGACAACGAAGGAGATTTCAAAAGAAAAATTAAACTCCAGCATAAACAGAATGATTCCACTAACCTTGTCAATTCGCTCACCACCGTTGGATTTTGGAGAATTCTGTGCCGCAGTCTCAACGGCCAGAAAACAAGGCTGCAGAGGTGGCGGTGGCGGTGGAGGAGGCAGCGGTTGTAGTGGTGCTGGAGGCAGGGACTCCAACAACACCAATGGAGTCGGACTCTTGGTAGGCCCCACATCCGGGGGCAAATTAGTAATTATGGAAGGTGGCGGAGGAGGAGGAACGGAAACACCGCCTCCACCGCCACCTGTCCCGCGCATCAAGTGATCAATACGGGAAAAGAGAGGCCAAGAGGAGGAATGATCAGCTGCAGCAGCAGCCGACTCCGACCTATACCTCTTCTTCATGGACTCAATCTTGTTCTTACATTGTGTTTGTGTCTTTGGTGACTTGGTACAATTGCCCCTTGAAGAAACATGCCTAGCAACCTCCTCCCAATCTTGCCCTTTCAGCTTGGCTCGGTTCCGTAGGACCCACTTTGACTCGTACGCTTCTAGGAGGCTCGACACCGCCCCCTCGCTCCACTCGTCCCTCTTCAACCTATCGCAGCAGCCACTGGTACCACCGCCGAGCAGTTTTCTTGGAGAGGAATTATTGTACTCTTCTTTGGCATTGGCTTGATCTCTCTCCATTCTTTTTTTTTCACTTACTTTTACAAACTAAAGCCAACCACTAAATCTAATGGGTTAAGCTGCTAAGGGCTTAATAGCACAAAAGGCTGAAAAGAAATGAAAAGAAGAGAGTGAGTGAAAGGAAAGAAAGAACCACTAGCATTTGAAATGAAAAGAATGGCACCATAAAAGGAACAATATATGAGAGTGGTGGTGGAGCTAGTGGCCACTACATTAATAAGAGAAAAGGAGAGTAAGTGGGCAGCCAACCAATGAATTGGAATAGCATAGTCTTTTTCTTTGTCAAATGAGCTAATGGTAGAAAGTTATAGGTTTTTTCTTCCTTCTATATATACTTTGTGTATTTGGTGCTTTTGGGTAGTAGGTATCTCTATCTCTCTTTTTTTTTTTGTGTGTGTGTGTGTGGGGCTTTGTTGGTTAATCTTACTCTTGTGGTTTAATTGTTTTCTTTTTATGAGGGGAATGGCTGTTACGCTAGCGTTGATACGAAGCCAACTACCATATATGATATATGTGCACACGCATCACCTCAATTGTCATGTGGGATTGTCACCCCCGTCAGCATCATAAACGGCAAATGATATATTAGCTTTATTACACTGATATCATAATTAAGGCTTGAATTCCTAGATTAACAATGTGATTTGAGATAAATGTGTGTCTTGAGTCTTAACTCTTTAAGTATGTACTGTTGTTAGGAGCCTAGTGTCACTAGTGTAGGCAGACAGGCGCCCAATCCCATGCACAACACATAAGGGAAATCTCAATGCCAACACTTGCACTAGAGCAAATGAGATAGAAGATCAAAGCGTAAAAGCAAATCCACATTCTTAGAAAAGAAGCTCCTCTTATTGTACTATACACATACTGCTTTATTTTCTGTGTTTCATGCAAAATGATCCTTTATTCTTTTAAAAGGCCCTTTCGGCCTTTGTAGTTATACCCGTTTCTTTTCAGAAGGGGTCATCTTAGGAAAGAGTTAGCTAGATTTCTTTGAAACTTTTTTTTTTTGTAGAACAACTGAACAACAACGCTCTCAGCAGTCAGCACTGTTGGAATTATGTAGGCAAATGGTTAGAGACCGCACATATTTCTTAGGGATAATATCAAAGTTTGTGGATACATACATATTTTGACCTGTAAAGATTTGTTTGACTTCTTAAATAGCTTCGGATTATATTAAATGTTCTCAAGCTATTTAACTATCCAAGTACGTAGCGAACATATTATAATCCTTTAATAATAAGGCTATATGCCTATATATATGTACCATCTTTACATCACTTTAATATCATTTTGTTACAATTCAGCGCTCATAGTTATTGTTGTAAGATGTTTACAAAACAAAAACATTAGTTTAGTGGCAAGTAATCATGACATATGTGACCCTTTGGCCCCGGTTTGAATTGATGCTGATGTGAGAAGTATTTTTTTGTCACGCCATAACTTTTTAAATTGTTTTTATATGGTGAGAATAAGTATTGATAAAGTAAAAAATGACTACCGAGTGATCTGTCTTGCTATGATGGAGTTTTATTAAAAACTATATAGGTAAATTTATAAAAAATATTAATTAAAAATAATAATTATTTTAGAAAAAAAAAGAGCTATATGCGAATGATTATTAGAGTGCGAAATAAAAATTAATCTTGTTCGTTCCTCGAAAAAAAATTGATGTCTCAAATTAGACATTTATTAAAGAGGGTTAAAATACAGTACACGTGTATTTTTTGGAATTATTTGCGTATTTTTTGAAAATTCTTTTTTAGGGCACTCGTGAATCTTTTGCATTGATTTCGCCTTAGATGTGCATCAAAACTAACTTTATGTTCATCAAAATTAATTGTCTGGGCATTGATTTTGTATTGCACATTGCGCATTGATTTCAAACTTTTTCTTATTTTTACCTTATTTATGTGCATGAATAAGGTGTTTACATGTACTTTAGTTAATTTTGATGCACGTACCATTAGTTTCGATGCACATGCATGAATAAGATGGACTTTTCAGTTATTTTGATGCACATTCGGCTAGTTATAATGCACATTCATAACTAAGGCACACTTTTTCGTGGCATTTTGATGCACATTCAAGAGGTTTTGATATACAAACTCGTATTTAAGATGTCAGATTTTTATGCACAATCCTTTAGCTTTGACACACATTCAACCCGTTTTGATGCATACCCAAACAAGATGAACTATTTAGTTGTTTTGAAGCACACTTAACTCATTTTGATGCAAATAGGACAATTTTTTGATGCACATGCGACTAATTTTGATGCACAAAAACATATTTAAGACACCAGTTTTGATGGACATTTGACGCATTTTGATGCACTTACCACCAGTTTTGATGCACGAAAAGTCGGTTTTGATGCACATCCCGTGCGTGTCTCTTTATCCATTTTTTCGAAAAATATGCGAATAATTCGCCAAAATTCATCTATGTCGTATTTTCCCATTTTTAAGTATACCGATCAATGTCCTTAGTTTCTCTTCATCCAACGCCTCAGATTCATTCTTATTTCGCATTGTAGTGTCCATTCGCATTAGATCTAAACTCTTAAAAATATAAAAAGGAAAAAAATTAGAGAAAAATTGAATAAATTTCAACTATTTATTTATTAATTAATTGTAATTTTTTAAAACTCTACATTAAATAACACTACTTGAGCTAAACCCATGACGGCCATGACCGATCGTATAATTTTGCTTAAGAAGTTACGGGTTTGTACACAATTGACCGTATTATATGAATGGTTTTGCATAATTTATAGCTTTTTGTCAGCAACGAAAGAAACAGGGAAACCACAAATACAAGGTTGACAACTTGACATTAATACATGAGAAAAGCAAGGGAACAATTTTATCATGAAGCATTTGAAGGATTCCTTCACACCATACACAGCACGAGCACAACAGTCGTTGTCAAGAATTATATGCCAAAACCTTTACAAAAAACCACACAACCCAACAGGCAACAACACCAGCTCCATTACCACCACCACCACCACTAGCACCACTCTACACTAACTTCCTCGTTACATATTAGACCGGTTACAAATATTTTTTTCAGAAAAAAAGGGAAAAATAAAATTTGTTATTTTAAATATTTATTTAAATTAGGTAAATAATATCTTAAAAATAGATTATTTTTCAATAAAAAAAGTATATATCCAAGTAATATTCAATTGTAAACTCTATAAAAGGGGGGTCTCACATAAATAAAGTTGAATGAATTTTGCTTGAGGAAACCATAGTACCTAGTTGCTTAAATATCCAAGTAATATTCGATTATAAACTTTACTTTATGAACAAATTTGGGTATCAAGGTGAAGGATCTCACCTTGATAAAGGGTGGTCTTGTGTTCAAATCCTACCTCCAACACCCTGTAAACTTACAAGGTGTGAACTTTCCTGTAGGTTGGGGTGTACAGGTTGTAGCCCATGACATGTGATTAAGCGCCACTAATTTGTGAACTTTCCTATAGGTTGGGGTGTATAGGTTGTAGCCCATGACATGTGATTAAGCGCCACTAATTAGATCGCTGACCGAGGCAATTGGAGGCTGGCCCACTGGTCAGATACGCCCAACGAGGCAGACCAGGAAGGTGGGTATAGGTGGGCTTGATCGCATCACTTGAAGTATTCTTATACTTTCAAGAAATCTCTTTATAATATGAGTTTTACTTTCCGCTGCTACATCTTTTGTAAAACAAACGTTATTTTAATGAACTACGATTTCTTTCAATAAATAAAACTTCCGCATTTAACTCATTTTCCTTTAATTACGTACTTTAAAGCCTTGAGCGGTTCTAGGTGGGTAATCCGAGATCACTAGCAGCAATATCCCTTAGGATAAAAATAGGGGTGTTACAAATAACATTCAAACAAAAATTACCCAAACAAATATTTGTGAATTTGTACGAAAACAAAAACATGATTGGGATATTGCAAATTCCAATATAAAAGTCCCTTACCCACCCCGCTTACAAGCAAAATGACTGAAACCAGAGGAAAGAAATCAAATCTCAAATAAGAGAAACCCAAATTGAATCACAATAAACTGAAATTTGATGGTGTTACATCTTTTAGCTTTCTCCTTCGCGATCATTTTGGCTCGCCGATTCATTTCGACGGTGATTTCTTGTGCAGACCATTTGTGTTGATGTATGAAGCCATCGCTCTTTGGATGGGGATTCTCGAGGGCATTCGACGCGATGTTCCCCACATCTAGTCGAGGGTGACAACCTTCAACTGATCAATGCCGTCCTTGGCCACTGGAGCTGTCCCTGTGAGATTGAGCTGGTCTAGTCCTACATTTTGTGCTTGTTGCCGCATTTTCATTGTTAGTGCATCTCTCACGTTTTCCGAGAAGTCAATTTTGTTGCGAATTACATTGTTTAATTGTTTCATCATGTCTCCTATATCCCTCTTGCAGGTAACTCAAGTCTCGAGACCTCATTCGCTTTGAGGGGCTTGCTCCCGTGAATAGGGTCCACCTAATCTCTTTCCTTAAAAAAAGATTTATTGTTACTCTTTCGATTTTTAAGGGTATAGATTAAAAATCCCTAAAATAGAAATAGTTTTGTAATTTGTATTTATTTAAAATTTATAATTTTTTTAACGGGTTCATTATTTTTCAAATAGAATTTTAGTTTTTTTTTTGATCGAGAAACAAAGCTAACGCCTGTGCGAATTTATTAAAAAAAAGTTTAAATGTCCATAGAGGCTACATCATCATCTAAAATAAGGTCCATAATTTCAATAGGTGGACTAACGAAAGAAACGAACCAGAATTAGAAATAACAACAAAGTTAGCCACACCGTCTGCTATTTTATTGCTTGAACGTCGAACATGACTTAGCTTCACTTCCCACGAATCAGAATCCAAAAGACGATGGTATTGTCGAATTAAGGAGTTGTCCGGGTGAGTCACAGGAGCAGGTTCACTCAACAGGCATATAGCTGTAATCGAATCAGATTAGATATTTAAGTTGGGAAATCCAAGTTAATCTTACGACATAGGATAAAAAAATCTTTACTCTTTTTATAGGGAGGTTCATGGTTAGTACGAAACTGACCCGAACTTTTTAGGAGTTATTTTTCGGCTCGGTTCGAGTTTGGTTTGACTGAACCGCACTTTAAAAAGAAACCTAGAAACTTTCCACCCCATGTTTAACCTTCCCCGTCACCCAACCCGATCGGCTTTCTTTCTTCTTCCTAGCGGCGGAGACAGACTTGCAGTTGGCTCCTGCTCCAAGCGTCCAACTCCTGCTCGAAGCCACCTACCCTAGCAAGTTCTGTTATTTCATTTCTGAATATTGAAACCCCCAAACTCCTCTAATTCAAAGCTCTTCCATTAACAATGCTTCGAAGACGACTTTCTTCTCTCCTCGCAACTTCAATTGCTTCGACTCGCACCCCGTTCAACCCCGCCATTGTACGTTCTTCGCCCCTTGCAACATCACCTCCACTATCCTGTAACTCTTCGGTCTTTCAGCTTCATGGCATGAACCCTAATTTCGCGGGTAATGGATATTCGAGCTTGATGGCGAGGAGTTTCAGCCTATTGAGTTTGAATGATTTGAGGGATAATCCAGGAGCTACGAAGCAGAAGACGAGAAAGGGGCGTGGTATTGGATCTGGTAAGGGGAAGACTGCTGGGAGAGGTCACAAGGGCCAGAAAGCTCGGGGTACGTATAAGTTCGGATTCGAAGGTGGTCAGACTCCTCTACGACGTCGTCTTCCCAAGCGTGGATTCAAGAACCCTTTTAGCCTTACTTTTCAGGTGATTTATAGTTCCTCTCAATTGCTATCACTTCTGTAGGCAAGAAATGGAGAGTGGTTGTAAGTTATGATGGCGCATTGTCATTTATTGGTTACAAACAGGATTAGTTTGGGTGACTCAAGTGATAGGGTAGTCTGTTCATTATACTTAGATATATTAAGATGGGAAGTTCTTGATGTTGCCTACTTTGGTGGTTTATCTTCGCTTATGAACTACTAAGCAAATATTGCTGGTGCAGTATAGTTTTTGCTGTTTCATTCATGTAGTTCATTTGTGGGGCTTTGAGACATTATGTTGTTAGCGGGACAAAATGATTCAATGTTCCTAAATACATGCTTTTTAACTGATGTTTGATTCTACCATGACACTTGAATGGCCATGGAATAGGACAAAATGTAAGCCTCAGTATTAGATGATGTAGCCATGTAGGATTGCATGATCAATTTGGTTCCTGTTGCATTTACATTTCGATTTCTCACCGTTACATTGTGTTTCTTAGCATCAAGGTGGGTGAAACTCTAAGCAACTCACAAAAGATTTGTTCATAATTTGCTATAGTTACTAGTTAGCTGCAGTAGGAATAAACAGTTCTTTTTATCAATGTATTAGATTGACAAGCTGTTTTACCTATGATTTGGATCACACTTATACTTGAATTCCAGTTAAATGTGATGCATAACCTTCCAAAATCCTGGGCTTAATGAACTTTATCAAAGGAAGAATTATCTATGAGAAACTACAAATATGGATATCTTTTCATGGAACAATCAATCGCCGTTATTCACATTTAAATTTCACATAATTTTGGTTGACTTATTTTTATACTGGTTTTATTTTATCTTTCAAAGTCCATGTCCAGCACAGTTTTGGTGGCACCTTAGTGGTTTGTAACTTGCTTATTATGCATCTCCTCTTACAGATTACCTCACGGCCAACATTTCTTATGCTGATTTCTAGTTTCACCTTTGATGCAGCCAGTAGGATTAGGGAAGATTGCCAAGCTTATAAACGCTGGGAAGATAGACTCTTCTGAGTTGATTACAATGAAAACACTTAAGGTTTGATTATTGATATCTCAATTAAGATGCTTCTCTTTCATGATCTGCATAGCAATCTGTTGTTCATGTTCACAACATAATAGGAAGCAGGAGCAATAGGGAAGCAGATAGAAGATGGAGTTAGACTCATGGGACGTGGTTGTGAACATATTCAATGGCCTCTTCATTTTGAGGTAATCTAGACTATCTCATTTCACACATGGGCTGTGTACTTGGACATATTTGAGAAAAAATCAGTTTTTTTATTCTAATCGTTATTCGTTAACCCTACGAGCCAATAATGTATATAGCCAATATTTGTATTTGTGATGGGTATCACGGGGCTTTTTTCTTTCTTTGTTATTTTTGGTAGAACATTTGGAAATTTGTTCTTTCAACTACATACTGGAAAATTATCTTAACACCTTAAATTTAGTTGATGACACACTCCATGTCCATGAGTTAAAAAGGAAGGACAAATTTGCTTTTGTTAGGACGTGTTGAATTGCTATCTGTTTAGTACTTTAGTTTGCATCTGCTTTTGCTTTTGCTTTTGTTGATGTTCCCTTGTTATGTGCACACAACAATCTGCAAGTAACTTGCTGCATGAATATGCATTCCTGAATCCGGATAAGTACTACAAGCACTAACATGGAAGAAAACAGGTATCAAGGGTGACTGTCAGGGCAAAGGCAACAGTTGAAGCGGCAGGTGGGACTGTGAGGAGAGTTCACTATAACAAGTTGGGACTACGCGCTCTTCTGAAGCCTGAGTGGTTTGAGAAGAAGGGAAGATTACTTCCAAAGGCGGCTCGTCCCCCTCCAAAACTTGCAGACAAGGTAGACAGCATTGGGCGTTTACCAGCTCCTACCAAGCCAATTCCCTTCACAGTTGAAGAGAATGTCTGAAAATTCTATGACGAAGTTGCATGCTCTACTTCAGGTATCTTTTTTGACAAAGAGAGGATGGATAGCATCAGCAGTCTTTTTTGCTTTATCCTTGAATAATTACTTTTGCCTGGTCCTAGTTGGCACGTGCAAAGACAGATCCATCCATAGCTTGATCTTGCTGTTTTTAGTGTTTTGTGTTTGAATATCAACATGATGAAGCCAGTCTGAGTTGAATTTTAACGACTCAATATATTTCTTCTAGGTTTCACATTGTTTTGATCAGATTAGGGTGGAATGTGGTTTCCTTCTTTGTTTCTGGTTGTACTGTTAATAGATATGCTGTTGAAGTATCAAAACTGTTTTCGGGTGGATGTGTTTTGTTCATCATGCTTGATCTATTGCAAGTTATTCAATCCAAGGAATAGTACTTGGTACTACAGATAATATTATGAGCTTAGCATCATTATCTCAGTACCGTGTTAGTGTCCATTTCAGTTTCTCATTTAGGTTGATACTAGTTATGGACTCTCTCTCCATATAGGAATAAAACATGTAGAAGTTGGTTGCTTTAATTACCCTATTAGAGGCCAGAAGACTCTTGTTTTGTTTGGGAAGCAATCGTGCAAGGGCATTTCTTTAGTTTTTGCATCACCAACTAGCCAAATGAAACCTTTTATAAAATTCTCAAATTTATTAGTTTTCCCATTGCCAAGAAACGTTGGTTTTTTCCCCCCACAAGTCGAGATATGGTTCTTCTTTAGAGATTTTTCATTAATAATTCGGACCCATGAATTGTCCAGCTATGATTTGTCATATTAATTTCAGGTATTGTGCCTGATTTATATCATTTCTCATCATACCCCACCCAAACTAGTAGGCTTGTAAGCCATCCAATCAAAGACTTGAAATTAGGTTCCTTATTCTAGAAAATTCTCTATTTTACTATCAAGTTCATTATACACATTTGTCCGGAGCATGAAGCTCTACGTGATGAATTAGGTTTGGCTGCCAAGTTTGGATTCGATCAGTGCAGCTCTTGCTTCTTGAGGAGGAGATAATTAGCTTGTATTCTAGTTCTAACTTATTAACAATATCCTCAAAAGTTGTTTATTGACTGCCATTAATAATTAAACATTCTAAATACTTGTCTAATGCTATCACTGAAAATCTCACTTGTTTGAATTGGTCATGTCTAATTTGACTATAAAAATTTTAGTCTAACAATGACTTCTTCCACCTATAATATATTAAAAAATATCCCAAGGGTGGGCAGGAATTATTACTTCAATTATCGATTAATTATTATTGGATACTATTTTCGTACGATTTTTTATCAACCGCATCATAGTGCATGTAATGTTTGTAGTATAAAATCAGAACGTTACCAGTCTTAATACAGTTGATCACACCAGTCCATTGAAAAAAGAGTTAACCTTTTAGGTTAACTGCAATTTGCGGTGATTTGTTTCAACTTGACATTCTGTTTGCACGTTGGAACGTTAAAAGAAATTTGAAACAACCAAAGTATGGCATCTATTAATCCGGCATCTCTTTCTCACTAGTGTTCCTCAAAACAAAACGCCATACACAGGTTGAAGAGCATCTTGATCAGGCATCATCAGGTTACCACCTCGCATAATACAACATCCCATATGCAACTACTCTCCAAAGATCTAACAAAGGATAAACATATACTGCAGCTAGTGGTTTTACAGAGTCTCCTGACTTCTGCTTTTATCAAATTTGCTCAAGAAGCCTTATTTACACGTATTTTTTGCCCTTCCAAAACCTGCAAAGGAGTAGCCAAATAAAATTCAACAGGCTGTATGAATCTGTCCTTATGACACCTGCACTGAAAAAAGCAACAACAACAGCAACATCTAACTAGTGTAGTCCCGCTTTAGCAGGATCTGATGTATGCACCCGTATCTGAAGGAGGGTGTTTCCGATAGATCCAAAGGTGACAGAGCAAGACTCGCACAGAAAAAGGTGACAAAAAATCAAGTCTTAGGAAATATATGCTTTGGACCACGGTTTGCAAGAGAATGTTTATTTACATAAAGACTGGAATAGAAACCCAAAACAGATGCTTACACGTAATGACCCTAATTACAAGGATGTTTGTGTAATGGACCATATCACCTATAAAACTAATAATACATTCCTCACAGCATTTATCAATGAAAGTTTCTCCAATACTTGATATTATTTACTGACTGTTGTATAGAGCTTAGTTACCTGATTCTATGTATAGGATCAACTATGGAGCAGAAGTGAAAACATATATCAGGGGTTTTTTAGATTCAAGAAGCAAACAGGATCAACTATGCACAAGTGATATAAGCAGCTGAGCATCAGCACCAACATTCTACAACACATAAGAGTCTCAAAATGAATCTACAGGGTCCAAAATCAATATGTTGGAAACAGTCGAAGCATTTGGGTGTGATTATAAGAGCACAAATGAGAGGAGATTGTATCCAAGGTCATGACCCCAAAATGATTTTGTGTCGGTGCTCTTAAAAATCATGCCAAATTATTAATGCTCTGAAATCAGTTCTCATGGTTCATTTAGAGACTTCAGTTTAGGTAGAAATTTGGCTCTAGAGTTCAAATCAATATGCATTTGCAAGAACAACACTCAAAATTACCAATAAAAAAAGATTGAGAAGGTTAAGCATTTAGTTAGCTTACAGCATCATTGAAGGAGGAGATAGCGAGGTCAACATCTTCCTCAGAGGAAAAGGTGACAAAACCAAAGCCACTAGACTTTGAAGTCCCTGGAACCCGTGAGACCTTGGCACTGAGGACCTTTGCCTTTTCTGAGAAGAAACTCTGCAATATTTCTGTAGTAACTGCCTTTGCAAGATTTCCAACGTACACTTTATGTGGACTGTCAACAAACTGAGAATCCTCAGCCTGGAGAAGCGTTGTTGAATCGGCACTAGGCAGAGGTTTCTCAGTGATGTTCACTTTGATTTTCCGTCCTCCAATTTCCTATTCAGAAGGACAAGAGACATCATCAATTGAGTTTTACTATGACACTTGATTTCAAGAGATATGGATAGGAGGAAAGCATAGAAGGCATTACTGTTCCATCCAGCTTCTCAATAACAGCATTTGCATCTTCCACAGTCTTCATGGTAGCAAATCCAAATCTTCTGCTCCGTTGAGAATATTTGTCATACATGACCTACAAAAAGATGTACAAATCAACCCAAAAGACAATGTTATAATAACCAATTTTACAAAACCACCTTTTTTTTTACACTTTTAATCACTTTTGTGTGCAGTGTACCATTCAGCCCCAAATCCGTTAAGATCGCTATTAATGGAATCAAATGTACTCACCCACCAACACTGTTTACATCACACTCGTAATTACTAGGCAGTGAAATCTCAATTTTTGGGTTTAGGGTTTAACTTCCATTTAGATTTGGGATATAGGGTTTATAGCCGTGGCAATCTTTTCCAAATTGGATAAGGATTGTATTAAAAATATTGAGCTGCTATATGATAAAAATTGAGCTGTTAAAATTAAAATTATCAGGCTGTTACATGATACAAATTGACGAAGGAACAGATTTGGCAAGCACAGTCAAAAAGGTTTCCATTCAAAATTCCCAAAATGTAGAGCAGGTCGAATTGACTCCCATCAAAGATCAACCATCTCAAAGTGACGGCAGAAAGAAACACTAAACTAATAATAAGCAAGCATAACAACAGCAAATCAATTATGAATGAAATTCGTAAAATCAAAATGCACCTCGGCTTTTTCAACGGCACCATGCTCTTCGACAATGCTTCGAAGCTCGTCATTGGTGACACTACGGGGAATGTTACCGATATACAGCGTGCGAGCAGCCTCCGACGAAGTTGAAGAAGGAGAAGAAGTGACTTCAGAAGTTGCCACCGCGCGTAGTACCGGTAAACTCCTCTTCCTAATCGAAATCCTAAGCCTGCTAGTTTCTAGGGTTTTGGTTCCTAACTGAATCGGATTTGACACGGACAACAAATTTGTCCTTGCGGATTGTAATGGTAATTGGCCGAGTTTAGCGGACATTGCTGTAACAGAATAGGGCATGCAAGAGATTGTTGCCGCCATGTCTTCTCAACGGTGTTTGTGTGTTCCGAATGCTCGCTAATCGCAAGAAGCAGAGAGAGGAGTGAAAACTTAGAAGAGAAGAGAGGAAAGGTGACCGCACACTACACTCCGCAAGGTTCCCTATCTCTTTATCCGCTCTGCCTCTCGTTGCGTTTTATTTCTCTGAATTAACACGACAAACTAGTGTAATTTTCGTAAATTTACGGGTAGTTTTAAAAATTATATTACATAATATATTATCACAAAGTAAAGAGAAAAAACAAAGATAATGTATATTTTAATAATTATTAATGATATTTATATAAAATTTAACTTTTTTTTATTTTCTAATCTTTAAGATAAAAACAAATAAATATGGAAAATATTTTTCTATATCAAACCTTTTACATTCACTTTAAAGTATAATAAATATATATAAATAAATAAATAAAATAAAGAACAGATTTGTTCCTTAAGTACCATGTAGCGCGAATTTTGTAGATAGTTTGTTTCTATTTTATAATATATATATATATATATATATTAGCGTAAATATAGATAGAAATTTATATCGTTCATTTTTTTTCAACAATCCGATAAAAATATTTTAGGATAATTTTAAGATAGCATATACAATATTGCTTATCAATCAATATCAATAAACATAGATAGAAAATTATATAGATCAAAACTTATTTTGATACATTACTTATTTTATAAAATCTAAAATAGCCATTTTTTATATTTAGGATTTTTGAAAGAATAAAATCAATATTTACATAGATAGAAAATAATATGTATACATTATCTATTTTATAGGATCTAAAATCTTACCCTAAAAAGCCTTCAATCTTTATAAATTCATTTTTTATTTAGTAATGTTTATTATTTAAATATTTTTTTTAAAAATATGTGTATATTAATTAAATTTAATTTTTTTAGTATGTGATACTATATGAAACAATCTCTACTTATACAATATGATATCTATCCATTATCTATTTTATAAAGTGGTTAAGATAAATCGTAATTTCTAGAATTATTATTAGAGTATAACATGAGAAAAAGAGTCACGTGCGAATGGGCGCCTGTGTGAGAAATAAGAATAAATCTCGCTCGTTCATTCCAAAAAATCAACGTCCCTGATTAAACATTCATTAAAAAAAATAAAATACGGCACGGGCAAATTTTTTCCGTATTATTCGCGTATTTTTCAATAAAATACGACACGGACAAATTTTTCCCGTATTATTCACGAATTTTTCGAAAAATACGTTTTTATGAGACGCGCCCAGTTTGTTCATCAGAAATATCGATTTGTTCATCAATATTCACCAATTGTTCATCAATACTAACTAATTGTGCATTGAGTTTTTGATAACATTGTTCATCGATTTCGAACTTTTTTAATTTTTAATTTTATTTTTTAACCTTATTTATGTGTAGGAATACAATATTATGTAGTTTTTTATGCACATATAATTAGTTTTGATATACCCATATTTGTTCATTGATATAGTCGTATTTGTTCATTGATATACCCCTATTTGTTCATTGATATACAATTATTTGTTCATTGGTATACTATTATTTGTTCATTAGTATACTTCTTTTTTGTTCATTGGTATACCATTATTTGTTCATTGATATACCCTATTTGTTCATGGATATACCCTTATTTGTTCATTGATATAACCTCATTTGTTCATTATTATACCCTTATTTGTGAATTGAAATAAACTTATGTTTTATGTGTCAATGCTATCAACTTGTACATTTAGGACTATTAATACCATCAACTTGTACATTTAGGACTATCTATTTGTGCATTTTTTGCATTTATTTTGTGCTTTAAGGCTATCTTGAATTCAAAGTATAATACGAATGAAGTGCTTTAAGGCTAACTTGTCAATACGAATGAAGTGCTCAATATAGTACCAAAATAAGATAAGTTTGATGTAGAAACTTGAATGCAAAAGATAATAGAGATAAAGAATTTGACTTTGTAATAATATGGTGTATGCTAAGAGAAGGAGATAGCAACAAATCGAAGAGGTGTGCTTGTGCCTTTTTTAGATATGAACAAATTGATGTTATTAATGAACAAATATGCATATAGTAATGAACAAATTGAGGTTACTAGTGAACAAATATGCATCTAGTAATGAACAATTATATGAAAAAGGCAATGAACAAATATGCATAAACCAGTGAACAAATTGATATTACTAATGAACAAATATGCACAAACCGATGAACAAATATGCACAAACCGATGAACAAATATTTTCGTTTTTTTATGAACAAAATCACAATGTTGATGAACATATTGCATGTAATTTTGATACATATTTGTTCATTTTTTATGTACAAACAATAGATTTTTGATGCACAAGTAATAGTTTATTTATGCACAAAATCATAGTTTTGATGAACAAAATCACAGTTTTGATGAACAAATCCACATTATTGATGAACAAATCCACAATACTGATGAACAATCTGGGCGCGTGTCCTATTTCCGTTTTTTTTCAAAAATACGCGAATAATTCGCCAATAATTCGCCTGTGCCGTTTTTTTCCCCTTTTTAAGTGAAATGATCAACGCCTTTGATTTTTCTTGATCCAACGGTTCATGTTCTTTCTTATTTCGCACCTGGGCGCCCATTCACACTTGAACCGGACTCATAACATGAAGGGGGATTTCTAGAATTATTATTTAGTTTTTTAAGTTGAAAAAAGTTTTTCCATTATTTTATTCAAGGTATGCCATGTGGCGCAAATTTTTACACAAACTTGGTTTCTGTTTTATATTGTACTAGTTATACCCGTCGTGCCATGCACGACTACATGAATTTAATATTTAATTTATTTCATAAATTTGATTTTAATTTAATATAAAAAACTTATTTCTTATAAAAAAAATTATATAAAATTTGACAATTGGTGACATGTGAAACGGGGCCAAAATTATTAAGGTGAGCCTACTATAATTTTGATGGCTTAATTATAATTTATTTATGCAAAAATATAAATAAAAATTATTTGAATTAAAATCATTTAATTTTAAAAATCTTTTACATAAATATAAAAAGGTAAAAATAATCTAAATTATTGTAAATTTTTTTATCAAATTCAATTCTTTAAAAAAATTTGAATAAAAATTAAAAATATACTTAATAAGAAATGATAAAAAAAAATATTAATAAAGAATGAATTTTTCTAATGATAAGAAAATCATTTATATTTACATGAATAATTCAAAAAGAAAATTAAGGAAAAGATAACGTAATTTTTATTATTATCAAAAGTCAATTTAAGCAAGTAATTATCTAGATTGAAAGTTCTATTTTTATCAAATTTTTATTTATGATAAATCTTTTACATAAATAGATAAAAAGATAAAGATGAATAATTTTCTTTAATTTTAAATGAAAATTCGAATTTAATTGTTTTCATATAAATAGATAGAAATTTAATTGGAAAACTAAATTAATATATCTATCTTAATATATAATATCTAATGTTCAATAGTTTATTTTAATTTTAGATAAAATCTTTTGAATCTATCCTAATTCCTAATATATAATAGATAACATCTTTATTTTAGATAGAATATATCCTGGATTAATTATCCTATTTCTATATTATCCTACAATAATATCAACATATATAAATTTCTAAAATAAAAAATCCTACATGGCGAAATCTTAGGTGGCTTAACGTGGAAACGACACGTAGAAAAATCCTAGGTGGCGCAACGTGGTGGCTTTATTCCTTGCGTCTTTTATATATATACATAGATTAGGGTAGATGACAATTTACCATAAATTAATGAGGATTGTGGTGGGAGTGGGATGACCAGTTTTGCAATTTTTTTTAAAGGTGTGAACATATGCATATAAGTGTGAACTTGTGAAAACTTTGTTGTTTCTGTGTAAATAAGTGGTTTATCTGGTCAAGTTTTGTAAATGTTAGTTGTAACCACATAAAAGCACGTGTAATAAGAGGTTAGTTCAACCTTCGGGTATCTAGTCAAGTGATAAGGATCTCAGGTAGTACCTTAAGGTCCCCGTGTCGACTCTCATGGGTAATGCCCAAGACAAAAAAAAAAAGGAGGTTAGTTCATGTGGTTCATGGCCTAATGAATTGATTGAACCTTTATTTTGTTGAAGCGAAGAATGGCGAGATCGTCTGGTTCGCATGAGTTAGGAAATCATGATTTCCTTATTGATTAGAGTTAATCAAGTGCCTACAATGATCCGTTGTACTTATCCAACTCGGATCATCCAGGAGCGCAACTAGTTTCTACCGTTCTTGATGGACCAAACTTTCTTTCTTGGAGCCAAGGAGTAGAGCTTGCCTTGGGTGCAAAATTCAAGTTAGGTTTTGTTGATGGGAGCTCCAAGAAGCCTAGCAAAGATGGAGATATGCAAGCTCAATGGATTAAAATCGACTACAAGATCGGGCGTTGGATTTTGAATTCTATGATCTCAAAAATTTCTAACGGCGTGATGTATGTTACTTTTGCTAAAGAACTCTAGGATGAATTGAATGAGAGGCATTCTCAATCGAAATATCGAATGCTCCGTTATTCTCTCAATTAAAAAGGAATTTGACTAACTTGAAGCATGAAAATTTGTTTGTTATGGATTACTATGCTAAGTTGAAGCATGTGTGGGATGAAATTCAGAATTTAGATGGGATAATTAGTTGTGAATGTGTTGTTGCAATAACTTGTACTTGTAATTTGTCTAAGAGGTTGATTAAGGCAGATTCAAGAAATAAACTATTACAGTTTTTTATGTGCCTTCACGAGGGCTTTGATAATGTTAGGAGTCAAATTTTGGGGATGGATCCCTTGCCTATTCGATCTAAATAGGACATATTATCTAGTGAAATAGATAGAGAGACAAAAGATTGTGACTATAGTGTGAACACAAGTCAGGGAACTGAGATCGATGAGTGCTTTGGCTATTGGAAAACAAAATGGACTGTAGGAGGACCGTAGGAGGACCAATGTATTTGAAATTATCATCTCAATTTGTTAGGGATAAGATTTATTTCCTTTTAATGCATTTATCACTATGAGATTGTCACCTTCAATCTCAATTTTCGGTAGGTTTCTATTTTTGGAGTCGCAAATTGCATAATACATTCCTCTTGTCTCGGCTTGTATTACACTCCAAAGTTCATTAGATGAAGCATGCATGGAAAGAGTTTTACCATTATGATCCCGAATAATATATCCTGCAGTCGTCATCCCACTTTCCCTTTTTGATCCATCGAAATTGATCTTAACAAATTCGCGTCCAGGTTTAGTCCATTTTTGGCAAGCTTCTAGGTTGCGCCTCTAGACAGGGTATTGGCTCTTCATCTAGTAGTTTTGATTTATGTCATGGCCTAATTTGTGATTTTATAAAATCTTCTATGTTTTTGTAAGGCCCCTCAATGGGTTGGTTGAATATCGCTCTATTCCTGAAATACCAATACTCCACCAAACTATTAATAGGTCATAAATTTTGGAGATTTCATTTGGTCTTTTAAGTTGTGGATGATCATCGCAATCCCTTGATCATTACCATGTGTTTGTGCTATTGATTCAACAAAAGAAGGATCAATTCTGTATAATGTCGTTAAAGATAATAACAGATGTTCAGTTGTTTCATTTGGATGTTGACACAAAAGACATTCGGGAGTGACAACGACATGGCGTCGAAGCAGTCTATTCTTAGTCGGGAGTCCATTTATACAAATTTTACATAAAAATATTTTAATTTTTAGGCTTATGTCTAATTTCCAAATCCATTCAAATCCACAATCACGTGTATTGCCATCTTGGGAAACAAAAGAAGTGGCTGAATGAGTGGAGATTCACCCATTTTTACTCGGGAACCAATATAACATGTCTCTATGGTGTTCATGATTGAACCCTAGATTTCTTCTCTTTTACTTTCTTCATATAAGAAAAGTGATTCAATATTCAATACATGTATTGTAGGTCGAAAATGCATTCCTCAATTCACAAAATGAAATTATTGCAAAAACAAAATTTATTCAAAATTTGTAATATGAATTCTCACTCTATCCTACACTTTTTCCATGTCTAACTTGATAGTCATCTATTCTTTCTTCCTGGTTTTTTTTAAATAGAAATGGAAGATCTCATGAGCTATTAATATGTTATCATGTGTATTTCTTTCTTTACAATGGTTCCTTATAGAGAGTGAGTAATTTTTGGTATGACCTTTTTTAGTCTTTTTGTTAGAATTTTGGATATTGCTTTATAGATTGTGTTGTACAAGATAATAGACCTATATTGATTTGCTGACTAGTTTGTATTGTTGCATTTTGGTATTAGGGTTATGAAAGTACATTTGATTTGCTTTAGTATTCAAAAGCTATATAGCTAGAAGTTTCATATGGAATGAAATGTAACAGTGCTTCACGTACATAGCCTTCTCAATCGTTAGATCTAAAGTAGCTAATGGCGAGGATTAAAAGCAATTTTGTTCATTTAAATTAATCAAAAAATAAAATTATTTTATATGGCAACTGCTTAAATCACGGGATACGATATTTGATTTGCATAGTGCTTCCAAAAGCTAATTGTTTATCCAAACTTGCTCTCAAAATTCACTCAATCGGTGGCTATAGAAACCGCTTGATCTTGGCGATTTTTTTTCTCCTATTTCTTGTTAGCATATATATTTTTGTTCATTTTATAATATAGCATTGCTCATTAGGTCATGATACTTGTTCATTTAATAATCTCAATCACTCTCCCTCATATGAAGTATTGCATATATCTTTTTGTTCATTATATAAAATATGTAATAGTTCACTAGGTCATGGTAGTTGTTCATTTTATTATGTTAATCTCCCTCTTTAATTTGATTTGACTGCATATTTAGATTTTTACCTCACACCTTTATTTTTTTTCATTATATATTATGTAATTATTCATTATAAATATATAATTATTCATTGGGTCATGATAATTGTTCATTTTATTATGTCAATCACCCTCTTTAATTTGCTTTTACTGCATATTTGAATTTGTACCTCACACATTTAATTTTTGTTCATTATATATTATATAATTGTTCATTTTGCTTTATAGAGTTTTTCATCACATAATTGTTGAATTATTTTAGTGCTAAGTTGATCGATTGTTTGTGACTTTAAAAAAATAATTGAAAAAAATATTATCTTTGAACTAGAACTGATGTGCATCAGATTTGTTTTTACTAGACTATCTTTTGCGTGATACATGAGAACAAATGAGACTACGACTTAGATGAACAACTATTCGTTTTTTCATGAACAATTCAAGTAACCACCGTCTAAAATGACATATAAGACATGCCTCATGCTCCATGAACAATGATTGGAACATATATAAAATCAAATCAAAACGATGGAAATGAAGTCCAAGAGACTACGATTGAAAGAAGACTTCACTTGCGATTGCGGGCTTCAATCGAACACTCTATCGTCCACAATCGGTTTCTTTAGTTAACAATGCGAGAATTTTAAGGCTGGTGGATTTGGCTGAACAATTTCAAGATACTAAGTGCTTGTTTGGTTGAATGCAGGAAGTATGATTCGTAGGAATTTAAATCACGGGAATTTAAATTTCTGGGAATTGTAATTCACGGGATTTGAGAAAAAATGTTTGGTTAAAATTATTTATGTAGGAATTAATTCTCTCTATTTCGTTTGGTTGAAAGTTAAAATTCATGGAAATTTAATTAAAATTACGTTAACAACCCTTATTAATGAAAATCAATAACTTGACTTTTGGGTAAATAAGAGATTTGCAATATAATAAATAAAAAATAAAAAATAAATTTGAAATTAAAATGGTGGAATTGGAACTTACCTACCCCCACCATGGTAATTACAATTCCCCCATTTTGGAGGAAATGCAATTCATGGGAATTTAAATTCCTGTGTTTTTCTGTCAATTAATTTTCAACCAAACACATGTATTTACTTCTACTTCCTGAGATATTTAAATTCATGGGAATTTCAATGGAAACCAAACGAGCACTAAAAATCATATCCCATAATTTATGCAAGTACCAAAATAAAAATTTATTTTTTTCCACATTATTTTTAAAAAGCAATTTCGAATTTCATCATTGTTGATCATCTTATATCTAACGCTCCAACCTCTCTATTTGCTATAACAAGCAAGGCTATGTACTTGATCTCAACCCTCTCTAATCATATATGTCATGGGTTAAGATCAAGTGACGAGACTTTTTAGCATAAATAATTAGGAGGATCCTTAAGCGGTAGATTTAGAATTATTAAGGGGTTAATATTTTTTCCTAATTATGATTTATAAGAAATTAGAAAAATCAACTTCTGTGATTCTAGGATATGATAATTTTAGTTTTCGAAAAAATATTTCATTCTAGTATTCGGTTAGTCTTTTTATAACTGCTACTAGTTGTCTTATCCTCCATATCTTACAAAAACCAACGATCGATATGGCCGACTATTATCCTACATCATCCAAAATGAACTTCTTGTTTGGCCATAGATAGATAGTTGACGATAATGTTGTGTGTTTGCACGGTATGATTTATGGTTTGTTCATTGTTTTATATATAGTTGTTCATTTGGTCAAGATAATTGTTTATTTCAACATATCTATATTACCCAAATTTATTTGTTCATTATATATTATAGAGATGTTCATTTATGTCCAACACTTGTTCATTTCATTATCTCAATCGATTGATATTTTTTTATTCACTATATAATATGATTTATGGTTTGTTCATTGTTTAACATATAGTTGATCATTTGGTTAGAATAATTGTTCATTTCTACATATCTATACGTATTACTCGATTTTATTTGTTCATTATATATAATAGAGATGTTCATTTGTGCGCGATACTTGTCCATTTCATTATCTCAATCGATCGATATCTTTTTGTTCACTGTATAATATAGTTTTGGTCATTTGTTCAAGGTACTTTTTCATTTATTTATAGTATTTGTTCATGGTACGTATATGTTTGTTCATTTTGATATATATATATATATAATTGTTCATTAGGTGGTGGTACTTGTTCAATGTAATATGTCTATTCCGTCTCTAGTATGGTGTGGCAGAAGAAATTCGGAAGGAGTCCATCGTTGATATGAAAAAGTCTATCCCACATCGAGAAATTAAGTAATGAATTGCCTAAATATATACCCTTGGGTTACTCCTTCCATCGCCAATTGGTTTTAGGATGGAACCCCATAGGCTTATGTGATGGGCATGTCGCGCATGTGCGTTGGGACGGTCTCCCTCTCCGTTTGTATTTGGTCCGCCGAACTTTGACCTGGTATCAGAGCGCAGTTTGATATTGGGTCCCTGGTTATTTAGGTCGTGGCCGAAAACTCGCCCGTAATATTGGGCTAGCCTGCCATGATGGCGTGATTTGGGCTAGTTGTTTGGGCTCGTCGAGCATCCGTCGACTCTAAGGCCATTACGTTGTCAAGTACCAACTGGGCCAGACCAGTTACCACTTGAGGGGGCGTGTGAAGAAGCCTATCCCACATCGGGAAATTATGTAATGAATTGCCTATAAATACCCTTGGGTTACTCCTCCTATCGTCAACTGGTTTTTAGGATAGAACCCCATGTGCTTATGTGATGGACCTGTCTCGTATGTGTGCTGGGACGGTCTCCCCCCTCCATCCATATTTAGCTCGTCGAACTTTGATAGGTGAACTGTTTGAATTTCTCCAAAAAAATCATCGGTTTGTAGAGGGAGAATGAAGTTGCGTCATTCGAAAGTTGAGAATGAATAACTAGAGCTATTAGAAAAGATCGTATCCCGTAATTTACATAGTTACCAAACTATTTTAATCTTAGCCTTTGATATTCCTAAATCTAATGCTCAAAGAGTCTCCTAACTATTTACACTAAGAACCTCTTCACATGATCTTAACTCTATATGTCATATATTTTAAAACACTGTTTTTCCTTTTCATATACGATTTTTCTGTAGGACTTATGTTAAGAACATTAATTTTGGGAACTAAAACTTTAATAGGAAACAAATAAACCCTATTAAAAAAATAATTAAATATAAATAAATACATCATTTTTAAGCTCTTAACATATGCTCTAAAAATATATGTTAGAAAAATCGTTTTATATATTCTCCTAACTTCCATGCATGAGTTCCATCGAACTATTCCACCAAACGGAAAACGTAAAAAAATGTTTTCGTTTGAATCAATACACTTTAATTAAGTGCATATTGAATTAATTATAAGCTAATTTATGCATACGATTGCTAGCGAAATTCGACCGTGAGCCACAATTTGATCAATCTTTCCTTAATTGGAGTGTTTCACAAGCAACAACTGAAAGAACAACTTATACTACCACACACTAATTAATTAGATCTCTACAGTGTACAAGATGTAACAAAATGTATAAGAAGAAAACTATAAATCAAGTGGTAGGCCCAATATGATGATTTCCCACCAAAACCAAAACCAACAACACCTCTATGATATGAACAAGAAGACGAAGTCTCAGATTCAAGCAAAGATCCAATTGTAAAATTCGGGTTCGACCCGTAAAGAGCTTGAACTCCTTTAATATCATCTAGTGCTAACTCCAACTTCTTAACCCTAGGCTTCAAACTAGGATACATTACGGCATCCTTCTCCATGCTATGAGCCAGTCCTAGCACGTGCCCTATCTCGTGCAAAGCCACCGACTCCAAGTCAACCGCCACCTTTGACCTCTCCTCTCTAAAGTCAACCGCCCACTTCTCCGCCGTGTCAAGGTGTAGCCTCCCGTTTTCAGGCGAGAATGCGTGTGCAAGAACCCCTAGAGGCCCATCAAAGTCCTCACCATCACCGTGGTCACCCCCGTAAAACCCTATCTTCACGTCGGCTTCGAAATACTCGTCGGTTTCCTTGAAAGTTACCGGGATTATCGACTCCCATTTGTCGAATGCTCGTCTAAAGGCGCTTTTCACGTCTTGCATGGTTAAATACACGATGAGGTTTTGGCGGGAAAACGCGTAGGAGAGTGTCATGGGAATTTGTTTGGTCCAACGAGGTTGGCCGTCAAAGTACACGTAGTGTTGCATTGCATGAAGTGATGTGGCGGTTTTGGCGGTGTCTGGGGCCCCACATCTCGGGGTGGTGATCGCTGAGAGGGTCCTGTGGTCGAGGACTCGTGTGACTGGGAGGCCGTGCCAGGCTTGGTAGCGGGCCAATGAGTTCTCAAGGTGAGTGTTGAATTTGTTGTTGTTGGTGGTGGTGGAATTGGGGTTTTGTAATGTGAGGTAACCGAATTGGTGGAGGTAGTTTTTGAGGTTAGAGATGCCTTGGGCATGGGTTCCTTTCTTGGCATTGAGGAGATTATTGAACTCTTGCCATGTGTAGGTGAGATCTTCATCTTCATGAGGTTGTGTATGTTGATTATGGAGGTTGAAACCGGGAGTCGTTCGGGTTGAGATGCAAGGATGAGGCGCAAGGAAGAGGAAGGAGAATGAGATGAGGAGATGTAGAGCGAGTGATGGAATCATGGCCGGTGGTGATGGGGAAGTTTTCATGGGGAATGACCGAAAATAGTGGCGTGGACAAGCTTTGTTATAAAGGAAAGGGTTTTAGATTAGTTAGGTGGTTGTGAAGAGATTATATGTACCTTGAACAATTAATAACTGCTCCAATTATACCTATTAAAGAAGTGAAGACATGCGTTTTCTAAGTATACTAAAAGCACTAGCTATATATTTTCAAGTGGGTGAACAACTAGCTTGCATTCAACTAATTCACTTATCCTTATCAACATAGATCAAGCACGTACAATATCCTTTTTTGTGTGTGTTTTGACATTCACAAGTACAAAAGCAGAATATTCAAGTGGAGGGTTATTATGTTGTTAATTATTAATTATTATATGTAACAATTTAAGATTGACCTGAGGTGGGGCCATGGATTGAGAATTAGTATAAAGAAAGATGCCGGGGCCGGAGGAAAGGATGATAAGAGGTCTAAATCAATTCAGTTGTGTTGTGTGGGTTTTCTTGCAAAGGGAGGAAGCTTTAACTACCTTCACAAGCAACTACTGGTTGTTAGGCAGCAACGTGTTTTATGATTGTATGCTCAGCCTTTTTACCATGGATGGATTCTTGTGGAAGACTCAAACGTACCCATTCGAACTACAATGCTCGCTAGATATCAACAGGGCCGTCCAATGCATTGTGCAAAATATTTTAGACTATTTAAATTAGATTAAATTTAAATAATATTCATTATTTTATTAGTGAATTTTTTGAGTCAATTTTGTAAAGCTATGTCTATCGTCATTTAATTATATTTTTCAGTATTAATTAATAGTAATATAATTGTGGTAAAAATTGCAAAACAAAATAGTAAAAATGAAGTAACAACCAAATGTTTTAAAAAAATTACAAAAAATAGTAAAAATAAATTAACAAACAAATGTTTTATCCATGTAAAAAAATTAAGGGAAAAATGAGACACTAAATAATTATTATTATCCAAAAGTGACACATTAAGAAAGAGAAAAAAAAAACGAAGACTTAAAAGTGTTTTAACAAAAAAATGGAGAAAAATATAATGCTTACATTTTTTTAACAAAAAAAACGAAGATGGTGGATTTTTTTTTTAAAGCTTAGAGTATTTAGCAAAAAAACAGGGGGAAAAATAGAAGAACGAAGGCCCCATAGGGCTGTGGAATGGAAGAAAAAAAGATTTTTAACAAAAAGGTATATAGCAAACGTACACGCGCGCAGGTGGGGGGATTCGAACACTTGTGTACTGCTACTGCCTACCAGTATTAACAAAGGAAAAACCGCTACTATATTAGTTGATTTAATTTAGCAGATTTTTTTTTATTTATATACTTATTGGGCCCGAGGCCCTACAATAAATTGAGGCCCTGTGCAGGTGCACACCTTGCACCTGCCCAGGACCATATTAATACTTTAAAAACATTTAAAATTTAATCAATTGATTTTGTATATAAACACATTTTTTTATTTTTCAATTTCCGTTTATATCCTAGAGCGCCCGGATCTTAGCCGGCGATCCTCTTAGAGACCCGGTTGACTCCCTCGTCCCCTAAGCTTGAGGGACACGGTAACCTCGTATCCTCACCTTGTTGAGCTTGTTTAGTTTGTTTAACGTGCTTAACCTATTTAGGTTGTTTAGCCCGTCTTGGCTCGGGTTTTACTTGTCAGGTTCTACTTGCTGGTCTAGTGGCTTAGCTTGTTTAGTGTGTTAAGCTTATGCTTTGCCTGCAGGGTTCTTTTCTCATTGTAGCTTGTTGAGCTTGTTTAGTTTGTTTTGGCCTTATCTTCTGCTAAGTTAGTGGGACGCTCTATAGTTCGTTCTAGTTTTGTTTCTGCTTACCAGTTTTGGTTTAGTTTGTTAAGCTTCTGCTTGGTTGTTGCCTCGTGTTATTGTTTCCTGTGGTACTGCTCAACTTGTTGTTGGCTTGTTTGTGTTGTATGTTTTCTGCGGGTTGTGTTTTCTGCGGGTCAACCTGTCTGGTCTGTCTGTTCAGGAGAGTTTCAATTATGAGATGGTTGGGCCGATGATCAGTGTTGTTCAGCATAGGCATTCTACTAATTTGAGGATATGTTCTTGGAATGTGGGTACATTGTATGGAAAATCAATCAAGTTGATCAAGATTCTTCAGCATTACATAGTACAAGTTGCTTGTATTCAAGAGACTAAGTGGAAGGGAAGGAAGGCTTGAATATTGACGGATGGAAGTTATGGTACTCAAGCGCCTCTAGTAGCAAAAATGGGGTTGGGATCTTGGTGGACAACAAGCTGAGAGATCAGGTGGTGTAGGTGGAACAGACAAGTGACCGTCTAATGCTACTGAAGATCCTCTTAGGGGAGAAAATCTTGAATGTCGTCACTGCTTATGCGTTGGACGAGGGCTTATGTTTAGAAGATAAGAGACAATTTTGCGAAGACTTAGATAGTTTGACAAGAGGCGTTCCATCGACAAAGCAGTCGGTGATTGGAGGGGACTTCAATGGGGAGATCGAGAAGGACAACGTTAGGTTCGAAGAGATACATGGATGTTGGGGGATTGGGGGTTAAAAAAGATGGAGGTCGAACACTCTTGGGTTTGGCAGCACCCTTTGATTGTTTGGTGGTTAACTCTTGGTTCAAGAAGAGAGATGAGCAGTTGATTACTTTTCAGAGCCCGTTCGGAAAGACACATATGACTTCTTTGTGACTAGAAGGGAAGACAAGGGAAGGTTTAAGAACTGCAAAGTCATTCCTTTCGAGGGTCTATCGATGCAACACAAGTTATTGGTCTTGGATTTGAAGGGGTCGTGTAAAAAGAAAAAGGCAAACACGGTACCTTAACCAAGAATTAGGTGGTGTCGCCTCTCAGAATCTAACGTACAAGGCCTGCGAGAAAGGATCTTTGAAGAAGAAGACGCAAAGGGAGCTTTGTAAAAGAGGAGCGACGCCAACAAGATGTGGGGCAAGTTGGCGGAGTGCATTCACAAAGCGGTGTGTGGCGTGTTGGGTATGTCGAGAGGCCTTTTTAGCAACAAAAGGGCAATAGCTTGGTGGAATGATGAAGTTTAGGAGAAGGTGAGGGAGAAACAACTAGCTTGCAAAGATTGGTTACGAAGTGCGGAATCAAAGAGGGAGGCGAGGTTGTCAGAGCTCAAGTGATGTGAACCCCGTTGAAGGATTCACGAAGGATCGATCGTTGGACTCGTAAATGGTCTTCTCACGTGTGTAACCGATAGATTTGAGACGAATTAACGCCTAGACGTGGTTTGAGTGAGAATTGAAAGGATTGATAAGGTGATCTCTTTTGAGGGAGATCGGAAGAATATGGGATACGAGAAAAGAATGGGTTGACGCCTTAAAAAGATAGGTTTGGAGCAATCTCGACAGAGTTTCAGTATCATTCAATCAAGCGTGTGCAACCAGGAGGGGGCGTGCCTCTTTTATAGAGAAGAAGGCACGCAAACCCTAGTTTTAACCTAGTGGCAAGGGCGGCTCAAGGGGGAGGCACGCACGCGGCCCAAGACGCAAGCCCAAGCCCAAAACTCTAAAAATGGAAATGACATAAGTAGCAATGTTTCGAAATGAAAATAGTACTAAAAATAGTAAGAATCATAAATGGTCACGGTGGCCTAGTCGCGAGTGTCGCGACAAGGTCGTGACAAGGCGTCGGCGCGCCAAGGACATGTCGCGACGCGAGGCGCGGCATGACTTCGGCGTCGACGGGGATGGTGCGCACTCGAACCTCGAGTGTTGAGGCCGAGGCGCACCAGAACTTCAAGTTCCCACGCCGGGGTGGCCCGGCGTGGCATGGTGCTCGGCCTGCGTGGCTGGCACGGCACCGAGAATGAGGTTCTCGGTGCCGCGGTGCGTAGCGTCGGCTTGTGGTGCCGGCACGCCTTCGATGAAGGTGACGCACCGGGTGAGGGGCACGGCAGTGGCTGCGCCATGGCTCGCGAGGACGCGCGCGACGAGGGACGAAGTAGCTCGGGCTATGGCACGGGTCCTGGCTCGAGTGATGGGTCCGTTGGAGCGCACGAACATATCTTCCTCCTCTTGGCTCGCCGTCAATGTGGGGCTCACATCACCCTCCCCCCCTTGGGTGGGAAACGTCCCCGTTTCCTCGTCATGATACTCGGGATCTATATATGGAGAGAGATCCGAGACATTGAAGGAGGCGGACACGTTGTAATTACCCGGGAGGTCGATGACGTAAGAGTTGTCGTTGATGTGCCGAAGGACCTTGAAGGGACCGTCCCCTCGTGGGTGTAGCTTCGTCTTCCGAGCAGCGGGAAAACGTTCTTTCCGAAGATGGACCCACACCAAATCTCCGGGCTCAAAGATCAAAGCGCGGCGTCCCTTGTTGCGTTGGGCCGCGTATTGATCTGAGTGTTTTAGCAGCTGGGCCTTGGTGCGCTCATGTAGGCGTCGGACATGGTCGGCGCGGTTGGTCGCATCGACATGCTCCTCAGGTTTGAAAGGAAAAGGCACCAAGTCCATCGGCGTGTGAGGGTTACGCCCATAGATCACCTCGAAGGGGGTCATCTTCGTCGCAGAGTGGTAGGACCTGTTATACGCAAACTCAACATGGCAAAGTAAGTCCTCCCACCGACGTGGGTTTGCCTTGAGCATCGTCCGAAGAAGAGTGCCCAAGGTCCGATTGGTCACCTCAGTCTGACCATCGGTCTGGGGGTGATAAGCAGTAGAAAACAGGAGTCGTGTCCCTAACTTCCTCCAAAGCGTTCTCCAAAAGTGGCTGCAGAATTTGGTATCCCTATCACTAACAATGGTTCTAGGAATACCATGTAACTTCACCACATGCTCGAAGAACAAATTAGCGATTTCCACCGCGTTATTAGTCCCTTTACATGCGATGAAGTGGGCCATCTTGGAGAACCGGTCCACGACTATGAAAATGGAATCCTTTCCACGCCTCGACGTAGGTAGACCCGTGATAAAATCCATGGAAAGATCCTCCCACGGGGCGTTCGGAATTGGAAGTGGCGTGTAAAGGCCATGTGGTTCGGCATAAAGCATCTTTCAAGGCCTCGAAGGCGGCCTCGTGATGCGGCATCCACTTTATTGTGGCGGCCTTCTTGGTCAAAGAATGGAGTGGCCCGACGATAGAACTAAAGTCCTTGACAAATCGCCGATAGAAACCAGCTAGCCCCAGAAAAGAACGAACCATGGTCGGGGTCGTTGGGGTTGGCCACTCATGGATGGCTCGGATTTTGTCAGAATCCACTCGTAGGCCATCCTTGGATACGACGAAGCCAAGAAAATTCGTCGTATCCGAGCAAAACACACATTTGTCCAAATTTACATACAAAGAGTGTTCGCGGAGGCATTCTAACACCTGCCTAAGGTGCCCCGCGTGAGAGTCCAAAGTTCTACTATAAACTAAAATGTCATCAAAATACACGACGATGAAAAGTCCCAAAAATTTACGCAAAACAAAGTTCATCAGTCTCATAAAAGTAGAAGGAGCGTTAGTGAGGCCGAAGGGCATCACCAACCACTCGTAAAGACCATGTTTGGTCTTAAAAGCCGTCTTCCACTCGTCCCCTTCTTGCATCCGAATTTGATGGTAGCCGCTCCTCAAGTCAATCTTTGTAAACAGCACGACACCATGCAACTCGTCTAGCATGTCGTCCAATCGGGGAATCGGGTGGCGGTACTTGATGGTGATTTGGTTGATGGCACGACAGTCCACGCACATCCTCCAAGAACCATCCTTCTTCGGCACCAAGATAACCGGAACCGCACACGGGCTAAGTGACTCTCGAACATAACCCTTGTCCAAAAGAGATTGGACTTGGCGTTGTAGCTCTTGAGTTTCCTTAGGCGATGCCCTATATGCAGCCCGATTCGGCAGTGAGGCACCGGGAATGAGATCTATGCGATGCTCGATCCCCCGAATAGGTGGTAACCCGTAGGGGAGCTCGGCAGGCATAATATCCGAGAACTCCTGTAACAAGGAAGCAATAGAGGGGGGGTAATACATGTGTCTTATCAATAGTAATATTAAGCAAAGGACACAATAAAAAGCAAGAAAAACTCCCCTCGATGTGCTTGATCACATCGCGCCGACGACAAAGGAACAAGCGATCCTGCACCGTGCCGAGGAGTGGTGGCTCGGCGTCCTCGCTCGTCCTGGGTGCGCCATGGGCGCCATGTTGTTGGCCAACAAGCCCCTGCCAGTGGGGAAGATTTGGACCAAGCGCGCCGCTGGAAGGCTGTTGGATCGAGCCAGCGCCGCTGGGCTTTGCCGCTAGCGCGCTGCGACGCGCAACCGAGGATGCTGTCGGCGTCTGAGGCTCCTCCTTCATCTTGTGTCGGCGTTTATGGCTCGAATCCTCTCGAAAACCAGAAGGTGTGATGTTCGGACCAGAAGCGCCTCCAGAATCCTCGCCATGGCCAGTAGCGCCGTGTGTGCTTGCATGCGGCGTAGGCGCGGCCGTGGCTTTCTCCCGAGCGTTTTCTTGTTGCCTTTCGGCCTCATCCTGCAACGCTTAACTAGGAGACATGGGTAAGATGGTCACGCGTTTACCATGGTAATTGAACATGTAAGTGTTCAACCGGCCATCGTAAATCACGTGACGGTCAAACTGCCATGGACGGCCAAGAAGGAGATGGGTGGCGTCCATGTCAGTGACATCAAACAAAATTGAATCGGAATAAAGACCAATGGAAAAAGAAAGAGTAACCTGTTTTGTTATCCAATGGTCACCATCGTTTGAAATCCAAGCAAGTTTGTAGGGCTTCAGATGGTCCGACTGGGGCAACTTGAAGTGATCGACAACTTTTCTTGATAAGAAGTTCCCGCAGCTTCCCGAATCAATTATCACACTAAGGGAGACATTTTGGACCAAGCACCGAGTACGGAAAATGTTTTCCCGTTGATCGGTTGGCACGGCCTCCCTCATGCTAAGCGCTCGACGCGTCACTAGCAACAGCTTGTCAACACCGGCGTCGATGTCCGATGGTGCACAATATGCACCATCTTCGATTGGCGTGGAGTTTTCCTCGTCCGACTCAGCCTCGTGTACGCTCTCGTAAGTCGCGGTTTGAGCCGAAAACAAGACGCGCTTCGTGTTGGGGCAATCCCGTTTCAAGTGCCCTCGGCCACCACTCAAATAGCACTCGATGTCTCGAGTCCGTTGTGGGGGAGGGGCTGCCTTGTCACGGTTTTGGCCCACCGAAGTGCCCTTGGAGTCCGTTCCGGGGGTACCTACCTTTGGTTTAGAATAAGAAGAAGGAACAAACGGTTTAGTACCCAAAGCGGAAGGACTAGGGTTAGAACCATACCTTTGAAATTGGGACGTCTTCGGCCTCTTGAATTGCGTGTGAAGCTCCATGGCCGTGTGTATCAAGCGTCCCAAATCTTTGATCGGCAAGACAACCAAGCGATCTCGGATCCATTGATGGAGTCCCTCCACGAAGCGAGACCGCAACGCCCCCGGGGAAACGCTTATGCCGACTTTGAAGAATAAATCCTCCAAATAAGCAAAGAACTCCTCTGGAGTCCGAGATCCTTGACGCGCGTCTTGGATCAAAATCCAAACCTTTTCCTTGTAGTCGGGTGGGATAAACTTCCTCTTCATTATGAAAACAAGTTGATGCCACTCGGTTATGGGGGCTTTACCCTCTCGGGCCCGATCCGATTCGAATCGGTTCCACCACATCCGAGCCGCACCCTTGAAATGAAGGGTCACCACCTCGACTTTCTCGTGCTCCTCATAATGGCAATGCTTGAGCACGTGTTCGGTTCCCTGCAGCCAAGAAATAAATTCATCAGGGTTGTAATTACCAAAAAAATCTTCAAATTTTACCTTAACGTCGCGGCGTGATACATGCGCCAGACGTTCATTATCGGCGCGCCGGTTGGCACGCGGAGGCGGTGTGCGTCGACGTCGGGGACCTCGGCCAAAGCCTCGGTTCGGCCCGTCGCCATCATCGCTGGGTTCGTCGTCTCCATCGCGCCGAGGGCGCCGGTGATCCTCGCGGTCTCGGTTTTGGCGACGCCGATCCCCATCGCGGTGAGGCCGTTCACAGTTGTCACGGCGCTCTAGCCGATCATACGCCGCGCGGTTCTCGGGCAACTTGGGTCTCGGAATCCAATCCCGATCCCGATCTATCCACTCCTCCGAATCATGGACCGGAGGGTGGTCAAATTCCTCATCGGAATCCTCCTCGTACTCCGTTACAGAGAACTCGGAATCTGAAATTGGAGTTGTGGGACTTTGATAACCTCGATAATCATTGACATCGAAGTCATCGCGGTCTTTGTAGTGCTTTCTCTTAGGCGTCGGAGTGACCACCTTTTTCTTTTTCTTGGCTTGTTGACGTCGCCACTCCTCGGAGTCATACTCCTCATCGGAATGAACGTCAACAACCTCCTCCAAATGTTGAGCTTGATTAGTCGGGCGACTTTCCTTCATGGATTCCAACCTTTGGACTCCAATTGGGTTAGCCGCTTCAACCATCGGACCCTTAGCCTTTTGTTGCGTCGTAGCCCGCTGAACCGAGACGCCGTGTGGCGTTACGCTCGGCTGCGCGGGCTGCGTGTGGATCGTAACTGCGGGGGGCGCTTGTTGCTGCGCGAGGAACCTCATAAGGATGCTTTCCAAGTTGGAAAAGCGCGCCTCAAGTGCCGCCAGACCATCGGATGGCACGACACCGGTTAGCATCGCGCCGGGCGTCCCGAGGAGACCCGGTTGAAGTCCCGGCACGACTGGCAAGTTGGTTTGTTGTTGTTGGTGTGCGAGGCCTTGCGGGCTTGAATTCTCGTCTCCTTCCATGCTAGGATCTCCTATCTCAACCATAGACATGAAAAGAGTCAAAAGTTCCCAAAGCAAACAAGCAAAAGAAACGCCAAGATATTGTAAGACTCACCACGCAAGTACCCTTAGTTTGCACGAAAAGTACTCGAAAGGTATGGGAGGCTTAAGATCTCGACTTGCAAAAGAATGGAACACACAAGAGCACGAGCAAGCAATACAAACAAACAAGCAAAGAAGAAAGAGAAGAGTGTGCGTCGGCTAGGGCAAGCCTTGGCACGTAAGAGAGAAGGAGTAAGGAAAGGATCTCGGCCAATTAGGGGTAGGCGAGATTGTGTCTTCACAAAATAAGCAAGTAAGATATGCAATCAAGAAAAGATATGCAAATCAAGGCAAGATATAATGTGATATAAGAGAGAGAAGATTGCCGAAAATTAGGTGAGATACTTGCCTTATTTTGGCTTGCGTATCTCACAAGATCTTTGAAGATCTTTTTTTTTAATTAATTGGATAAAGATTGCCTTATTTTGGCTTTGCTTTTCCAACAATATCTTTTTTTTTTTAATAAAAAGGCAACTAACAAGATCTTGTGGATTTTATCCTCCAAAATTCTTGCTTCCAATAACAACCACGAGATCAGGCCAAATCGGACCAAATCTCGCACGATTCAACAAGATGCACGACTACACACAATTACTCGATTCAAGCAATGCAAGATGAAGCATGCAAGACTCGAAAATACTCAAGTTGATGAACCGAAACAAGTGCAAGTCGGAAGGACACGGTTTTTTTTTTGAATTTTTTCTGAATTTTTCGAAACAAAAACGATGGATCTAGTGGATGTTGGTAGAGATGGCGGAAGCTAATGATAACAATGGTGGAAAAGAAAAAATTTCGTGCAAAAAACGAGTAAAAGAGTGAGAGAGACTTACGCAATCCGAGGCTCTGATGCCAGTTGATGTGAACCCCGTTGAAGGATTCACGAAGGATCGATCGTTGGACTCGTAAATGGTCTTCTCACGTGTGTAACCGATAGATTTGAGACGAATTAACGCCTAGACGGGGTTTGAGTGAGAATTGAAAGGATTGAGAAGATGATCTCTTTTGAGGGAGATCGGAAGAATATGGGATACGAGAAAAGAATGGGTTGACGCCTTAAAAAGATAGTCTGGAGCAATCTCGACAGAGTTTCGGTATCATTCAATCAAGCGTGTGCAACCAGGAGGGGGCGTGCCTCTTTTATAGAGAAGAAGGCACGCAAATCCTAGTTTTAACCTAGTGGCAAGGGCGGCTCAAGGGGGAGGCACGCACGCGGCCCAAGACGCAAGCCCAAGCCCAAAACTCTAAAAATGGAAATGACACAAGCAACAATGTTTGAAAATGGAAATAGTACTAAAAATAGTAAGAATCATAAATGGTCACGGTGGCCTAGTCGCGAGTGTCGCGACAAGGTCGTGACAAGGCGTCGGCGCGCCAAGGACATGTCGCGACGCGAGGCGCGACATGACTTCGGCGTCGACGGGGCTGGTACGCACTCGAACCTCGAGTGTCGAGGCCGAGGCGCACTAGAACCTCAAGTTCCCACGCCGGGGTGGCCCGGCGTGGCATGGTGCTCGGCCTGCGTGGCTGGCACGGCACCGAGAATGAGGTTCTCGGTGCCGCGGTGCGTAGCGTCGGCCTGTGGTGCCGGCGCGCCTTCGATGAAGGTGACGCACCGGGTGAGGGGCGCGGCAGTGGCTGCGCCATGGCTCGCGAGGACGCGCGCGACGAGGGACGAAGTAGCTCGGGCTATGGCACGGGTCCTGGCTCGAGTGATGGGTCTGTTGGAGCGCACAGACATGTCTTCCTCTTCTTGGCTCGCCATCAATGTGGGGCTCACATCATCAAGGAAGCAAAGAAGGTAGCCAAGAGAGCAGTGGTGGCCGCCAAAGAGAAAACGTTTGAGGGCATGTATAAGGCTTTAGACGAAAAGGGTGGATAATGAGTCTTGTATTTGTTTGCAAAAGCAAGGAAAAGGATGATTAGACATAGACAAGGAGAAATGTGTCAAAGATGATGATGGACGGGTGCTAGTGGATGACCCATAAATTAGACAACGGTGGGAGAGGTACTTTTGTGGTCTTCTGAATGAGGATTGTGAGATGGAGGAGGGACGACACGACTCGTCGGGTTGAGAAATCCGAGAGTACCCCATATGCTTTTACATATGTTTCGCTAGTGAGGAAACAAAAGGATTGGTCTGTCAAATAAGTAACAGGAGAGCAGTAGGGTCGGATGAAATCCTGGTGGAGGTTTGGAAGTGTTTGGGTGTGAGAGGCCTAGAGTGGTCAGCAACACTCTTTGATGTTATTTTCAAGATGACCAAGATGTTGGATGAGTGGAGGCGTAGTAATTAGTTGATCCCGTTATATAAGAAAAAGGGAGATATGCAACACTGCGACAACTACATGGGTATCAAACTGCGTAGTCACACAATGAAGGTATGTGAGAAGACTATCGAAATGAGGTTGAGAAGGCTAGTCAGAGTGTTAGAGAATCAGTTTGGTTCTATGCCCGAGAGGTGTTCTATAGAGGCTATTCACCTGTTAGGAGGCTAACAGAGACGTACAAAGAGAGGAAGAAGAATCTACACATGGTTTTCATCGACTTGGAGAAAGCATATGATAGAGTACCGAGAGAGCTGATTTGGTAATGTTTGGTAGCTAAGGAAGTGTTTGACACGTTTATCAGGGTAGTCAAAGACTTGTACGAGGGCTCGATGACCAGTGTGTCCTCATGTGGGGATACCGAGTTTTTTAAGGTAGAGACAAGTCTACATCAAGGTTCAGCCTTAAGTCCCTTCCTTTTTACACTAGTGATGGACGTTTTGACGAGGGAGATTCAGGGGAGATCCTGTGGTTCATGCTATTCATAGACGATATTGTGTTGATGGAAGAGTCAAGAGCTGGAGTCAGCAGCAAGCTTGAAACTTAGAGGGAGAAGCTGGAGTCTAAGGGTTTCAGACTAAGCATGACCAAGACGGAATATGTGGAGTTCAGGTTCGGGAAAGGTGCATCCCCTAGTGAGCAAGTGCTTTTAGGAGGGAAAGTCATAGCGAGAAAGGAAAGTTTCATGTATTTGGGGTCAGTTTTGCAGAGTGACGGAGGCATATATGAGGACATCGTACACACCAGGTCCAAAAGGGTTGGCAGAAGTGGAGGGAGGCGTCGATGGTTTTGTGTGTGACAAGAAGGTGTCGTTTAAGCTAAAGAGAAAGTTCTACAAAACATTGATCAGACCGCCCATCCTCTATTGGGCAGAGTGTTGGCCCACCACGAAAGCACAAGAACAGACGGTGATGGTAGCTGAGATGAGAATGTTAAAGTGGATGAGCGGTCACACGCTACTAGACAAAATCAGAAATAAAGTGATCAGAAGCAGGTTAGGGGTGCCCGATATAGGAGATAAGCTACGAGAATCAAGATTGCGCTCGTTTGGACATGTTTAGAGGGGGGCTATGGGATCTAGTTCGTACATGTGAGAGCCTGGTCTTGGGAGACGTACGTAGAGGGAGGGGACACCCAAAGAAATGTTGGAAGGATAGTATAAGGCAAGATATCAGCCAGTTGGGGATCTCAACAAAGCTGGCCATATGCATGGATAGTTGGCGGGAGAAGATTCGAGTAGTGGACAACTAGTCACCTGAACAAACCGATCCACATGGGCCTTGAGGCTTCGACGCTATGCTTTGGTTATGTTTTTATTTTATGTTTTGGTTTTTGCTTATGTTTAGGCTTTGCTTTTTAGTTGCCTTGTTTTCTATCTGTGTTTTGTGGTCCCGTCGGGTCTTTTGGGCGCTCCCTCTCTTCCTTATGGTAGGGGTGCCCCCATCTTGACTCTCTAGATCTCTCGTAAGGGGAGCTGCACTGGGTCAATGTTAATGTTGTTGTTATTGTTGTAAAAAACATAATTAACAATTAAACTTAATTATAATATTTTTGGGCACAAGATACTTTTCATATAAACATCAAAGTTACAAAGCGATTTATGTCAAACTTTGGTATATCTCATAAATATCGCCAAAGAAGTCATTAAAATAAAAAAGAAAGAAGAGAAAAAACTCTTCAACTCAATTTATTACGAAAATAAAATAACTACTCAAGTAATAGGTTTTATTAGATCATTCAACTAGTTCTCACACACACACATTAAAACATAAGGATTCAAAACAAGCCAAATAAAAAAAAAACTACGATGCAAACATAAAGCTAGCATCAAAGGACTCCAACACAAACCCAATGAACAAGAAGTGCACACATTGCAACTTATTTTAAAAACAACCACCAATCTAAGGGCCGGTATCATTTTATCCTACGGTGCTTCGGATCGGATGAGCAACACAGCAATGGTGAAGTGCTCCGGGGAGCCATCATCTAGCAGAAACTCATAGGTGACATCCGCAAGCTCAGCGTATAGTGGGTCTGGGATCTCTGAGCCAAAGTGATGAGCAACCAAGGACTCGGAGTAGGATCGGATGTTCTTGGCTAGCTTCTCAGCCCTAATACGTTTGTCCTCGTACTCGGCCACTACGTTGTGCTTTAGAGTCTCCATGTGTTCGATTGCAAAGGATGATTGTTTCTCTGCTACAATATTCTTGATATCCTCAGGTGATGCTCCGTAGAATGGAAAATCGAACGAGTCTAGTTTCTCCTGATCGATTAACCCCTGCAACAACAAGTTTTATTTCCTTGAAGGTATATGTCATAATTGGGCCAGTTTTGATTGTTCAAAGGACGGTCGCTTTCTGAGTGTTAGTAAGTGATTATCTGGGCCAACATACAAAGGCCCAAATGGTTATCAGCTACAAAAACCCAAATCCAATAGAAGTAGTTTTAGGGAAGATTTTTTTTTTTTTAATTTGGTAAAATTTAGGGTAACCTAAGTACTACCAAATGAAAAATTTGTCATAAAAGAACAAACATTAAAGAATAAAGATGATTGATTCTTCACACTTGGTCAAAATTTGAAAAAAAGTGAAATTGTAATTTAAAGGAGGAGGAGATTTTACCTTAGAGATCAAACGAGTGACGGCCTTGGCGAATAAGCTCAACTCCCACGGCTGCCACGTGTTGCCATCAACATCCGACGGCCTGCCACGGAGAGTGAAGAGGACGCGCCCCTCGGGCAAGACCTCCTCAGAGCGACACGAGAGAAAGGCGGTGAAGTCCTTCACGAACTGCGACCAATACGCGTCTGCCACGCGCCGGGGGCTCGTGCTGGATATGTACACGTTCCCTTTGTTCACCGGCAAACCGTCTTCAGTGTACAATTCCGGTGGAGCCTTCATCATACATCATACATTACACATTACACGAGAGTATACATTAATCAGCACTAGCTTGCATGCTACACACTTGTATATATCTCATTTATTGTCAGTAAATACACCAAAACACACTTGTATGTACAAACAATTTTCATAGCTTTAACCCACCAGGAGCGTACTAGACATAAATATACACACGTTAGTCCAACTGGCAACTACAGATGAACATGACTTTTTCTTCTTTTCCCCATGCAAGTTAAAACTAAACTAACATGCAAGTTAATTTCCCCATCATATCCATGATCAAATCTCATGCGCTATTCAATTCTAACCAAAGATCAGAATATTGAAACAAATTAAAACTAAACTAGTTAATTATAGAATTAAAAATAATTAGGAAACTAATTAACCTGGGAAAGCCAGTGAGCACTATAGGTTGAGTGCACCAAATGAACACTCCTCCTCGGAAACAACCGATCATGGAAGGACCCCGGAACTCCAGCCAAAATCAACTTCATTCGTCCCTCAAATCCACGTTTAAATCTGGACATTTCTCCAAAGAGGGAGTTGAAATCGTTCGAAGGAAGATCGTTCAAGTACACTAAAATCTCCACCGGACGATCCGAGCCGTCCTTCACGAGCTCGATCGCGGTTGACACGAGCTCGATGGAGGCGGATCCCGTCGCGCACCCAAGGTCCGCTATGGTGAAGTGGTCGTTGGGGCGGAGGTTTTGTTTATGGAGTATGGATTTGATGGCTTGTTCTAGCATTGGCTTGGTCATGCTACAAGTAATTCGCTACAAATGTACGTACAACAAAACCTTAATATAAATTATAACATAAAAATTTAGATTTAATGAGATCGAATTGTGTAAACGTATTTACGTACCGTGAAGGTAGCTTGGTTTCGGGAGTAGCTGAGATCTCCATCTCCATGTTTCATGTGAAGGAAGTCCTTTAGTTCCATCCTCGATCTTCTTCTCCCTTTTTCTCTCACCTTTCTTATTTCGTTTGTGTTTATGCTAGTGACTCAGAAGTCAGAAGTGAAGTATAAAACATCACACACTTATTTGGACATTAATGAGCAAATATTATAATATCATTTCTGTTACGAGTGCTCAATAAATAAATGTGTGCTGTCCTCAATAGTAATGTGTACCTATATATATAGGTATATATTTTTTAGATAAGGAATGAGATTAGGGTGGCCACTAACAAGCAAGTGGTCACTTTAGAGTATCCTGGCGGATGAGGGTATGAAAATTTGAGTCAACTGTAAGTGGAATGGAAGAGACACGTCTGAATGATCCCGCGATGTAGTCCTCCAAAGAATTGCTCTCACGGAAGATATGAGAGATACTCCAATCCTGGAACCGGGCAAGCAAGCAATGGGTGTCCAAACGCAACAACTCAATCCCCCACAGGCAGCGCCAGTCACCAAGAACGGCCTTGACCATCTGCAAATTATCGCCTTCGATAGTAATGTATTGAGAATTATATTGTATTTTTGGTATATATTTTATGTATAGAGAAAACAGAAAACCCTTGAGGCCCAAATCTTATTAGGTTGTATAAATACCCTTCACTTAGTTAATTAATGAAAGTCAGATTTCGAACCTCATATTAATTCTACATGGTACCAAAGTCTATCTAATTTTTTTGCCCTAATTTTTTCTTACGTTTGGCTACTCCTGTGCCGCCTATTTCTTTTCCCTTGTTGAACGTCTCTGTTCGTGAAGATGACTGATGACAAAAAGAAGGCTAGTGTTTCTGGTGAATTGGTTGTTCCGGGTGTAAAACCCACCAATTCACCCTACTGGGTGTCCTATTATTTTGAAGAGCAATAATTATCAAGAGTGGGATCTTTGTTTTCGCAACGTGCTTAGGGCTAAGCGGAAACTCGGTTTCATTGACGGAACGATTGAAAGGTGAAGAGTGAGAACGAAATTGATCTTGATCAATCTTATTCAAGATCACACTCGATTTCCATTATTGAGAGAGAAAGCAATACAACAGTGATCAGCTTGATCTAACTCACTCTCTTACTCACGAAACCAGAATAGCTGGTGTTTATATACTAACTACTCAACAAACTCCAACTAACTAATTACAGTAACAAATGAAAACTAGACACGTGTATACAATATTCCATATTCCCCCTTCAAGATGGAGCTACTAACAAGCCCATCTTGGATAAAAGGAAAAAATGTCTGGCTTGAGATAGAGGCTTTGTGAATATATCAGCTAACTGAATACCAGTATTTATGTAGGCAGTTTGCAAAAAACCTTGTTGAACCTTTTCTCTAGTAAAATGGCAATCAATCTCCAAGTGTTTCGTTCTCTCATGAAAACATGGATTAGCAGCAATTTGTTGTGCAACCTTGTTATCACAAAAGAGAGTGATTGGTTTAGGCACTGAAATCTGCAAATCTCTAAGTAAAAAATCTGTCCACACAACTTCAGCAGTAGTTGTAGCCATGCTACGGTATTCTGCTTCTGCTGAGCTTCTGGAAACCGTATTCTGTTTCTTAGTCTTCCAGCTTATTAAGGAATGACCTAAAACACACAAAATCCAGTCAAGGACCTTCTTGTTGTCAAGCAAGCTGCCCAATCTGCATCTGAAAAAGCAGTCAACTTCAATTGCTCATGCACTGGATAAAACAATCCTAAATCTGCAGTCCCTTGTAAATACCGAAGTAGATGTTTGGCTGCATTCAAATGTGGTAACCTTGGGCTAGAAACAAATTGACTAAAATGCTGTGTAGTGTAAGCTATATCAGGTCGAGTCAATGACAAATATAACAACCTTCCAACCATTCTCCTATACTGTTCAGGATCTGATAACACTTCTCTTGTGTGAGCATCAAGTTTCAAACCACTTGGAAAAGGTGAACTCACAGGTTTACCATCAAGCAAACCACTGTCTGCTAATACATCAGCAATATACTTTTTCTGGCACAAATAAGTACCATTCTCGGCACGTAATATATCCATTCCTAGAAAATATCTGGCCATTCCCAAATCCTTAATAGTGAACTTTGCATGCAATGCAATTTTCACATCATCAATCTCTGCACTATGTGATCCAGTGATCAAAATATCATCAACATATACCAAAATAGCAGTGAAACCATTCTCATTTGCCTTCACAAACAATGAATAATCATTATAAGATTGAGTATACTCAAGACTTACCAGAAAAGATGTCAATTCCTGATTCCATTGCCTGGAAGCCTGCTTCAATCCATATTGTAGCCTACTTCCGACGCCATTTTTTTATTTATTTTTTATTTTTTTTATTTTTTTTTTATTTTTTCATTCAAATTAAGTCTTGATTCTTCATTCATCCATGGGAAACAAGTTGGGGTTGAGTTCCTCTTCCAATTTCTCCAAGTACAAGAGAGCTCAAACAACCAAAAGTGGAAATTTGAATCTAGATCTAAGTTTCAAGCTAACTAAAAGCTTAATTAGAAATGTAAATCTAGAGAAACTAAAAGGTGAAAATGAGAGAGAGCTAAAACCCTAGAAAGAGAGTCCAAAATGAGGCATGAGTCTTGCAAAAGTCTCTACAAGAGCTATTTATATGAGCCACCAAAAGGGAGTAGGGTTTTAGTTGCTTTCTAGAAAATGGGTTGTTTCACCGCGACCACGTTGGTCACCGCGACCTGCCCGTGATGAAATCAGAATATTAAAGTGAGCACCACGACCATGTTGCTCACCACGGTTTGACCACGTTGAAGATAATGAAGTGTAGATGGGTTGTTGGACGCCAATGACTTGTAGAGCTTCTTAAAGTTAATTTTTCTTCACCAAGACATTAACAAAATGTCCTTCAAATCTTGTCTAAGCTTGAGCCAAATCCAAATCGCTTTCGTTATGCTCCCAAAAGTGCTCCTACAAGACAAAAGACGACAAGAGGGCAAAGTTCCGCACAAAGCAACAAAACTCATACAAAATAGCTAAGGACTATGTCATTTATGCACAAAAGTGGAGGAAATATGAGTTAAGATATGATGAAAAACCATGTTATCAAACTCCCCCAAGCTTGAATTTTGCTTGTCCTCAAGCAAGAATGTTCTTTCAAAGATTGATATTCCAAAGGAAATATAGAGGTTGTCTCCATGCAAAGGAAATACAAACATGATTTTGTAGTCTCAAATATGTGATCAATGAAATCATAGGAGATAGCAATTGATCATTCAAGAGATTAAGCTAGCATAAAAATTCATAGACCTCACGGAAGGAAAAATGTGATCCACTCACTCTCATGTGTTTGAAGGACGTGTTTCACTCATTCTCAATCCAAAGAAAGTCATCTACCATAAGCTTGCATCAGTGTCTTAATTCTCCACCACTAAAAACCATGCACATTACACAAGGTAATGAGAAAGAGTAGGGATTATATTTGGCATTGTGGTGCTAGTCCGAGGAATATTGGAAGAATTCTATCTTGACTAAACCAATCCTTGAAATTTTCATATCTTTAACAACACACCAAATATATTACAACCACTCTTCATTTCTTGCTTCCCTTTTTCTTCTTTTTTTTTTCCCTTTTTTCCACACTTCCCACCATTGTTTTATTAAGGTACAAACATTTTGATGGATGTCCTCAATTGCAAAGTAATGTGAGAAGTGCTATTTTTTTTTTTGAACCAAACACTTTAAACTTTCATCACTTACATTGAATTCCCCCAAGCTTAGCTTCTAACCACACAAGCAAGTCAATATAGAATTTTCCTAATTCCTCGGAAGGACAAATGGATAATAATTGAAGGCTCGGATTGCTTTTGTGGTGCTTAAAAAGAATAGGCTAATATAGGCTCAAAAGGGGGGCTAAACAAAAGGGATTAAATGTAAGAGGTCGGTATGGGTACAGTGGTTTATCAAGAAAGTTGCCTCAATCATTTTTGTGCATGCACAATAGTATAAATGTGGTCTCGAAAAATAGCTCTACATGCAAGTTCTAGAGATGAACATTCAATGGAGAAATCACACATGAAAAGAGAGAGGACTCATGAAGTGCAAGTCCTAAGGCCCAAAGAGAATCTCACGGCTTTTGTCATGAATTTAAATTTTCGCCAAATCCAAGAGATAACCACAAGCATCCCTACTTTATTTTGTCACACATATTCAAGATTTTAAATTTTGCTTCATGATCTTTTGCAACTTTGACAACCAAAATATTTCAAATGAATTAACTCAAGTGATCCATCAAAAGGCCTAAACTATATGCAATGCAAATGTCATGAACCTAAGCCAATGCAAAACTAATTAAATGCAAATGCAATGTCATGAGTTTATGCACCTAACACTAGAGAGATAGAAAATATGCAATTCAAGGTAATTTTCACCCCTCTCCCAAGCTTAAAAATATGCATTGTCCTCAATGAAAAAAAAAAAAAATTTGAAGGGGGTGTGAAATTACCGAATCATTGTGGTGGTGGGTAGCCATACTTGAGATGCATGTTGTAGAGGGCTTGAAGTGTGGTATTCATTTGCTCCAAAAGAACGCGTTGGGGATGGTGGCTCGGAGGCACCACCTTGCACAACATTGCCACGCGCTTCATCATCCCACACCATTCTCCAATTGCGCTTGCATATCTTATTTTGCTCATTGAGGATGGTGGTTCGAGCTTGGTTGGGGAGCTTAAGGAGAGGTTCATCTGGACACTCTTCACCATGAGAAAGCCCGCCTTGGTGCATTTGGATATGTCAAGTAGCATCGGCTCAAGTTTGGGCTCTAGAGTGCTAGTGTCATGTTTTAGATGATGGGCAATTTGAGTAATGAGACCACCCAATACTATAGGCGATGGGGCTTTGGCAACACTCATGAATTGGAGACCAAGATACCACGCCGCCTTGAATGGCTTTCCCTCAACCATGGTCCACAAAGCGTAGAGCTCAACTTCTCTAACTGTGCCCGCATCATGCCGTCCAAAGATTGTGAGAGACATTAAGCGATGAATATACTTGAATACCGGATTCCGGATGAGGCTTGCCTTAGATGAGCTTGTATTGTATGGTTCATTTCCAAGAGTGATTTCCTTCCAAAATTGATCTCGGTTGAATTCACGTGGAACAAATTTGTATCCATAGTCGGGAAGGTGAAAGACGGAAGCAAATGAGGAAAGTGTATGTTCCTCATTAAAGAGGCGAAAGGAGTCTTCGTCCGAGTTGTAGGAGCTAAGGAATTCAAATACAAGGCTCGGGTAGGTGGGATTTTGGATTTTAATGAAGTCTTGCCACCCGACCCGAGTAAGTAACCACATAACATCCTCATAAATGCCAAGGGTACGGAGGGTATGTTCATCGAAATATGATGTGCTCTCAATTTTCCTATCCTTCATGGCTAGATAGCGCTCCTTTTGCTCGGGAGAGCCAAAATGGAATCCATGTTCACTTAATTCGGGCTCCGCTGATGAGGGGGCACGAGGGCGACGTGCCTTGGGACCATGATGACTTGTGGAGGTGTTGGCACTCTTTCTTTTCTTTTGAGTCATGAGTATTGTATCACCTATGAAAAGAAAAGAAAGAGTATAGTAAGGCCATAATTTAAAAGAGGTATGTGCAAAAAGCCAAACAAAACCAGCACAAATCCAAAGATTGTATCTTCACAAAATAACAAGGCAAAGACCCAACTTAAAATCATGCAATTTGTGTCATCAAAAGTGTTTCCATTAAGTACCATAATTGCAATTTTTAAGCAAGTAAAGATTACTAGCAACTTAAAGCACAAGAGTTGGAGCTAAGCCTCACCCATTCAAAACTAAGACGCACACTTAAACCAAGTTCTTCAGTGAAATTTTCAACAACTTGCTATTCCAATCTCAAGAATTTACATTATAAACAAGCAAGTGAATATGTAGCACAAAAGTTAAACCTCTCAAAATGATTGGCAACAAAATTTTCAAGGGGAGGCAATTTCACAAACACCTAGCATGCATACATGGACAACAACCCAATTTGAAGCCAAAATTTTAAACCAAGACCACCAACCATCAAAAATCAGTATTATAATCCTTAATCAAATACATTATTCACCCAAATGCAACTATTATTAACAAATTAAACCATTAATCCATAAAATTGCATCTAGATAAATTAGGGTTTGATTTTCAAAAGGGGATCTAGGGTTTTTTTAATAGAGGAGGGGGCTGGTGGGTGGGTCGAGTTAGGGTGGTCAGGGGTGGTGGAAGTACGGTGGTGAGCAGGTGGCTGCACCACTGGTGGTGGGCGGCTGCAGCTGGTGTTTGGCACAGAGGAGAGGAGAACGAGAAAGAGAAACGGGAAGGGGAAGAAGGGAGAGGGTGGGCGGCGCTTACCGGAAAGGGTGACGACGTTCAGCGGCGAGCAGGGGGTGGTGGTCGCGCGGCACTGGTGGTGGGGCGGTGTTCGTGTGGCTGCTGCTGGTGTTTGGTGAGATGAGATGGGAGGGAACGAGAAAAGGCCAAAGAACCAGGTATATGAGAATTGTTTTCAGCCAATTTTTTTTTTATTAAATTCTGGAATACCACGGTCGTGGTAATTACCACGGCCCGACCGTGGCAAAAACAGAAAGTTCAATTTTTCAGCCATGGTCGTGGTAATTACCACGGTCCGACCGTGGCAATTCTGCAAGTCCCAATTCCCATTTTTTTTTGGCTATTTTACTCCTATTTTCTAGTGATTCCTACTCACTAATTAAAAGACCTATTTATGATACCCTAAACAAATTCAACAAGCAAAACACACCAACAACGGAATTGCAATATCTATCTCGACTCGACTCAACTAAAACTAAGAAAACAAACATGCAAAAAAAAAGGAATAAAGGAGAGAAGAGGATATGGATGCTTGGGTTGCCTCCCAAGAAGCGCTAGTTAGGGTCTAGCTAGACCGTCCTTCTTCATTTATGGCCTCGGATCGGAAAGGGGGAAGGTGACTCCCTTGTCGACCGGATCTCCAACGACATAGTGCTTTAGCCTTTGATCGTTGACTTTAAATTCCCCGGTTGCTTCACTCCATATCTCAATAGCACCATGCGGATATACTTTCTTCACTTGGAACGGTCCACTCCACCTTGATTTAAGCTTGCCCGGAAATAGCTTTAAGCGGGAGTTGAAGAGAAGGACCATTTCTCCCTCTTGAAACTCTCTTCGAACAATGTGCTTATCATGCCAACGTTTGACCCGCTCCTTATAGATTCTTGCATTTTCATAAGCACTCAAGCGCAACTCTTCTAGCTCATTGAGTTGAAGCATCCTTTTTTCACCGGCTAACTTCATATCAAAGTTCATAGTCTTGATAGCCCAATATGCTTTGTGCTCAAGTTCAACCGGTAGGTGACATGATTTACCGTAGATCAACCGAAATGGAGTGGTACCAATCGGTGTCTTGAATGCGGTTCGGTATGCCCATAGTGCTTCATCCAACTTTGATGCCCAATCCTTTCTAGACCGAGAAACCGTCTTCTCAAGTATGTTCTTGATTTACCGGTTTGAGATCTCCACTTGGCCACTTGTTTGAGGATGGTAAGGAGTTGTAACTTTGTGAGTCACCCCATACTTTCTTAAAAGAGCTTCAAATTGGCGCTCAATAAAGTGCGAGCCACCATCACTAATCACGGCTCTTGGAGTGCCGAATCTCGGGAAGATAGTCTTTGTGAAGAGCTTTATCACTTGCTTGGAGTCACATGTGGAGGTTGGTATGGCTTCAACCCATTTGGAAACATAGTCTACCGCCACCAAAATATACTTGTAGTTGCCGGATGGTGGGAATGGCCCCATGTAGTCAACACCCCAAACATCAAAGATTTCAACCTCCAAGATATTGTTCAAAGGCATCTCATGTCTCTTGGAGATATTCCCGGTTCTTTGGCATTGGTCACATGCAACCACATAGCTACGAGCATCTTTAAAGAGAGAAGGCCAATAGAACCCGGATTGAAGTACCTTTGCGGTGGTCTTTGAGAAGCTAGCATGTCCACCATAAGAAGAAGAATGGCAATGATAGAGGATGTTTCTCATTTCCGGTTCGGGCACACATCTTCTAAACATCCCATCGGCACAATGCTTGTAGAGGCAAGGATCTTCCCAAAAGTAATGCTTGACATCCGAAAGAAACTTCTTCCTTTGTTGGTAGCTCAATTCCGGTGGCATAATTCCACAAACAAGATAGTTGACAAAATCCGCGAACCATGGAGCTGTCAACTCGGAAATGGCAAACAATTGGTCATCGGGAAAGGAATCATCAATTGGTACCTCCTCTTCAATGTTTTCATTGGTCTCTTGCCTCAATCTTGAGAGATGGTCGGCCACAACATTCTCGGTCCCCTTTTTATCTCGAATCTCCAAGTCAAACTCTTGAAGCAAAAGTATCCACCGGATCAATCTTGGCTTGGCATCTTTCTTGCTCAAGAGATACTTGATGGCGACATGGTCGGTGTAGACAATAACTTGAGAACCCACCAAGTATGCCCGGAACTTATCAAAAGCAAAGACAACCGCAAGAAGTTCTTTCTCGGTTGTGGCATAGTTCACTTGAGCATCATCCAAAGTCCTACTTGCATAGTAGATTGCATGCACCTTCTTATCCCTTCTTTGCCCCAAAACGGCTCCGACGGCAAAATCACTAGCATCACACATCACCTCAAATGGAAGATTCCAATCCGGGGCTTGCATTATTGGAGCGGAAAGGAGTGCCTCCTTCAACTTACAAAAAGAGGAGAGACACTCGCCATCAAAATCAAAAGGGGCATCCTTCATGAGCAATTGAGTCAAAGGCTTAGCAATCTTGGAGAAATCTTTAATGAACCGCCGGTAGAAGCCGACATGACCTAAGAAGCTTCGAACTCCTTTGACGGAGGTTGGAGGAGGCATCTTCTCAATGATGGCAATCTTGGCTCGATCCACTTCAATCCCATGCTCGGACACCAAATGTCCAAGGACAATACCTTCTTTTACCATAAAATGACATTTCTCCCAATTCAAAACAAGGTTAACTTCTTCACATCTCTGCAACACTCTAGAAAGATTAGCTAGACAATTATCAAAAGTAGTTCCATAGACGGAGAAGTCATCCATAAAAACTTCCATAATATTTTCAATCAAATCGGAAAAAATGGCCATCATGCAACGTTGAAAGGTAGCGGGGGCATTACAAAGACCAAAAGGCATTCTCCTATAGGCGAAGGTGCCATAAGGACATGTGAAGGTAGTCTTTTCTTGGTCACTTGGATGGATAGAAATTTGGAAGAATCCACTATAACCATCCAAGTAACAAAAGTGTGAATGTCCAGCTAACCTTTCAAGCATTTGATCAATAAAAGGGAGGGGAAAGTGATCTTTTCGGGTTGCTTTGTTCAATTTTCTATAATCAATGCACATTCTCCAACCCGTGACCGTCCTAGTTGGGATCAATTCATTTTTCTCATTTCTTTCGACGGGGTCATACCCCCCTTTTTAGGTACTACTTGAACCGGGCTAACCCACTCACTATCGGAAATAAGATAAATTATACCGACATCTAGCAATTTAAGTACCTCTTTTTTCACTACTTCCTTCATGTTAGGGTTTATCCTTCGTTGATGCTCAATTGAGGGTTTATAGTCATCTTCTAGCAAAATCCTATGCATGCAAGTGGATGGACTAATGCCTTTCAAATCATCAGTTGTATACCCCATGACTTTTCTATGCAACCTAAGTTCTCTAAGCAATTTGTCGGTTTCACACTTACTTAGGTTGGCATTGATAATCACCGGGTAAGTAGAGTTGGGTCCAAGAAATTCATACCTTAGGGTAGAAGGGAGAGGTTTCAATTCTACCTTAGGTGCATCTTTTTCCTCATAGGTGGATGGCTTCGGGTCCTTTCCAAGCTTTTCCACCTTGACCGACCGAGGTGGGAGTTCCGGGTTTGCTTCAAGAAATTGAGCACAAGAAGTTACTTCCGTGTCTTCATCATCTCCACTTGAGCACTTCCATTGGCATCTTATTGATCAAGTACACTGCAGTCATGATACATTCAGTCCACAGATTCTTAGGAAAACCAGCATGCACCATTAGAGACCTTGCTGTATCCAACAAGTGTCTGTGCTTGCGCTCTACCCGACCATTCTGTTGTGGTGTATAGACCATGGATTTCTGATGTATAATTCCTAAATCAACCAGCAACTTCATGCAATTCTGATTTACCACCTCTGTCCCATTATCACTCCTTAAACATTTTGGCACTACACCAAACTGATTCTTGACCATCAAAAAATAACTCCTCAAAGTCTCACAGACCTTCAACTTATCACTCATCAAATACACCCAGGTTGCTCGACTAGCATCATCAAGAATAGTCAAAAAATACTTATCCCCTGTAACTGATTGAACCTTATACGGTCCCCATAAATCCACATGTATAAGATCAAAACAATTTGCAGACAAACTATCACTTCTCATAAAAGGCAATCTATGAGTCTTTGACATAGAACAAATATCACACTGAAAATCACCAACATTCCCTTTACATTCTGGAAAAAACTTCATCTTAGAAAGAGACATATGTCCCATTCTATGATGCAATTGTCTTAAACTGTTTGTCTTAGAGCTAGCTTCCACATCAGCATACTAGCTACTTTATTACAGCTATTTACAATTTCACAATCTTCAGCTTTGATCTTGAAAAGTCCTCCAACATCCTTAGCACAAGCCAATGATCTTTCACTCAAACGGTCCTGTATTATACAAGTTTGTGAGTAAAAGAAGGTCATGACATTTCCCTTTTTAATCAGCTTGCTAACAGACAAAAGATTATATCTGAAATCTGTTACCAACAATACATCTTCTAACACCAAATCCTTATTAATCCTGACCTTTCCTGCCTTTGTAACTACCTTTAAACTGTCATCAGGTAGTTTAATATGCAAAGGACATCTTAAATTTCTCAAATCATACATCACTTCCTCATAAGGTGACATATGATCTGTTGCACCTGTATCTATAATCCATTCAGTTTTCTCACTATCAAAAGCTGCTAAGTTAGAAAAGCATATACCTGAGTAGCTTGCTCCCTCTCCAGCTTTCTTAACTGTCTCAACATTCATAGCCATTTTCCCTTTGAAACTCCTAAGCATTTCTTGACAAAAGGCCTGCATCATTTCCTGTGTTATTCCACTGATTCCACCAAAAGGTGTATTCTGAGATTCTGAACTCCCTTCTCTATCAGTTTCAACCTGTGCAGCTGTCTTACTGATCTTTTTGTTCCTTTTTCCCTAAAACCAGTTTGGATACCCAATGATTTCAAAGCAAGAATCGACTGTATGCCCATCTACTTTGCAATGTGAGCATACTTTGTTCTCATCATCTCTGTATTTCTTCACTTCTCTTTGCTGTCCATAACTCTGATTTCCTCTTGATCTCTCCTTTTGACCATTTCGAGACTGATATCCACCATCATTTCCACCTTTGTGCTGGCTAGTCGCATTGAATCAAGCTGCTTCTTGTGGCTTAGCAAACACATTCTTTTGTGTTTCAAATTGCAACACAGTGTAATATGCTTGATTGACGTTGGGAAGAGGATCTTTGGATAAAATCTGACTTTTCACCATTTCAAAATCTCCATTTAAATGCATCTGAAAAGTCATCAACCTTTCCTCATTTATCAATTCTGTCAATTTTTCCATTACACGACAAGCACACTGGTTCAACCTTCCACATGTACAAGTCGGCAAACCAGTAATCTTCTCTAATTCATTCCAGCAACACACCAACTTTGTGTAATAATCAGTGACTAGCATATCACCTTGATTAATCTGTGAAATATCTTGTCTCAATTTATAGATCAGAGGAGCACTAGACTGATTATACCTTTCAATAATCTCTTTCATCAATTCTCTTAACGATCTTGCAAACACGAAGGCATTGGACATCTCTGGAGTCATTGAAGCAAGAATCCAGCTCCTGATCATATTGTCGCACCTGATCCACCTTGCATGATTCGCTTCCATCACTCCTGGACAAGCTAGGGTTCCATCAACGAACCCTAACTTCAGCTTTGCCGAGAGCGCCATGCGAATTTGCTGATTCCATGGTAGGAAATTCTTTCCATTGAACGGAACTTGAGTCAATGCAACTCCTGGATGATCGGAATTGCTCAAAGCATAAGGATCCCCTTGATTTTGATTCGCCATTTCTGTCTTCGATCAAAGAAATATCGAAATCTCCTCGCCTCTGATTTCAATTTGATCTTGTCTTTCCTAGATCGCAGCGGAAAAAAAACTACTACACTCTTCTATGCTCTGATACCATGAAGAGTGAGAACGAAATTGATCTTGATCAATCTTATTCAAGATCACACTCGATTTCCATTATTGAGAGAGAAAGCAATACAACAGTGATCAGCTTGATCTAACTCACTCTCTTACTCACGAAACCAGAATAGCTGGTGTTTATATACTAACTACTCAACAAACTCCAACTAACTAATTACAGTAACAAATGAAAACTAGACATCTGTATACAATATTCCATAAAAGGCCTGATGATGAGGCTGATTTGGATGATTGGGATAGTGTAAATTCAATGCTAGTCGGGTGGATTTTTCAGTCCATGGAAGAGTCGATCCGTTCGACCATTACTTACTTTGATACTGCACGAGCGTTATGGGAAGATATTCAAAAAAGATTCTCTATTGGAAACGGACCTAGGGTTCAACAATTACGATCGGATCTGGCTAAGACTACTCAAAGTGGCCAATCAGTTGAGTTGTACTATGGTTTGTTGAAGAAAATTTGGGACGAACACGCACACTATGTGCAAGATCGTTCTTGTACTTGTGGAAAGTGCGTTTGTAATTGGTCCAATTCAGCAGCGCTTGATCGAGAACACAAACGCATTCATCAATTCCTGATGGGTTTGGATTCGAAGAATGGGATTACACGATCAAGTATCTTGTTTCAAGAGCCATTATAGAGGCTGAACAGGGTCTATTCCCTGCTGATTGCTGAAGAACGACAGCAAAGCGTCGCTTCAAGGGAGAAGGTGCCGAATGGCGACGTGTTCTCTGTTCATGGAGGAAGTCACTCTAACCGGCGCGATGCTAAACGAAAAGACGTTGCACCAGCCAGTAGCGAGCGTCGTTCTTGCGATGAGGATTCTGATCGGCGACCGTTGGGTCGTGGCAGCGGGCGCGACAGTTCCGATCGACCGGTGTGTCATCACTATGGTGAGGTAGGGCACATCAGTAGATCTTGCTTTAAATTGATTGGCTATCCCGACTGGTGGGATCATGAGCGCGAGTCCGATCAAGGAAAGCAGCGGGGCGTTGATTTTGGTTCCACTGATGGACCGCGCTGTCGAGGGCGTGGCAAAGCGGTGGACTCGCCAACATTGTGCAGTCAGGTTTTGCACCAGGAAGCTCATCTGGGGGCTGGAAAGGTGGTGATCGGACTGGGATTGGCTTCACCGATGCACAATGGTCTACTCTCATGTCTATGTTGCAATTCACTAACGTTGTCGGGTCTTCAAATAAATTATCTGGTATGTTTTGTTTCAAGTGGATTTTAGATACGAGGGCTTTGTTTCATATGACTTGAGATGCCTCACTTTTGAGTAATTTGAAGAATGTGACATAATCCACTATTTTGCTTCTTAACGGGTTATCTACTGTTGCCAAATCTGCCGGAAGCTTGAAACTGAGTGACAATTTCGTTTTACATAACGTGCTTTTAGTGCCGAATTTATAGTGCAATTTGATATCTATCTCTCAATTGCTAAAGCAACAGAATTGTATTGTCACTCTGACGGATTGTCTATGTGTTTTACAGGACCGGGCTTCGATGATGCTGATTGGAGCGGGTGAGGAGCGAAATGGGGTTTACTGGCTTCGTGTAGTCGCGCCGACGGCATATATTTCACAGTTAGAGGCCGACTGATCACTTGCCCTTTGGCATTCCCGTTTTGAATACCCATCTTTATATATTCTTAGATGTTTCCCTAATATTAAAATAAACGGATCCCTTGACCCGTTTGATAGTTGTCATAGAGCAAAACAGACTCGTTCTAAGTTTCCTATCAGTAATTCTCATGCTTTGGATATTTTTGATTTGGTACACTGTGATGTTTCTGGCCCTTATTGGTAAACATAAAACTGAGGTTGGTGCTTTGATTCATGAATTTTGTGCTATGGTTACTCGTCAATTTGCAAAACAGGTTAAAAAGTTTCGAAGTGATAATGGGACTGAATTTGTGAGCCTAAGGTCTTATTTCGCCAATAACGGTATTTTTTTTTGAAACTTCATGCGTTGGGACACCCCAACAAAATGCTAGAGTTGAGCGAAAACACCGTCATATTTTGAATGTTGCTAGAGCCGTTCGTTTTCATGCAAATTTGCCATTACAATTTGGGGCGAATGTGTGTTGGTTGCTGCTTAATTAATCGGACCCCCACACCGCTCCTTCGAAATAAAACTCTTTATGAAATTTTCTTTGGTCGAGCTCCAAATATTTCTCATTTGCGAACTTTTGGTTTTCTTTGTTATGCATTTGTGATATCCTGATCTTTAAATAAATTTGCACCTCGTGCCCAAAAATGTGTTTTTATTGGATATCCTGAAGGTCAAAAGGTTGGTAGGTTATTGATTTTGAAACTAAATAAAACTCCTTATGATGTTGTGTTTTATGAATAACACTTTCCTTATAAGCTTACCCAATCCCAAACTAGTTCTGCCGTGAATGACCTGACCCTCTTCATGCGTCCATTTTTGATGAATGACCTAGTCTTGTTGCCTTACCGCAGACGGATGACAGAGGGAGTGGGGTTCAATCTCCTCCTGTGCTTGTTCAAGAACATGTCCCAGTCTCTACAAATGACCATTCGCAAACAGACGATAGGGGGAGTGGGGTTCAATCTCCTCCTATTTTTGTTCAAGACACCTCTTTATCTACCTCCTCAAATGACCATTCGCAGATAAACGATAGGGGGAGTGGGGTTCAATCTCCTCTTGTTTCTGTCCAAGACAATGTCCTCCGTTCTACCCGTGATCGTGTTCCTTCTGTGAAATTAAAAGATTATGTGTGTCACACAGTACGACAACAGGACGCCTCGGAGCCTCTGCAACCTTCTTAGTCAGTGTCATCAGGTACCTCCTATCCCATAGCTCATTTTGTCTCATATGATCGGTTTTCGCCTAGACATCGTGCCTTTATAGCTGTTGTTGAGTCTGTTTTAGACCTCCCCCTAGGTTCTCTGGTTCGGCCGATGGTCGTTTTTGTAGGCTTAATCGCTTGTTGTACAGGCTTAGGTAGGCTCCTCGGAATTGGTTTGCCAAGCTGGCTTCAGCTTTGGGCAAATTCGATTTTATTCAGTCCTTGGTTGACTACTCTCTATTTTCTTATAATCAGTCCGGTGTCACTCTGCATGTTCTTATTTATGTTGATGATCTTATTATTGCTGGGAACAATTCCGTTGCCATCTCTAGATTCAAGACTCAACTTAGTTCTTGTTTTCACATGAAAGATCTGGGATCTTTGAAGTACTTTTTGGGCATTGAGATTGCTCGTTCTCCTCAGGGTTTATTTCTCTGTCAACGTAAGTGTACTTTGGATATTCTGTCTGAGGCTAGTTTACTTGCTGGTAAGCCTTGTGATTTTCCTATGGAGCAGAATCATAAGCTTGCCTTGTCTACTTCATTGCCGTTGGTTGAGCCTGATCGTTACAGACGACTCATTGGACGCCTCATTTATTTGACTGTTACCAGGCCGGAGATTTATTATGTTATTCATACTCTTGCTCAGTTTATGCAATGTCCTTTAGTTGATCATTGTGAGGCAGCCATTAGATTTTTGCGTTATCTCAAGAGTCATTTGGGCCAGGGAGTTCTGTTGTCTAGCTCTTCTAGCCTTGAGTTGTTTGCTTTCTACGATTCTGATTATGCTACATGTCCTTTGACGCGTCGTTCTGTTAATGGATATTTTGTTCAACTTGGATCGTGTCTTGTGTCTTGACGAACTAAAAAACAGAAGACTGTGTCTCGTTCTTCGGCAGAGGCCGAGTATCATTCCATGGCTGCCGCCTGTTGTGAGTTATTATGGCTGAAATCTTTGTTATTTTCACTTGGTGTTCGACTTACTTCTCCTATGAGGCTCTTTTGTGATAGTCAAGCATCATTACACATTGCATCATGCCAATCCAGTTTTTCATGATCGTACTAAGCATATTGAGGCCGATTGTCATTTTATTTGTGATTTGATTATGTCTGGGATCGTTCAGACCGCTCATATTCGGACTCATTCTCAGCCTGCAGACATTCTTACCAAGACACTTGGTTGTCAGCAGTTCCAGTTTCTTCTTGGCAAGTTGGACATTAGAGATCTAAATGCTCCAACTTGAGCGGGAGTATTGAGTATTATATTGTATTTTTGGTATATATTTTATGTATAGAGAAAATAGAAAACCCTTGAGGCCCAAGTCTCATTAGATTGTATAAATACCCTTCAGTTAGTTAATGAAAGTCATATTTTAAGTCTCAAATTAATTCTACATAATGTTTTTATTTTCTGTTACGCGATGTATCTCCGATTGATGAATCATGAAATATCAGAGTATCAGACGAGGATAATGATGGATTATTTAAACCAGTTAATGAGAGGTGAAAAATGATGTTTTTAATTAAGGAGATCGAAGGTTGAGAATTGAGATGCGCACGACTATTTATTAAATGAAATAAAATAAATTTTGTTTATTTTAAAAAAATAGATGTTCCATATTATACTTTTATTAAAAGAGATAAGAAATAAAATACACGTATTTTTAAAATATATTTCTAGAAGACGCGCATATCTTTTACATTGGTTTTATCTTAGATTGCATTATAACTAGCTAAATATGCATCGATTATTTTATACACATTGTGTACCGATTTTGAATTTTTTTATTTAGTTTTTAACGTTAGTTATCTGTATGGAATATTATCTATATATACTATAAAATAGAAAAATATGGGCAATTAATGCCTCATTCAAATGGCTTAAATATTTAATTCTATTTTTTTCTAATCCATCTATTTATCCATCTTCTATAAAAAAAATATAAGAGAAGTTTTTTGAAAATGAATGCCCATAATATACACAATTGTAACATACATATTAAAGTTTAGATCTAATTAATTACTTTATAATAATATCAAATTCTAAATACCTTTTAATATTGCTACACCTCCAACATTTCTAATATAAAAAATCACACCATCCTCTCAATGTTTACACTCAAATTAATACACACATGTAATATCTCTTATCCACATACATGTTCACAACAAAATGAAAGAATGATAGATTGGTGGAAAGCTTTGGAAGAATTTACAAGAAGTTGGGTTGATAGTGGCGAGGAAGAAGCGAATATGTTGATGCAGATACGTAAGTGTCTAGGAACAAGTGTCATTTTCTTTCGAAGGTGAATATTAATTTGGACAACTCCAAATTTGGGAGCATATCCAAGAAAATTATATATATATATATATATATATATATATATATATATTTACCAAAAAAATTGGCCCGTGCGTATGCACGGGCATCACCACTAGTATATATATAATATGCTTAGTTTTTAATGCACGTTGTTGAAACCTTAAATAAATGAGCGTTAAATAAAAGAATTTGAATTAATATAAACCAAGCATTTAGAAACCCCCACTCTTTCTTCTACGCATGAGAAACACTCACGCACGCTTTAAAAGAGATTTGTACAATTTTGATTGTTCGACTTTAGAAAGTACGTTATCGTACAACTCTGTGTTTCCTACTATAATGTGAGACTTAAAATATTTTAGGATTCTCACTCGTAAATAACTATGTTCGTTAAAAAGTTTCAACACATCGAATCTCTATCCAATAAGAAAAGATATTAAGCTAGAGATGTTTTTTTACCACTGTAATCTCCACCTTGTCTTGCTATTTATAGACGTTGGGGAGACCGAAAGTTGAGGATTCTCAATGTGGAAGAACCTTATTGATCTTCGATGTGTCACTTGTTAATTGGTGGAGTATTAGGTGTGCGATGTATTGTTTTATTATTGGTTGAGGATGCGGCTCCAGTTGAAATTTCGGGATCCTCTAAAGTGGGAGAGATTTTTTTGGACCTTCGAGGTGTTGCTTGTTTATTGGTGGAATGAGCGACATGCGATCACTGTTCTAAAAAACGCCCTAGGTGGCGCCTAGGTGTTGGGCGCCCTCTTAGCGTCCCGATTAAGGGGTAGGCGGGTAGCTAGGCGGAAAAATAGGATGGGCTGGTCCTGGGCGGGACACTGGGCGGATTTGGGTATTAGCTAATTAGGGCTATTTTCCAACATTTAAGTTTCTCTCTCTCCCCCAATCTTCTTCGCTCGGCTATTCCAAACTTCTTCGCTCGCCCATCTTCCAAGGCTCTGACCACCGACGACTTCAGCCACGGGCCAAGACGCCGCGCTGCCGCCCTTCCCATCTCTCTATCGATTCTTGGTCCTCGCTCGAATCCAGCCGCACTCGCAAGTATAGGTTTCGCCGACTATGCGCTTGCTCGGCTGCTCCGACCACCGCATCACCGCCTCCCAAGTCCCTCAACCAGCCCAACTCTTCTAAGCAGTGACCACTCAACATTGTTTGAGTACTTTGGAATCTGTTTTTTCGGTAACTTCAGCGAATCGGTGATTGATTTCTCTTTTCAAATTCTTTTAATTTTGTTAAATTCTATTATTTATTATGTATGTTATATTGTCATTGTGATTTGTGTATATGGAATTTCTAATTGTTAATTGCTAATTTGAATGTTTATTTTCTGATGTTTTTGGAATGAGTGGTCTTGTACACAGACCACAATTATGTAGTGAGTTGTAAACTTGTAAAGTGTGTGTTTTCAGATTATTTTCATTTTGATCCAGCTGGAAGTTAATTGTTAATTGCTAATTTGAGAGAAAATTTGCTGGATTTGAGAGATATAATTTGCTGGATTTGTAAAGTGGTCGATTGTACTGAGAGTTTGAGAGATAATTTGTTGTGTTGGCTTTTTTGTGTATTCGTTTGTTGTGTATTTTTAAAGCTATTCTAATTCCTAAATTCTTAATTATACAATGTACAATATGTATAAATATGAAGTTATGGTATTTTATTTGAAATCACGATTTATCATTTATATATATAGAGAGAGAGGTAGGTTCTATAGAGAACAATCTCCTATAGAGAATAAGAGAACAAATATAGGCCATTGGATGAGTATGGAATGGATGGTGGGATTTGTATCTACAATAGCAAAAATAGGAAAATAGGGAAAAACCAAAAATAGGAGAGATATTTTCCCCATGATTTACTCCACCTTAACTACCATAATTAAATCTTGGTTTTGATTTTGGAAAAATCCTCCATTGTGTAACGTGAATATTTTGCGCTGGAGGCCTGCTCGCTGGAACTGCTCCCGCAACCACCTCCAAAACCGATCCCGCAACCACCTCCGACCGGCGACCGACCACCACGGTAGAAACGATCCCGCAATTCCGGCCACCACGTCGGAACTGCTCGCTGCTCGCTGAAACCGAATCACCACGTCGGAACTGCTCGCTGGAGAATTCCGGCCACCACGAACCACCACGTCGAGCAACCGCCGATCCCCTTCACTCGAAAATCATTAATCGGTAAGCAATTTCGGTGAATTAATTCGAAAATCCCACATTGCTATTGATTGATGTTAATTGCTAAGATGTATTGTTGTTCTTGATATTCAACAGGAAGACGATTCAAAAGGGTGAATAAATCAATCAGAATTTTAGTATATACTATCGTCGTCGAAAATTATGGCATCAGGTAATGTTGTATATAATATATTCATCATGCATATGATTGATTTGTTTTAGTATATGTTGTAAATTTACGTGTTACTTGTTTAGGTGACCTAACCCTGCAGATTCTTTGTATACATACAATGTAATATTGTATATAACAAATTGCTATATGTATATACAAAATTGGTATGGCTGAATACTATTTGCAATATTGTATGTACAATTAATGAAAACCTGTCTATTACATGTACAGTTTGAATTATGTATACATTTTTTATTAGTGTATATACATATAATTCACAGTTAATATACATGAGTTATTTGTAAACTATTTTTAATTCAAATTATACATATATACATGATTATGTGGTCTATATACATGATTATTATACATGTATACATATATTTGACATTAGTTTTTTATGCAGATATCTCAAGTAGAGCGAATTGTCAACATATTTTTGATTTCCATACTTCGAATATTGGGGTTTAAGCGATCGAAGATTGGTGGTAATATTGAACATTAGATCTTATGTTGTATCTATACACCTTTTCACTGTTGGAAAACGCGTCTGTAGCCAGAAAATATTTAGCCACGAATTTTGGCGAGGGTAATTTGGTTGGCAATGGCCATAAGTTTAACCACAAATATTTCAGTTTGCGGTAATATGACCATGAAATATAAAGTTGTGGCTAGTTCTGGGGCCAAATAGCCCCGAAAAGTGAGCGCGGCTAGATTTGGTTATAGATTTCTGGCCATATTGTCATGAAAACAAGCTCGTGGCTAACGTTAAGGCCCAATGGACGCGAATTTCTTGTGCAGCTAGATTCATTTCTAGAGTAGTAGCTAATTAGCCACGAAAAAAGATTCGTGTGTATATTCAGGACAAAGTCTGGAGCTAAGTACCCACATACTAGTCGTGGCTAGGTTTGTGGATATTTGTGTGGGTAATTTGAATTATTGACTAATAAATGGTCCTTCATTTCTTTAGAATTTTTAGAAATAACCATAAAATTAGCCACGAGTTCTTATTTTCGTGTATAACATAGTTTGTTTGGAAACATCTGCGATAACAGTCACGAGATTAGCCACGAGTTCTTTATTTCGTGAGAAATTTGCAGAAATAACCACGAGACTAGTCACGAGTTCTTCGTTTCGTGTCTAACTTTGTTTGTTTGGAAAAATTTGCAGAAACAGTCACGAGATTAGCCACGAGTTCTTCATTTCGTGAGAAATCTGCAGAAATAACCACAAGACTAGTCACGAGTTCTTCATTTTGTGTCTAACTTTGTTTGTTTGGAAAAATTTGCAGAAACAGCCACGAGTTCTTCATTTCGTGGTAAATCTTCAGAAATTACCACAAGATTTCAACGAAAGAAGAGGAGAAGAGTACGTTTGGATTGGGCTGCTCCTCCATATGGGTCGAGTACAGTGATCCAAAAACAGGCCCATTTCTTTTGACTCCCAAGCCCATCACATTTTCTATTACCTCACAGGCCCATTCTTAATTAATTTTTATTATTTGTAAAATTATTTCCACTATAAATAATAATTAATTTAGAATTTTAATAAATATTACCCATAGGCCTTTATAAAAAAATATTTATTAAAATAGAATATCAATCATGCTCACCTAGGAAATTAATAATTTTTAACAAATTATAAGTGACTTCGTAGGAAATTAATAATTTTTAATTCTTATGAGAAATCGTTATATTCATTTAGAATCGTTCATTCTTATGAGAAATCGTTATATTCATTTAGAATCGTTCATTCTTATGAGAAATCGTTATATTCATTTAGAATCGTTCATTTATTGAGAAATCGTTATATTCATTTAGAATCGTTCATTCTTATGAGAAATCATTATATTCATTTAGATTCATTCATTCTTATGAGAAATCGTTATATTCATTTAGAATCGTTCATTCATATAAGATATTGTTATATTCCTTTAGAATCATTTATTCTTATAACATATCATTATATTCATTTAAAACCGTTCATTCTTGTAAGAAATCGTTATAGTCCTTTAGAGTCTTTCATTCTTATAAGAAATTGTTATATTTCTTTAGAATCATTCATTCTTATAAGAAAATGTTATATTTCTTTAGAATCGATCATTCTTATAAGAAAGCGTTACTTTCATTTAGAATCGATCATTCTTATAAGAAAGTGTTATATTTCTTAGGGTTTAGGGTCTATGGTTTAGGGTTAGGGATTAGGGTTTAGGGTTTAGGGTTTAGGGTCGATCATTCTTATAAGAAATCATTATATTCCTTTATAATCATTCATTCTTATAAGAAATCGTTATATTTCCTTAGAATCGTTCATTCTTATAAGAAAATATAATATTCACTTAGAATCGTTCATTTTTATAAGAAACTGTTATATTCATTTAAAATCATTCACTTATAAGAAAACGTAGAAAATGTTATATTCACTTAGAATCATTCATTCTTATAAGAAAATATTGTATTCACTTAGAATCGTTCATTCTTATAAGAAAACATTGTATTCACTTAGAATCGTTCATTCTTATAAGAAAACGTTATATTCACTTAGAATCGTTCATTCTTATAAGAAATCATTATATTCCTTTATAATCATTCGTTCTTATAAGAAATCGTTATATTTCTTTTGAATTGTTCATTCTCATAAGAAAACAAAATATTCACTTAGAATTATTCATTGTTATAAAAAATTGTTATATTCATTTAGAATCGTTCATTCTTATAAGAAAACATTATATTCATTTAGAATCGTTCTTTCTTATTAGAATCGTTCATTCTTATAAGAAAACATAGAAAATGTTATATTCACTTAGAATCGTTCATTCTTATACGAAAACATTATATTCACTTAGAATAGTTTATTCTTATAAGAAATCGTTATATTCCTTTAGAACAGTTCATTCTTATAAGAAATCGTCATATTCCTTTAGAATCGTTCATTCTTATTAGAAAACGTTATAGTCCCTTAAAATCGTTCATTCTTATAAGAAATCGTTATATTCATTTAGAATCGTTCATTTTAATAAGAAATCGTTATATTCCTTTATAGTCGTTCATTCTTATAAAAAAACATTATATTTCTTTAGAGACGTTCATTCTTATAAGAAAACTTTATATTTATTTAGAGTCGTTCATTCTTATAAGAAACCATTATATTCCTTTAGAGTCGTTCATTCTAATAAGAAGTCGTTTATTTCTTTAGAACTGTTCATTCTTATAAGAAACCTAATTAGTTTACATGTTATGGTTAAAGTTTAAGATTAACAATACCTAAACCTCTATGATGATCTTTATATGCTTGATGTTAACAAGTATACACCAGGGGTTCGGGGGCGGAGCCCCCGACAACACCAGGGGTCCTAGGAGGCGGAGCCCCCTAGTAGGGGTTTCGGGGGGCAACGCCTCACGACGGTGGTCTCGCCGACCGCTCAACGAGTTGGGGGTCCATGGGCAACGCGCCCCTGGCGAGGTTGGGGGCAGCGCCCCAAAAAAATGGTATACAATGTTTTATGTATGGAAGATTTATCTTATTATCATGTTAGATTAATATCGGTTTAAATATAAATTTTCAATTTCACACTTTTAATTATTGTCCTTTTCAGATAGGAAAGTGTTTTAATTATTTAGATTATTTGTATGTAGAAAAGTGTATTTGCTTAAAAAAAATTTTAATAATTTCTAATTTAATCATTTAGAACATTTGGTTTAGGAGGGAAAAAGAAGGAAATATTTAGTTAAAAAAATTTTGGGCGTCCCTTACCAGATAGAGATCCCTTCTCCTCCTGTGCCTCCTCTCACGACTCACCAGATCCCATGGCGCCTCCTCGTTTCTTCATTCTCACCAGATCTCAAAACTCCTCATCGCATCCTCTCACCAAAAAACCCTAAACTTTCGGAAGGAAGCCCGAGAGAGAATCAAGAATGATGGCGGACTCGGGGAGAAAGAATTCAGATTCTTCACCGCCGGCATATCTTCTCCGCCTCGTCAAAGTTCACAAATTTGTCTCCAAATTGATCGGTGTGCAGAACCCGAGAGAGAGAGAGAACCCGGATGAAACGACGGACTCGGGGAGAAAGAATTCGGATTCTTCACCATCGGCATATCTTCTATGTCTCGTCAAAGTCTACAAATTCGTCTCCAGATTGATCTGTTTGAACTTGTTGTTTTCAATTGAATTTTGTTTCCTAATGTCTCTCTTTATGTCAACGCTGTGTTTTTATTTGAGGTCCATTATCTTCTTGTTCACTTATAGCATGTCATATATCTTGGTTGAGCAGTGAAATTCAGGAGCTGTCTAATGAGAAAAGTCATAATCATGTTGTGGGAGATGTCTCAGAGTGCTTTGGATGATGAAACAATCAGAGCGTTGTATTGATGAAGGTTAGATTATTCTTTTGATGAAATATTCCACTAATGGTAATGATTCAGCTATCATATATCTTACCAATATATTGGTTAGATTATTCTTTTGATGAACTATTCCCTTCAGCTTTTGGATTCTTGCATCTGGTTATCTTAACGCCTATTGCAAATCGATCAAATTCGAACTAAACAAGATAGATAAACTTTATGTGGTGTAAATAAATTCTTAGTTGTATTCCATGTTCTTTGAATTATATTTCAATTTTGAGTTGTAGGGGTTGTTGGTTCTACTAATGGTTAAGCAGTGTTGAGAGGATCAAGGTCTAAGATATTGCTTTGGATTTTCTTTAAATATTGTGCTCTTATCAGATGACTAGATTTGCTTAATTGATACTAATGTGTTGGTTGGTTGTTAGTTTGTAGGTGATAGCTGCTACAAATCGTGTAGATATCGTGGATCCTGCTCTAATGCGATCTGGGCGGCTGGATCGTAAGATTGAGTTTCCTCATCCCACTGAATAAGCAAGAACCCGTATTTTGCAGGTTTGATCACCTCTATCCTAGTTCTGTTTCTGCAACTCTTGTGGGTTAATCTAACCGTGGATTGGTAATATTGTAGATTCACTCTAGAAAAATGAATGTTCACCTAGATGTTTGTGTTGAGGCTGGCATGTTAGCTATCCGAAGAGATGCTACTGAGTTATCTATCTCTCCTTCTCTAATTGTGATTTTTTGAGTTTTGTGGGTTTCAGTTTTTGCTAATGGTAGGGGTGACATTTTGCTGGAAATTCAGATGAATCATGAAGATTTTAATGAAGGCAGATGATGATACCCAAAATTCAGCTTGTAGATCTAAGTTAAGATGCCTGATGTTGTTGTTCATTATGCTTTTTGCATCAAGTATACAATGATTAACCTTGTAGTTGTTGCATTATGCTTTTTGGATCTCTACTTATTTGGTTTGTGAATATTTAATGTATTGTTAAGATCTAAGTTAAGATGCTTGATGTTTGATGATTTTGGATCTCTACTATTTGGAAATATGCAATATTATGGTGTAATTTTTTTTAAATGCCTAATTATTTAACCACAAAATTTGAAACAAAATAGATTTATGGCAAATTTCAAGGCTAATGGCCACGAAATAGGTGCGATTATGAGTTCAAATTTGACTCGAATTTAGATACAAAATACATTTGTGGCTAAAATTTGATGGTGATGCACTCAAAACCAACCAAGAAATTCAATTCTGGCTAATGTGGTTGAATGTGACTTTGGTGGCCAATAGCCACACATTTAGCAATGAACTTGTTCGCGGTTATTATTTGCAGCTAAATAGGCATAAAACTAGAATTCTGTGGTTCTTTTCCAGAGGGATATTTAGCCTCGCGTGTTTTAGCCCAGGGCACCTTTCGTAGGGCAATCCGTTGGGGATGTCGTGGCTAACATGATTTCGTGGTTATTTTTGTGGTGGAAGTCGTGTCTATTTTCCTGGCTACAGACGCGTTTTTCAGCAGTGTTTTTTTGGTTCATTATGTAATATTTAATTTTTTGTTATACCGATACAAAATGATAATCATGTATATATAGTTGAATTCACGTATATACTCTCATTTACTTATGTATACACATTTAAAGTCATGAATGCAATTCATAATTTCGCGTGAAAATACCAATACACTAGTATCATGAATATAAGAATCATGTTCTTGTATATACTTTTACGTGCTTATGTATACATTCAAAATTTGAATAGAATCAATAAAAGAGGATTGTATGATCATTATAATATCATGTATATAACAATTAAAATCTTGTATATGAGCAATTGGTTTCGTATACAATTATGAATCTGGTTATGAGCAACTGTATATAACAATTAAGAATCATGTATATAACCATTTGATTTCTTGTATACAATTCTGTTAGATTTAGCGCCGGATTTAAATTTAATTGTTAAATTCCTATAATTACGGGATTTTATAATTTTTTGAAATAAAAATGGAAATTAATGTAATCAATGGGATCAAATTCGAGATTTTTAAAAAATCCGAAAATTGGGTCAAATTCAATGGAAAGTAATGTAATCATGTATATAACCACCCCCATAACCCACCTTCCTTTTGTGATTTTTCAATAAATCCGAAAATTCCTTTATTGTTCCTATAATTAAGGGCATGATTTATTGTTTGAAATTTGGCCAAATTCGAGATTTAATCTAAGCCATTCAATCGAATCCCATCCAATGGCCTATATGTGTTCTCTTGTTCTCTCATATTTAAGTGTTCTCTATAGAACCTCTATCTATCTATCTATATATATATATATTAGTGATTTTTAATAATAGGACATGTGTGAAATATAAGGAAATAACTAATATCGTCCAAATCCGCCTAGCCGCCTAGGCGCTAGGCCCCCACTCACCGCCTATCTCCCGCCTAGCGTTTTTTAGAACACTACATGCGATGTGTTGCTTTGTTATTGGCTGAAGATGTAGCTCTAGTTGAATTGTGAGATCCTTCGATGTGGGAGAGATTTGTTGGACCTACGAGGTGTTGATTGTTGATTAGTGGATCAGAGTGAGCAGTCGCACGTCAAGTGGGATGAGCGTGCAGTTTGCTCTTGGGCTTTCGTGGAGCTATTCACCCGCCTTAGGATCCTTAGGCCTTTAGTTTATTCCGGGTGATGTTCAAATGGCGGTGAAGCAACATTGCTCAACCGAGCATGCGCGTGTGCAAGGAGTTTTTTGTAGGCTGTGCACTTTTAGAGACCATGTCATACTGTTTCCTTGAATTCAGAGTTTGCCTATGTCACTCACCCTTGCATTCTCGGTTTGCTTCGATAATCTCTTTTGTCATTTAGAGTATGGAACATTCGTGCTCCATCACAACACCATGACTTGATATTTTCTCTTGTGGGATCCTCAAGGCAAACAAACATGCAATTTCTTTCCTATCCAAAGGTGCGAGTTTATTCTCCTTGGATTGTCCCGGACTTAGCATTTTGAGTATGCCCCGTTCTTTTTTGATGGATCATTTATTGGGCTTCACGGTTTGGATTATCAGTCAACTAGGTCGATTGTTTGTGCTCACATTGCTTATTGGGCCTTGTCTTCCGTGCCTTGGCCCATCGGGGATTTTTATAAAAAGGAGTTATTTGTTGTCTTCTTCATTATTCTCATCATTTTTGTTGCCCTCTTTTCTCCTGTCATTTCGAATTTTTCCCTACAAACTTCTTCGTTTGTCGATCATCCTTCATAAGGAAAACTCCAAACTTACCCTTGGTTCTTCCTCTGGCTCGCCCAAGGTATCTTCATAATTCGGTATAAAGAAGACAATGCACGGGTTGAGATGGACATACTTGTAGACAGCCAGCTTGAACCCGACACGCATAGCCTGCTGAAACATACCTAAGTTGGCATGAACGAGCTCATTCTTGTACTCCAGTGTGCTCGTTGCTAACATCCAAGCACGCCTTGTCTTTCTTGGCTATGAGCTTCCCCCTTGAGCTTTAAGATCTACGACTTCAACTATTAGCTTGTCGTAATGCCCTTTGAGTCACAAGCTCTCCTCCTTATTTTCCTTGAGCTCCACGCACTCTTTAAGGATGACCTTCTCCGCATTTCTCACTCAGTTCGCATTTAATTGAACAAAGAAGTGGGCCACCAAAAAAGAAGCATGTAAAGAAGAAATTCTAATAAAATCAAAGATATCTGAAAAAGGGGCAAGATTGTTCACCGTCTTAGCATATTTGAGAGACTTCTCGATAGCCCTTTCAGTATCAAGGCCCTCATCCAACCATGTCTCAACACGATAGGACAGAACTCTATCACCCTTGCGCGATGCATTTGAGGGTCCTAGACAGCCTGAGTAGGGAAAACGTGAGAGGGAGGAGGTAGGGAAACGTGGGCCTCCATGTTGCCACATGTCTATAGTTTGAGTAGGGGGCCGTAGCAGGTTCAGGAGGGGTGTGGTCATGCTAAGGTTCGGGCGGAGGAGCGGTGGGGCCTAGCTCTTGAAGTGAGTAAAAAACGTGGGCGGGCGGGAGATGTGAAGAGGGAGGAGGGGTCGGGCCACTCTCTTGAATGGAGTCGAAAATGTGGCCAGATGGAGACGAGGAGTGTGAAGAGGAAGGAGTTGTCAGGCCACGCTCCTGGAGGGACTCAGAAACGTGGGCAGATAGAGACAGAAGATGTGAAGAGGGAGGAGGGCTTAGTCCATGCTCATGGAGGGAGTCAAAAACATGGGCAGATGGAGACAGGAGATGTGAAGAGGGATGAGGGGTCAAGCCACACTCCTAGAGGGAGTAAAAAACATGGACAGTTAGAGACGGGAGATGTGAAGAGGGAGGAGAGGTCGGGCCATGCTCTTGGAAGGAGTTAGAAACGTGGGCAGATGGGGACATGAGATGTGAAGAGGCTGGAGGGGTCGGGTCATGCTATTAAAGGGAGTCAAAAAAAAATGGCTAGATGGAGACAGGGGATGTGATGAGGGAAGAGGGGTCGGGTCACGCTCTTGGAAGGAGTCGATAACGTGGGTAGATGCATGCTCTAAAGTGGAAGGAAGGATCAGATTAGGCTCGCGTTGGGGGGGGGGGGGGTCTAAGTACATGAAAGCTCCGCCACCTGAGGGGTCATATTGACATCCTTGAAAAATCCTCAACAGTTTCCACATGGGAAAACAAACCTAGCTATGTCCTTGCATGTCTAACTATATGTAATGGGCCGTGCTGGATCGTTGCGCTAGAGCTCTAAAATAGAAGTATCTAGCACTCTTGCCTTCCTATCCCTCTTCATCGGGGCAGGGGTCTCAGCACGTTGAGACTGCGAGATACGTCAACATTTCGCGTTCCTCGTCCTCAACTTCTTCGGCGAAGGAGGGGTCATGGAGACGGGACTAGAAAAAGCCTGAAGCCTCACTTGAAACTACTATTTATGATTTTCATTAATTATGTTTTTTAATTGTTTCAAATTAATGTTACAATTACTATTTAGTGTTTTTTATTCAATTGTTTTACATTCTGTAATTTTTTATTCGGATTTGAATTCATTTGTCTTTCCATTCAATTGTTTTACATTTCTAATTTATCGTTACAATTCTATCTTCTTGTGGTTTTCAACTATTTGTACTTTGTTTTTCCATCTAAATATATGTATTTCTAATTAACATTTTGGTTTAAATTCTTAAAATTCAAAATTCAACAATTGAAATTCGGTAATCCAAAGTTTATATTTTCACATTTTAAAATTCAAAATTGAAATACTAATATGAATTGAATACTATGAACAATAAATCATTCAAATTTTGTACTTCTATATTCGAAATTCATGATACATATCTAATTAAATATCATACCCTAAAGTCCATACCTCAAATACTCATACGAACTACCAAGAAGGATAAATGAAATCCAAAATTATAATATGAATATGAACAATGAAAAGTAATAAATGAAAATTGATATACGAATTTCATATATCATAACTAAAAATACAAAATTTCAAAATATAAAAAACATAATTACAAAATACGTCCTGACATGCCTACCTTGTCCCCACCAATCCGCTCCAAAATCCATGCCCATATCCATCAGAGTTGAGGAACCCCGCTAGTATCCACAACCCTACAAGTAGAAATTCCGACGGGACCCATTCAAACATCCCCACCCACCACATCACCAACCCCACCAGTGGGCCCCACGCCAATGCGAACACCGTCCCCTGTCCCATACCACTACCACTGCCGACATCACCACCACCCACTTGCTCCACGTTGCCAGTGTCAACCATTGTTCATTAAGAAAACAATTATATGTAAAACATCATAAAAAATAAAATATGGGGCTGCTCAGGATGCATAAATAAGAAGTGTTTGAAAAAATGATAGGAGACTTTCAGAAGCAAAGATTGTTACAAATTGCTTATCAAAGGTTAGCAATATCGATTGCAATGCAATATAGTGGGTTCTAAGTTGAAATTAAGAAGTATTTAGCACAATTACGATGTGATTTTTCTACTTCATATTTCAAAGAATATGCTATCACCATTGAGAAACGTAGCAAGACATAAGCCTAATGGACGACCCAATGAATTGCAATACTGGAAACAAAAATCTCACATGTAATATATAAAAGAAAAAACATAAGGGCCCTTAAATTTTTGGGACCCTATTCCATTGGTTTGTGCGACAGTCCTGTTCAATAGAGTAATTAGCACAAGAATTTTCTTACGCATGCCGACGTCACCACCATCTGCATCCTCCACGCCGATGACGATTTGTCCCACCATAACGACGTCGTCTGCAACCATGAACACATACCATTATTATGAGGAAGGAGGAGCTTTGCGAGAGGGACGAGTGAAACTGAGAAGGGAAATCACAGATCTGAGAACGAGAAATCATAGAGGAGAGGGAAAGGTATGTTCGAGAACAAAAGATTTGAGGTGAAACGGAAGAAGGAAGACAATAGGTTTGACAACTTTTGAAGGGGTGCGGTTTATATTGCGTTTTCAGGGCACGCCTCATGAAACAACCCAATACATGCCACATTTTGTCTTTCTTCCCCCCACCTATGTCATCGGGTACCCATTTTTTACTCGCTTCGTGAAGCGCCATGTCTCATAAAGGGCATTACCCTAACTTTTTACCTAATCACTAGTACAAACTTTGTTTTTCTTTCATTTATTAACCGGTACAGTTAATGAAATTATAATATTGCTAGTGACCAATTTATGTATGTATAATTTTGTATTGACAGTAAATGATAGGGAATTATTCGATGAATTTATGAAAAGGATCATAATCAACAGGAGCAAATACTTATGAGGTAAACATATTGTATATAGAGTCCGGTTCAGGTGCGAAATAAGAAAGAACAAGAGCTGTTGGATCAAGAAAAATAAAAGGCGCAGATCATTTCACTTAAAAGGGGGAAAAACAACACGGGCGAATTTTTGGCGAATTATCGCGTATTTTTGAAAAAAAACGGCCCAGATTGCTCATCAAAACTATGGATGTGTTCATCAATATTGTGAATTTGTTCATCAACATTGTGGATTTGTTCATTGTTATATTCATATTTGTTCATTGGTTTTGGCATATTTGTTCATCAGTTTGTGCATATTTGTTCATTTGTAACATCAATTTGTTCATTAGTGTATGCATATTTGTTCATTGATAGATGGATATTCCTTCATTGTTATATTCATATTTGTTCATTGGTTTTGGCAAATTTGTTCATCGGTTTGTGCATATTTGTTCATTAGTAACATAAATTTGTTCATTGGTTTATGCATATTTGTTCATTGCCTTTTTCAGATAATTGTTCATTGCTAGATGCAAATTTGTTCACTAGTAATCTCAATTTGTTCATTGCTATATGCATATTTGTTCATTAGTAACATCAATCTGTTCATAGCTAAATAAGGCACAAGCACTCCTCTTCGATTTGCTGCGATCTCGTTCTCTTAGCATACACCATATTATTGCAAATTCAAATTCTTTATCTATTATCCTTTGCATTCAAGTTTCTACATCAAACTTATCTTATTTTTGGTACTGTATTGAGCACTTCATTCGATTATCCTTTGCATTCAAGATATCCTTGAAGCGCAAAATAAATGCAAAAATACACAAATAGATAGTCCTAAATGTACAAGTTGATGGTATTAATAGTCCTAAATGTACGAGTTGGTGGCATTGCCACATAAACATAAGTTTAATTCAATTCACAAATAAGGGTATAATAATGAACAAATAAGGTTATATCAATGAACAAATAGAGTATATCAATGAACAAACAATGGACAATCAAAGGTTAGATCAATGAAGAAAAAAGGTTATATCAATGAACACATATGGGTATATCCATGAACAAATAGGGTATATCAATGAACAAACAATGGTATACCGATGAACAAAAAAGAGTATATCAATGAACAAATAATGGTATACCAATGAACAAATAATGGTATATCAATGAACAAACAAGGTTATATCAATGAACAAATAGTAGTATATCAATGAACAAATATTGGTATATCGAAACTAATTATATGTGCATCAAAAACTAGATAATATTGTATTCATACACATAAATAAGGTTAAAAAATAAAACTAAAAATTAAAAAAGTTCGAAATCGATGAACAATGTTATCAAAAACTCGATGCACAATGAGTTAGTATTCATGAACAAATGGTGAATATTGATGAACAAATCGCTATTGCTGATGAACAAACTGGGCATGTCTCATAAAAATGTATTTTTCGAAAAATACGTGAATAATACAGGAAAAATTTGTCTGTGCCGTATTTTATTGAAAAATACGCAAATAATACGGGAAAAATTCGTCCATGCCGTATTTTATCCTTTTTAATGAATGTTTAATCAGGGGCGTTGATTTTTTTAGAATGGACGAGTGAGATTTATTCTTAATTCTAACATGGGCGACCATTCTCACACGACTCTTATTCTTATATGTAATCTATTTATGATCAGTGCATCAATATAAAGTCGGTCAACTTTTGAGTATTGTGTAATATTAGGCAGCCATAAGCAGTATCAATACTGCTCTGGTAAAAGAGGGGTTAGCCAAACTAAAGGGTTTCATACATGCATGGCCGACAATGTCAATAATGATATGGCTTGTGAAGTTTGTTTAATGATTTAGACTTAACTAAGGGGATTATCCATAAGTTAGTTTGTTGAAAGATTCGATGTGAGCCAGTAGAAGTGGTATTGTTTTATGGGCCTGAAAAACAACTGCTCCTTGATGGATCGATTTGGGCCGACCCATATGGGACGGTCCCTGGTTAGGGCGTCAGAGCTACTAATTTTAAACTATATATATGTTCGACCCAACGACCTTATTGATTTTATTGAGATATATGTTGTTATATTGTTCAGTGTAATAGAGCTAGCTTAAGTAATACACGTCATCAAAATAAGTGTAAGGTGATCAAGTTAGTTAGTTAGAAGAGTCAGTATAAATAGTTGTATTCAAGACCAGATACATTGAATGAATGAGTTCTCTATAATGTTGTTTTCTCTCTCGTTTTTCATTCCTTTTCTGGTATTTTACCATGGATGTTTAGCTTCTTGATATGGTATCAGAGCTCGAGCTAATCAGCTCGATTGTTCTTCAATTCTGAGTTCCACATCATCAATTTCTTGTTTGATAATTCTAGTGACTCTGTTTTCACCAGAAGTAGAAAATCCTTTGTTTCTCATTCTTGCGATCTCCATTTCAGCACCGGACTATTAGGTCAAGCTGAAGATCATAAGTGACATCGATTTCTGTTTCTCTAGCAATCATGGATCAAAGAAGATGAATAATCTTGACGACACAGCAAATAACTACGATCAGCTCCAGATGATGTCACAGACAGCCGACAACTATCCTGATCCTCTTTTCTTATCAAATTCTGATCATCCAGGCAATGCTCTTGTGGTTTTGAAGTTCAATGGATCAAACTTCCATAGTTGGAGTAAATCTGTAAAAATAGCTCTCAGTTCCAAAATGAAATTAGGTTTCATAAATGGAAATATTACGAAACCTGGTGAAGATTCAAATGATTTTGGAAGATGGAAACGCTGTGATTGTATGGTGTTAAGTTGGATTTTGAACTCCATGAATGGAGAAATTGCTGAAGATTTCTTGTATGTTCAATCTGCTAAGCAACTTTGGGATGATATCGTTGAGCGATTCGAGGAATCTAGTGCACCTTTGTTATGTCAATTACATAAAGAGTTGAGTCAAAGCAAGCAGGAGAATCTTAGTGTTGCTTCCTATTATAGCAAACTCAAGCATGTTTGGGATGAAATCCAGATGATTGAGGGATTGCCTGTTTGTACTTGTGGAGCATTGGAGCAATGTTCGTGCATCTTGATCAAGAGGATCTATGAACGAGAATCAACTACCAAGCTGATGCAGTTTCTGATGGGATTATCAAACTCATATGAAACTGTTAGAAGTGTTATTCTTGCTTATGATCCATTGCCTAATATCAACAAAGCATATCAGATGGTTCAAAGGATCGAGAAACAAAAAGAAATTATTGGTGTTGTCTCTTTTGAAAGGAATGCCCTGGTAGTCAATCGTCAGATAAACAGGTCTGGAGGAAATAACAAGAACTATGGCAATGGAAACAACAACAATACAGGGTCTGGTTATAACAACAATGGATCTAGTTCTAAGAATCATGGCTCAGGAATTGCAGGCTATGGAAACAACAATGGAGGAGGTTATAACACTGGAAGTGGCAGAAAAGATAATAAGCGAGGCAGGGATGAATACTATTGTGATTACTTTCATGAAAAAGGCCATGTCAAAGACAGTTGTTTCAAGCTGGTTGGATATCCGGACTGGTGGAAAGGAACTCGTGATCAATCCAACAACAGAATGTCAGCAAACATCAACAATGATGCAAATCTTGAAGAAAATACTCCTCTTGAGGGTATAGAAACAATTAAACCAAATGCTAATCTGGTCAATACCGTCTTTGCTAAGGTATTGAAGAAGATGACAGGAAAAGGCCACGTAGAGAGCAGTTCAGCTGGATCAAAACAGTTTGGCTCAGTCAATTTTGCAAGTAACATGAATTCTATATTGAATGTTTCTTCTCATAATCATCTAGATCAGACTTGGATAGTCGACTCAGGGGCAACAGATCATATATCCTATAATAGTGTAACACCCCTATTTTACAACATTGGGTATTACCGCCAGTGGCCTCGGACTTTATCGTCCAAACTCACCCAAGGCTTTTAGAATGATATTAAACATATAAAATGCGAAAATTAACATAATTTATAAATTAAAAGGATGTTCTCGGAAGAGACTTTGTTCGTACAAACTTTCATTACAATACCTTAATCCAAAAAGGAGTTTGATAACGGAAAGCATAAAACTTGTTCCTTGCAACATAATAGAAATAAAACAAAAGATACGGAAAATACATCTTCTTGAGTTGTTGCCCTTCCTTCGTCTTCACTTACGCCTTGCTCGGGTTCCTAGGTTTTGACATAATTCGCGAGGGGCGAGAATATGCCAGACAAACATGCGGAAATGAAGAATTAGTCTAAGAGACTAAGCAAGCGGGAATGGAACTTCCCGAGGGTAATTCGGTAATTTCAAATATTCGAGGGGAATATTAATGAGTAAGTTTTTGAAGTGTAGATATTTATGTGGGGCTTAACGGAACGGAGAAAATGCATATCTCGAGAGGAGATAGCTCGTTAATCGAGAGAAGAACTACGCGATTGTAGACTTCTTTTTAGAGTAGGAAGTATGTTGGGAACGTTATTAATTCAAACAAGTTTTTGAAAAACTCTCGCGCCCTTGCGAACCGAGAGCCGGGTCGATCATTTGAGATCGGCCCGGTTTTGGTGTCTTTTAAATGTGCATTGGGCACTTATCTTGTATAGTGATGAAAATTTTCACTTAGGGTGACATGTTTTAAGAGTGTGGGGGGCCATGTACCAGCCCGAACCACTAACAGGAACGAAGTTCCGGCACCTATCTAGGGTGCATACGTCCCTCCGAGGCGTAGGAGCGGACATGGGTCATGATCGACAAGTCGTAATTTAGGCAAGGTGGCAATACGACTTTTTTTGATTGGTTATATAGAGGTGTCGGGTTAGGCCCGCACCCCTCACTATTTCATCCAAACCGATCTCGAAAAGAGATCGTCAACAATCAAGGTCACAAACATGACTAGCATAATAGTCCTATCGAATATTTAAATAACGGAATAACGATAACAATGGGGTCATTAATTCTAGCAATCGATATTCCTAGGTTCGTTTTATTATCAGCAAACAATTCAAGTTGTTCCCAGCATCGAGAAATTTCACGAAAAGAGTTTAGTAAGGCTACAAGGAGAAATTCCACTTGCCTTTGCTTTTACGATAGCTGACTAGCGGGATAGCGGAAAAGTTGTTCACAACTTGGAACGGAAACTCGACCTATTGACACGGAATTTTATGAACGAGCTTTAAATAAGAATTTTCTTTAAATTCTTTTAAAGTTTTGAAATTCTTTTATATTCTCATTACATGAGAATAAAATTCTATATTATTATTATAATAATTTAGGTGGGGCTAAATAAAATAATAATATTCCTTTATTATTATTTTAACTTTGTAATATCCTTTTTATCCTTATAAAATCCTTATTCTTAATACTATTCATATTCATTCTTGGAAACCAAATAATATCTTTATTTAATTTACTAGAATATTCTTATATAACTTGACTTGTTATTTTCTTAACATAAATAAGCAAGAAAATGTTTATGAAATCATAAGATATAGTTTTCTACCTTAAAAGATTTATTGTAATTATAATCTTCTTAGGATTGTGAAAAGTCTAATATGTCCTTATAAAAATATCTTGATCTTAGTATTATTATAATATTATCTTTCATCAATAATATCCATAACATTACCTTAAAATACTATTTCTCATTAAATCCTTATTTAAAATACAAGTAATATTAAATAGAGATAAAAATATTACTAGGCATCCTTTTTAGTATTTCCCATATTTAGGTCTTTCTAAGAAATTCATATAGTAAGCTTTCTATAAATATAGTATGATAATAAAATAATCTTATTACCTTATTTACATAAATTCTCCCATATCTTTAGTTTATAAAAAAAATAATAAAAACCTTATTTCATAGTTGAAAACATATAATTATGATAACTTAGATCAAGATATATTATCTTTCCTATTTTAAATATCTTTTTATGCAAGACAACTTTTAACAACTTAGCATATTAATATCTTATTATATATATCAAAACTTTTATCATATCTACCATGGTTATTAAATAAATCTTATTTCTTTAAAATCTCTACACACCTATTGTAGTAATATCCAATTATAAAGTTTTAGTAATATCATCTTATTATCTAATAAAATAATTCTCCTATATATCTTTAGTTTATAAGATAGTAACATATCTTGTAGTATTATCTTATGCTAGAAGTATACACTTTATTTATTTATGGTTCAGCTCATAATAATATCTTCTCTCATATCTTTCTATATAATATTTCCTTCTTAAAAACATGCTCAACATCTTATGACATTAATTATTCATATAGAATATTCTTAATATAACCACTAGTTTTATTTAATAAAACCCATGTCATGGGATTTATTTTTATTATTAGATTTAATCAAGTAAGATAGAGCTTATCTAATTATAATGGATTTAATAATATATGTTTATATGATCAACTAACAAAATCTTGTAGTAATATTTTAAAGGGTTGTTTTATCTAGAAATAATACTTATAATGTCAATATGTTTATAAGAACCATTTAATTAATTGAATAAAATAAAATAAAAGATAGATTTTTGGACCTTCTTGTTTACTGAGTTGTACGTACAGTGTACAAGGGAGAAGGCACGGGAACCAGCGAACAGGGGCGGCGCACCAGGGGGCTCGGCGGCGGCTTCGGCGGAATCCTGGCGGCGCGCGAGTGGCTCCGGTGGACAAGGGTGGCAGACGGTGGTGCAAGGGAGGAGAGGTGGAGCTTTGAGGGGTTAACAATGGTGTTTTTGTGGGAAAAATTCAGAAATTCAAGGGCTTCTCTAGGGTGATTTTTGGAAATTGATTGAGAGCAATTTGATAGAAGAGAGGAGAATGGACGAATGTGTGAGTTTGAAGGAAATTTCAGCCCCTTTATATAGGCCAAGAAGTGCAAGGTCCTAATCCATGGCACTTGGAATTGGCCATAGAGGAAGAAGAAGGTTGCTCTCCATTGGTGGGGATTGTGTTTGTTTGAGGGTGATGAAGCATGATGCAACAAGGTTAGTCTTGCAAGCAAAGGGGAGGAAGAAGGAGGCTCCATTGACATGCATTGGAGTAATATCAATTCAACGTCAATTCAATCAGATAAAGTCTGATGTCTCTTAGAAGAAGAAGATTAAGATAAGATAAAAATAAAAGAGTTGGGTAATAGAATAGAAAGTTACAATGGCTTAGCGGATTATGTGTGTGGGCGTGTGGGAGGAGATGCAAGAGGTCTCGGGATCGAGTCTCTGCTCTTGTCTCCTTTTTATTAACTTTTTAATGTATTATTTTTAGCTTATTGTACCCTTTTTATTTAATAAAAATTCCGAAAATTATAAAGCATTATTTTTATTTAAATGCTTTTTATTCCCTCATAACCCTCATAATACATTCTTGACTTTATTTATTTAATCTATTTAAATACTCTTTTTAAAGAGAATAAGAGTTATAAACTATATTATGAGTTCTCTTTTAAAAGGGAAAAAGGATTATAAAATTATATTATATTGGTTTTAAAACCTTGGAATATTGCGGATATTACAAATAGAGACTTATTTTTTCCTATGCAACCATTAGCAAAACCTATTTTGATTGGGTTGCCAGACGGTTCAACACAGAAGGTGGAATTCATTGGTAAAATCCATCTTACTTCTACACTGGTGTTGCAAGATGTCTTGTTTTTGCCTACCTTTAGAGACAACCTTTTGTTTGTTCCTAAGATGCTTGCAGATGATAGTCTGGTTTTCATATTTTTTGCCAATCAATTCCTGCTACAGGACCTTTCAACTAAGCAAGTTTTTGCAAAAGGAAGTAAAGACAGAGGTTTATATAGATTACAAGAAGAATCTGATGGTAGTACTTCTCAGTTTGTGAATGCTGAAGATCTATTACAAAATATTTCTGATTGCACATTCAATAAAGCATCTAACTCGATATGTAAGGTGCATGAAAACATTGATTTGTATCATGCTCGTTTCGGGCATGTTTCCATAGGGAAATTTAGGCACATGACAGATTGTGCATGTACTCATACAACATCTTTTGATTGTCATGCTTGTTCTTTGTCTAAACATCACAAACTATCTTTTCTTTTAAGCTCTTCTAGAGCTCAATATATATTTGATCTTGTTCATATGGATCTTTGGGGTCCTTATAAGACACCCTCTTTATGTGGTGCCAAGTATTTCCTCACTATTTTAGATGATCATTCCAGAAATGTTTGGACTTTTCTACTCAACAGTAAAGATCAGGTTGGCAGGATTATACAGGATTTCATTGCATATGTAGAGAGTCAATTCCAAATCACTATCAAAGTCCTTCGATCTGATAATGGAACAGAATTCTTGAATGCTTTTGTATATAATCTTCTGTCCAAGAAAGGCATTGTTCATAAAAAATCAACTCCAGGCATGCCCAAATAGAACGACAGAGTAGAAAGAAAACATCGCGACTTAGTAGAAACTGCTCGAGCCATGAAGCTACATGCTTCCTTGACAGCACAGTTTTGGGGAGAATGCCTATTAACAACTACTCATCTCATCAACATTTTGCCTTCATCTGTTCTTCATTGGGATACTCCTTATGAGGTATTACACAAGACTAATCCTTCTTATGATCATTTGAGGGTATTAGGATGTTAGTGTTTTGCTCCAATTCCTAAGCATCAAAGATCTAAATTTGATGCTACATCGCAAGAGTGTGTTTTCTTAGGATATTCACCAGGTCAAAAGGCTTATAAAGTCTATCATCTTGCATCCAAGAAAGTTCTTATTAGCAGGCATGTTAGTTTCAAAGAACATGTTTTCCCTTTTCAAACATCTGTTGTTGCTTCCCCATCTAAGCCTACTCATTATCTTCCAATGCCATTCTATGACATGGAATCAAATGACCTGCATACTACGCCTTCTCATTTTAATCATTCTAATCAATGTTATCAGAATCCCGATCCGATTCTACGATTCTAGCGATCCTACGATCCATAACAAGTGAAACGATCCACGATCCCAAGTAGGATCTTATTGGAGTAGGATCTTAAATGATTTAGAATATAATCTCGATCCGATCCCGATTTTACATACGATTTTAACGATCTTATAAACGATTCTAACGATCCTATAAAATGACAACCCCACAAACGATTCTAACGATCCTATAAAATGACAATTTTAGCTATATATTATTAATAAATTTACGGTTAACGTATCATTTCCATTAAACATTTGATTAGTCCATCCTATACCATTTTTAATAATCAAATTAATAATGTTTATTATTTTCTTACATCTTATATAACAAAATATACAATCTATTCGGTTATTCTTGCACACTTTTAGTTATAATGTAGGATCTTACGATTCAGCGATCCGATCCTACGATCCGATCCAAAAAGACCCTCAACGATCGAACGTAGAATTCCGATTCTGATAACCTTGATTCTAATGGTTCACATACATTCAGTAGTGGTTCTCCTGGTGCACATATATTATCTACTTTTTCATCTCCTGCACATTATACTCCTCAATCTAATATCCCACAGTCTTCTCATTCTCCTCAATCTCCTCATACATTTATTCCTCCATCTTCTGATCCTGCTTATGGCAATTTTTTTCCTCCTCTTGCTTCACCCACACGAAATACTAGACCACCTTCTCATTTAAAGGACTTTATTTGTCCAATTCTGCCTTCAAGACATGAGTCTTCGAGGACTTCTTTGTCTCAAGTTTTTAGTGTACAAGATCTAAAGCATTACTCGTCTGATTATGTTGCTTCCTTTTTCAATGTTTTATCCATTCCTGAACCTACCTCATATAAAGAAGCTATCAAGCATCCATGGTGGGTAGAAGCCATGAAGAAAGACATACAGGCTTTAGAAACCAATGATACTGGGAGCTTACATTTTTACCTTCCTGGTAAGCATGCTATTGGGTCTAAGTGGGTATATAAAACTAAGTATCGCCCTAATGGAGAAGTAGGAAGACTCAAAGCTAGGCTTGTGGCCAAGGGCTATAATCAAGTTAAAGACAAAGATTATAAGTACACTTTTTCTCCTGTAGCCAAGTTTTCTACTGTGAGGGTTCTTCTTGCTTTAGCAGCAGCCAAGTCTTGGCCTCTCCATCAATTAGATATCAGCAATGCTTTTTTGCATGGATATCTTGATGAAGAGGTATACATGATTCCTCCTCAATGGTATGTTTCTGCTTTTCCTGGACAAGTATGTCGTCTTAAAAGGTCACTCTATGGTCTTAAACAGGCTAGTCGCCAGTGGAATCTTGAGTTATCTCGCCATCTTCTTTCTCTTGGATTCATACAATCTAAACATGACTACTCTCTTTTTGTCAAGAAAACTGTCTCTTCTATTATTGTTGCATTAGCATATGTGGATGACCTTTTGTTATATGGAGATAATCCTGCTGAAATTGAATCCACCAATGCTTCTTTAGATAAGGCCTTTACTATCAAAGATTTAGGACTTGCTTGCTACTTCCTTGGCATGGAGATTGCTCGATCTTCTAAAGGAATTCTATTGAATCACAGGAAGTATGTTCTTGACTTGTTGACTGATGCAAATATGATGAATTGCAAAGCTTCTCAGTTTCCTATGCAAAGGGGTCTTCATTTATCTTTAGATCTGGGTGAGCCTATTCCTGATGCTGAATCTTATAGTAGGCTAGTTGGCAAACTTCTTGACATGTTTCTGTGTATTTCTGGGCAATTCTTTGGTTTCCTGTAAAACTAAAAAGCAGACAACCGTTTCTAAATCCAGTACAGAGAGTGAATAACGAAGTATGTCTGCTACAGCTAGTGAAGTTGTTTGGTTGGAATGATTGTTGACAGATTTAGGAGTTGTTGTTAATCTTCCAATCTCGTTATGTTGTGATAATCGTGCAGCTGAGCACTTGGCTGCTAATCCTGTATTTCATGAAAGGACTAAGCACCTTCGAATTGATTGTCATTTCGTGAGGGATATGGTTCAACAAGGTTTTCTGACAACCACACATGTTCCCACACATTTGCAGTTGGCTGATCTTATGACCAAGCCATTAGGTGCACAACAACATCGATTTCTTTGTGTCAAGCTAGGACTTATATTTGACAATACATGTCTAGCTTGAGGGGAGGATATTGAGATATATGTTGTTATATTGTTCAGTGTAATAGAGCTAGCTTAAGTAATACACGCCATCAAAATAAGTATAAGACGATCAAGTTAGTTAGTTAGAAGAGTCAGTATAAATAGTTGTATTCAAGACCAGATACATTGAATAAATGAGTTCTCCATAATGTTGTTTTCTCTCTCGTTTTTCATTCCTTTCTGGTATTTCACAATGGATGTTTAGCTTCTTGTTCCAAGAATTTCCCCCTTTTTAATGATGACAAACCTATACAAAAAATGCATGTCTAGAAAGCAATAGAAATATAGATCAGAAAAAAAATTCCTGTATGGTTCCCCCTTAACAGATGCACTGTTATTCCTACTCTTCAGAGTTAACAACATATTCTCCCTTAGCCAAAGTTCCCTCTGTATTTCCTGGATATAACGCATCTCTGCATTTTTCCTAACTTCCCCCATTTGACATCATCAAAAGAACAACAATCATCAAGCAAAAACATAGAGCAAATGAACAAATTTAATTGAAACTTAAACCAGTCATAAGCAAAAGATAGTTATTATTATAGATAATTGTCGCAGAGATCACAACCAGAGAAAACATAAAAACATAAAAGTCTTAACATCCAAGAAGCAAATAGAAAACTTTAAACTGGGGATAGATAGGCTAAGGAACTAGAGAGGGTCCACATCATGGTTCGGAGGAGGAGGAGGAAGCCATTGTTGCAGAAGAGAGGAAAGATCGAAGCTTTGAGGAGGATTTAGGGTTTGAGAGATAAAGACAGAGATGCGGTAAAAAAATAATGACCGAGATAAGAGTTTATAAAGCACACCTCTTTCCTTGTTGATAAAGATCATAATCTTTCCCAAAGATCTTCTATCCAAATCTTAACGGCTAAGAGTTGCCATAATGATGAATTTTCACCGCCATTAAGTCTCGACTGCGCAGACGTCCTATCGTTCCCTGCAGAATTACTGTGCAACGACTGGATTTTTCAAATGGGCAGTCACAACGGCTATAACTCAACTACGTTTCCTGTTTGATTGTCGCCTGTTCTTTTGCAGAAAAATCTTCAATTGTAATCAAAGACGTTCCTTTAACGTGACACTATTCGCAACCACTAGTTCCATACCTCGTTACCATGAGTGGATAAAAAGGCTATGTTTGAACAGACAAGGGACTAGAAAAGTTCCATTCAAACCTTTTGTGGGCTGGGAATATTTTTGACATCCACACAATTATTTCCCGTTTAAAGGTAATCAAAAGAGGTTCATAGGGAACGTTTGTGTGGACCAGGCTAGGGGACAATTTTATAACCATCCATCATTTCGGCTTGAAGTGAGGGATAAAATAGATCAAGTTGGTTATTTTGGGCTAAAAAGAAATCTTGGATGTAAGCAATTTTAGTTTCAGTTCCTTTTAGCATGCATCATTTAACAATTTCTAATATGAAAAAGAGTCACATGCGAATGGGCGCCTGTGCGAGAAATAAGAATAAATCTCGCTCGTTCATTCCAAAAAATCAACGTCCCTGATTAAACATTCATTAAAAAAAAATAAAATACGGCACGGGCGAAGTTTTCCCGTATTATTCGCGTATTTTTCAATAAAATACGACACGGACGAATTTTTCCCGTATTATTCACGAATTTTTCGAAAAATACGTTTTTATGAGACGCGCCCAGTTTGTTCATCAGAAATAGCGATTTGTTCATCAATATTCACCAATTGTTCATCAATACTAACTAATTGTGCATTGAGTTTTTGATAACATTGTTCATCGATTTCGAACTTTTTTAATTTTTAATTTTATTTTTTAACCTTATTTATGTGTAGGAATACAATATTATGTAGTTTTTTATGCACATATAATTAGTTTTGATATACCCATATTTGTTCATTGATATAGTCGTATTTGTTCATTGATATACCCTATTTGTTCATTGATATATCCATGGTATACTATTATTTGTTCATTAGTATACTTCTTTTTTGTTCATTGGTATACCATTATTTGTTCATTGATATACCCTATTTGTTCATGGATATACCCTTATTTGTTCTTTGATATAACCTTATTTGTTCATTATTATACCCTTATTTGTGAATTGAAATAAACTTATGTTTTATGTGTCAATGCTATCAACTTGTACATTTAGGACTATCTATTTGTGCATTTTTTGCATTTATTTTGTTCTTTAAGGCTATCTTGAATTCAAAGTATAATATGAATGAAGTGCTTTAAGGCTAACTTGTCAATACGAATGAAGTGCTCAATATAATACCAAAATAAGATAAGTTTGATGTAGAAACTTGAATGCAAAAGATACTAGATAAAGAATTTGACTTTGCAATAATATGGTGTATGCTAAGAGAACGAGATAGCAACAAATCGAAGAGGTGTGCTTGTGCCTTATTTAGCTATGAACAAATTGATGTTATTAATGAACAAATATGCATATAGTAAAGTACAAATTGAGGTTACTAGTGAACAAATATGCATCTAGTAATGAACAATTATGTGAAAAAGGCAATGAACAAATATGCATAAACCAGTGAACAAATTGATATTACTAATGAACAAATATGCACAAACCGATGAACAAATATTTTCGTTTTTTTATGAACAAAATCACAATGTTGATGAACATATTGCATGTAATTTTGATACACATTTGTTCATTTTTTATGTACAAACAATAGATTTTTGATGCACAAGCAATAGTTTATTTATGCACAAAATCACAGTTTTGATGAACAAATCCACATTATTGATGAAAAAATCCACAATACTGATGAACAATCTGGGCGCGTTTCCTATTTCCGTTTTTTTCAAAAATACGCGAATAATTCGCCCGTGTCGTTTTTTCCCTTTTTAAGTGAAATGATCAACGTCTTTGATTTTTCTTGATCCAACGGCTCCTGTTCTTTCTTATTTCGCACCTGGGCGCCCATTCGCACCTGAACCGGACTCTTCTAATATATACAATATCTATGCATAGAGGAAAGATATAAGTCATTAGAAAACTTGTCAAATGATATGTAGTTACCTGAGATGTTACCTTTTTAGTCAGGCACTAAGAGAATAAAGGAACGGGACTTGTTTACTCCAAGGAAATCATTCCTAGCAACATCCTTAGATGTTCATAGGGTTTTGTGTCCAAAGCCTTGGTGAAAATATCTGCCACTTGATTTTCATTCCTACAATGATCCATCTTGATAAAACCTTTTTCAACATTATCTCTTAAGAAATGATGTCGAATATCTATATGTTTGGTTCTAGAATGATGCTCAGGATTTTTGGAGATATTGATTGCACTTGTATTATCACATAAGATAGGAATAGTTCCAAGAGACATACCAAAATCCACCAGTTGCTGTTTTAACCACAATACCTGGGAACAACAGGCAGCTGCTGCGACATACTCTGCTTCAGCCGTTGAAAGAGCAACCGAATTTTGCTTCTTCGATCCCCAAGACACCAAACAAGGACCAAGGAATTGGGCCATGCCTGATGTGCTCTTCCTATCCACCAAGTGACCTGCAAAATCTTCATCCGAGAATCCGACAAGTTGGAACGAGTTGTGTCTTGGATACCATGGGCATAACCCATCGTTCCCTTTCAAGTATCGCAGAATTCTCTTCACATCTTTCAGATGTGTTTCTTTAGGATTAGCTTGAAATCTAGCACAAAGACACACACTGAACATAATATCTGGCCGACTGGCCGTTAGGTACAATAGGGAACCAATCATTCCACGGTACATCATTTGATCAACATCAACACCATTAAGATCAGCATCAAGACGAGTATTAGGAGAAATAGGGGTATCAAAACTTTTTGTAGAATCCATACCATACTTCTTCAATAGTTCCTTGATGTACTTTTGTTGATGTACCTTTGTTCCCTCATCAGTTTGTACCACTTGTAGTCCAAGAAAGAAAGTGAGCTCACCGATCATGCTCATCTTAAACTCACTGCTCATAAGATTCTTGAAGCTTTCTACAAGTTTGGGGTTAGTAGAACCAAATATAATATCATCAACATAAACTTGAACTACTAAAACATCACCGTCTTGTTCCCTTAGGAACAATGTCTTGTCGATCACACCACGTCTGTATCCATTGGCTAATAGAAACTGAGCGAATCTATCATACCAAGCACGAGGAGCCTGTTTAAGACCGTAAAGAGCCTTATCCAGTACGTAGACATGGTCAGGGTGATCAACATCTTCGAATCCTGGAGGTTGTAGCACATAAACCTCCTCTTGTAGGTAACCATTCAGGAATGTTGTCTTCACGTCCATTTGATGCAACTTGAATCCCTTGTGAGCAGCATAGGCGATTAGAAGACGGATGGCTTCTATTCTTGCGACATGAGCGTACGTTTCATCATAGTCAATCCCTTCTTGTTGATTGTACCCTTTTGCTACAAGTCTCGCCTTGTTCCTTGTGACAGCTCCGGTGTCATCAAGTTTATTCCTGAAAACCCACTTTGTTCCTATAGCCGTCTTGTACTTTGGCTTGGGAACTAATCTCCATACTTTGTTCCTCTCGAACTGGTGTAGTTCCTCTTGCATAGCAACTATCCAGTCAGGGTCTTTTAATGCTTCCTTCACATTCTTCGGCTTTGCAAGAGAGATAAACGCATTGAAAGCACAAAAATTCTTAATAGAGGAACGAGTAAGCACACCTTTATCGTATGGAGTGATGATGTTGTCAACAGGATGATCCCTCTTTTGATGATAGTTTCTGACTTCAATCTGAGTGGGATCTGTTCTTGACTCCTCTTGTTCCTGTTGGCTTGTCCTTCCATGTGAAGTTCCCTCCCCATGATCTTCCCCAATTTCTTCATTTTGTGAAGTATCATCTTTAGGAACTAGAGCGTTTTCTGTGTCATCTCCATCCAAGTCAGGATTCGGAGGCATAACATCATCATTTGGAGCTTGTGCACCTGTATCTGGAACTTGTGCACTTACATCTAGATCGACTTCATCATCTGAATCTGAATTTAGAACCTTCAGTACATCCTCGTTACTAGATAGGTTCCCTCCATTTTTGGACTCGTCAAAGACAACATGAATGCTTTCTTCAAACTTCTTAGTCCGTTTATTGAACACCTTGTAAGCCTTGTTGTTGGATGCATATCCCAGAAAGATGCCTTCGTCACTCCTTGGATCAAACTTGCCTAGCTCGTCTTTTCCGTTGTTGTGAATAAAACACCTGCATCCAAAGACTTTCAAGTGGGAAATATTTGGCTTTCTGCCCTTGATTAGTTCATATGGAGTTTTAGAGAAGTTGGAACGAATGGTGACTCGATTAATGATGTAGCAAGCAGTACCGACTGCCTCAGCCCAAAAGGACCGAGGCAAGTTACTTGCCAACATCATAGTACGAGCCATGTTTTGTAGTGTTCCATTCTTTCTCTCTGCTACGCCGTTTTGTTGAGGAGTCCTTGGCGCAGAGAATTTCTAAGACACTCCATGTTCATCGCAGTAGCTATGAAACATGGAATTCTTGAACTCTGTTCCGTTGACAGATCTGATAGCCTTCAATTTTTGTCCTGTTGATGCTTCTACTTTCTTGATCCAGCTTTTGAATGCCATGAACGTCTCATCTTTAGAACCTAGAAAGAGAGTCCATGTATATCTAGTAAAATCATCAACAATAACAAAAATGTACCTGCTACCGCCATGACTTCTCACCCACATGGGACCACACAAGTCCATATGTACCATGTCAAGAGGATGAGAGGTGCTAACTAACAACTTTGGCTGAAAAGATGACTTCCTTTGTTTCCCTTTCACACACTCTTCACATAAGCTTTCCTTTTCTGTAAGAACTTTGGGAAGTCCTATCACCAGATTTTATGAGTAGAGCTTGTGGATTCCTCGATGATTTGCATGACCAAACTCCTATGCCAGAGATCAGTCTTGTCGGCTATTGTAACAAAGCAAAGTTCTTCTTATGGTTGGAAACTTGAGTCGACAAAATACACATTGTTGCGCCTCTTTCCTTTCAGGACCACAAGATTTGATTTCATGTTTTTGATCATACAGCCATCTGAGGTAAAGGATACATCGTTGTTCCCTTGGTCACAAAGCTGAGCAATACTCAACAGATTGTAACCAAGACCTTTCACCAAGCTTACGTCTTTCACGCTTGTTTTATCATTTAGCTTGACTTCACATGTTCCAATGATTTCTCCTTGATTGTTATTGCCAAAGGAAATGTTTCCTCCAGCATTGACCTGAAGTGAGGACAGAATACTCTCGTTCCCTATCATGTGACATGAACACCCGCTGTCAAGGATCCAACGGATGTTCCCCCTCACTTCAACCTGCAAGAAAGAAATCACGTTTTAACGACCCAAGCCTGCTTAGCCTTCTCGGGTCGGTTAGCATAGCTCATAGAATGATAAATTTGTGATTGAACTAAAGTAGCTTTCTGTGGACTCTTGGAACTAGAAGCAATATTTGAGGGATTAGCATGGTTTTCCCTTTATCAGTTTTAGAATCTTGCTTCTTTTGTGGTTGTGGGGCTAGTTTCTTCTTGTTCTGATGAGATTTATCATACCCTTGATTTTTCTTACCAGACCACTGTTTCTTGTTGTTCCTTGTATTCTGGTTTTGAGCCCTTTTGTTTGACATTTCTAATCTAACCTTACAGTCTTTTTGAACATGACCTCCCCCACCACAGTGATAGCACACCCTATAGTATTCGCCAAGATAACTTTAGGATGTGGTTTCTGGAGGGTACGTTCCTTTGATCGTTCCTTGGAAGGAACTCTATGCTGGTTCCCTTGAGACTGTTTTAGGTATATTTTATGAGCCGTTTTTCCAGAATACCATTCAGAGTTATCATTCAGATTACTTTCAAGAATCTTGACTCTACTCTCTAAATGAGTAACCTTATCTCTAGCGGATTGAAGTTCCCTTGCTTTTCTTTCCATTTTCTCTTCAAAGGTAAGGTCGTCAGGAGGATATTCAGATTTGTTTTTACCATAACCAATATCACACCTAGCAGGATTAAACTCAATTTGAGTTCGTTTATTAAGCTCATTCTCTAATTCCTCTCCTCTGAGTTTAAAGATAAGCAGATCCGATCTAAGTTCATTATTGGTTTCGGTGAGAGTCTTAATATCTTTCTTTAAATCTTCACACTCTGAACACGGAACAACATTAGTAACAGTAATTTCTGGTAATTTTTCTTCAAGATTAAGACATTTCTCATCAGAAGCTTCTATTTCATCTTGCATCTTTAAGTTATCTTCAAACATCCTTTTGACAAGGATAACAAGGTCAGATTGTTTAGCATTCTCTATACTAGAAAGAAATTGTTCAGGAGTTACCTCTTGATCGCCATCTTCAGTCTTCAGAGTCATGGCACAGACCTTTGATTCAGACTCATCATCTGAGTCAGGATCCCATGCAGCGATGTAGGCCTTCTTCTTCTCGTTCCCAGTGTCGTTACCTTTGGGACAACTCTTTGCATAGTGACCCTTTTCCTGATAGTTGAAGCAGGTAACATCCTTGATTTCTTTCTTCTCAAAGTTGACTCTTTCCTTCATGGCACCTTGCTTCTTACCTCTCATGTAGAAAGATCTCATCGCTTTGGTTATGAGAGCCACATCAGAATCATTCTCTAGCTCATCATCATTTCCAGTAGAGATGTTTTCAATGGCCTTCTCCACCTTAAGAGCAATACCCTTGCTAGAGCTCGAAGCACCACTATTGTCTTTCTCATATCGCTCATAGTCAGTCAGCTTTCCAAAGATTTCATGAAGTTTGCAAGTCTTTGTTACTGGATTTTCCTTGAGGAGTCCTCTAGTGATCACGTACTTGGGACCTAGACCATCAACAATTGTAGAGACTTCCTCAGCATGTTTGATAGAATCCCCAATTCCAAGATGATTAATGCGATTGACCAAGCCTTCAAACCGAGATTGGTATGTGGCAATGGTTTCTCCATCTTTCATCTTAAAATTGTAGAATTCCTTTTTGGCGTCTTTTTGATGGCTTTCTTTCAGATCTACACCGCCGATATGCATTTGCTCAATAGCTTCCCATGCATCCTTAGCAGTTTCGCAGTTGACAACTCTTAGAAGATCTTCAGCACCCAAGGCATTGTTTAGAAGCATTTGTGCCTTGTAGTTCTTCTCCATTCCCGTCCATTTTGTTGGCCCCCATTCGGATTTTTTGTTCTTCTTGTCTGCGGGAATGACATAGTCTCCATCCTCAATAACTGACCAGGCTTGGTAGTCATTGCTTCTGAGCCATGTGGTGAAGAGCTTCTTCCAGTGATCATACTCCCCAACAACAAGCAGTGGAGGCTTGTTGTTTCCAATTCCGACGTTGTGAGTGTTGTTTGAAGACATTCTGTATTCCTGCACTAACACACAATCTAGAGCAAACCTGCTCTGATACCAATTGTTGGATCGTGACGCGTTAGTAACAATACAGGGAACTAGTAAGGTTCCCTGTGCAGCGGAAATAAATAGTAGAACACATAATTTAGAGAGGAAAACTTTCTGTCCGACCAACAGGTCGTAGAAAGAAAAACCTCTACCCCTGAGACTCCTTCTCAGAGGATTTTCAACAGAATACCTTTATTAAGTTTCAACGATTACAAGGTAAGTCAAGTAACTAAGGCACCAACCAAAGTTTCCTGGTAACTACGACACCGACCGAAGTTCAACCAACTAGACTTCTACAACCCTAAGCGTAAACCTAAATGGAAGTAAACTACTGACTTACTTGTGGATTCTTCACCGGAAAAAGCCACACACTCATATACTTGAAAAGCTCTCTCTCCAAGTTCGTCGTCTTCAACCCACACCTTTAACCCTAGCTAACCCTAGCTATTTATAAGATAAGTTAAGTCTGATCTCACACGTAATTCTTGCCTAATTACGCTGATATTCCACTTAACAAATCCCACACAATAAGGAAAAAGATTGTTTGTGATTTCGGATCCTCAACCATGCCGATTCTTCCCAAAACCGAATGATCTCGGATTTCCCAAGACAAGATCGTGTGAAGATTGATCTTATCTTCTCTTTTATCTCCTTAAGCAACCGCCTACAGCTGTAAATCTTCGTAGAAGATCGCTCGCAGAAGATATGGTAGCTTGCCATTTATAGAAAGTCGCGTTCCTTCTAAGACGCTCTTCCTAAATCTGTCACTCGTTCCCTCCATCGTTCCTCATAATGTTCCGTCACTCGTGACCATATACCTGTTTTCCTGAAACACTTACATGTAAAAGCAAGTTATATCAACTAAATTTGTTATTATCAAAACTAAGAGAAACCATGGAACAACCATTGTTCCAACAATCCTTAACTACTTTACCCGGCCTAATGAATTGAATCCTTTATATATTCATTTCTCACGTCTTTAGTTTTTGAAACGCCGCCATCTACACTACACGTAAGAACTCCATCTTCCTTGTTCTTTTTTCCCATTTTTTCTGCTATATATCCTTTGTCTGATCGAGCTCTTGTCTTGCTTCTTTCATGCATTTTTTCACTGTCTACTAACGGAGAAATTGAGATCGATGCATATATGTTATATATCCTTGGTCTGATCGAGCTCTTGTCTTGCATATTTTTTTTTACGGTCTAATATATACTAATGGAGATATTGAGATGAGATCGATGCATATATGCTTTGGGAAATTATTTATCAAACCAGCCACCTAGCTAGAGCTAATTTCCTGCTACACTATCAATATTTTTTATCATTTCTAATGATAAAAAAATATCAGCCATGGACTGGTTTCTTTGTATGCCCATTTCTGCTATATTTTTTATCATGCATGTTGAGCAAATTTGGTTACGTTTTTTTTATTCGCTATTTCAGCTGACAGATCGAGTAGTTCAGCGTTAATATATTTGGGCGCTTACAGGTAAAAATAGGCGATTTGTTTGTGCACTCCTATTTTTGGGTTTCACACTCAGCTATGGGCGGGTTCTAAACCAGCCCAAAAAAAGGATAAAAATTATGGGCAGGTTTTAAACCCGCACAACAAAATAACACAAAATATGGGCGGATTTCAAACCCGTACAAAAAAAACCGTATATTTATGGACGGATTTAGAATCCACACAAAGTGGAGTGCGCATCCGAAAAAACAGAGTGCGCAAAATCTACCCGTAAAAATATAAATAAATCTGGTCAGTTCTTTTTAAAAAAAAATTGTTGTTCTAGGTTAGACTTTTATTAAAGTGGTAAAATACGAAGGAATCTGGCTTATTTTTGAAAAATCCACTTCTTGAGACGTGGGCAGCATGTCCATTAGTTTCGCATTAGATGTGCATCAAAACTAACTATGTATGTATCAAAAAATATTTGAGCATCGATTGTTTTTATGTACATTGTGCAACAATTTCGAAATAGATTAACCCCGATTTAGGCGCTTACTAAAACTTCGTGTTCATGCATGCAGTGAGATCAGGTGTTACAAGCAAAAACGAGAGAGGATCAATCAATCGATGGTTGTTCAGAGAGTGGTGCTCTTTCCCTTGCCTATGAAAGGCCATATCAACCCCATGTTACAACTTGCAACCATGCTTCATTCAAAAGGCATCTCCATCTCCATCATTTGCACTCATCTCAATTCACCCGATCCTTCAAAGTACCCCGAGTTCACATTCCACACCATCTCCGATGGCTTGTCGAATTCCAAGGCCTCCTTCGAAAACGATACCACATTCTTCACAACATTGAATAACAAGTTTGAAAAACCATTCGAGGAATGCTTATCTCGCTTGGTTTCGGCGGACAAGGAGTCAGTAACATGTCCAATCACGGATGTGTTTTGTTACTTCACCGGAGTCGTTGCACATAGGCTAAAGTTGCGCCTAATTGTTTTAGTGACGTTTAATATATCTTGCTTTTTCTATACCTTCCTCACTTTTGATGGCACCGATGAGCATCTTTCTATGCTTATCTTGCTTGGTACGTACATAAGTTTTTTGAATTTTTTTCCTAGCTTCGTAACTTATATGTACATTTCGATTAATTATTGGACAAACAAAGAGATGCTTGTACCGGGGCTTTCCCCACTTAGAATCAACGATTTTCCCAAAAATAATTTTGCAAGATCCAACACAGAATGCAAAGCTCATGAGTAGCATAAGAAGAGTAATAAGGAACTCGGATGGTATTATCTTCAATTCATTCAAAAAACTCGAATTTCCCGCCTTGGCTGGACTCTAGAAGGAACTTAGTAGTCCCATCTTCCCATGCGGCCCATTCCACGCATTTGATCGCAAATCACCATCGAGTAATCCCGAACATGAAAAATGCATGTCATGGATTGATAAACAAGCTGCCAACTCCATCCTCTACATAAGCCTCGGGACTATCGTTTCCATAGGCAAGACCGAGTTTCTTGAGCTAGCATGGGGAATAGCAAAAAGCAACCAACCCTTGTTGTGGGTGGTTCCTCCGGGCTTGGTTCGTGGTTCATCGGACGACAAGTTGTTGCCTGATGAGCTCATGGCTAATGAGAAGGCACTCGTTGTTGGATGGTCCCTGTTGGATATTGGTACCATGGGAACAGACACTGTTACCATGGGAACAGTACCGAACGCTCCCTTGTGTTTTGATAATGATAAACTCTATGAGAATTGATGGGTTGTATGTTTCCATAGTAATTTCAGGTAATACATGTCAAATGAGAAGTATGGAAGCAAGAATGAGTTGACACTGATGTGAGGGAACAATGGCATCTGTGCCAGAGGGAACAGTAGTGTCTGCGCTTGGACAGATTCTAGATATGGAAAGCGCGTGCTTTCAACTTTGGAAGATTTGATTCTCAAAGATTTGACAACTGGAATAGTTGGTTATCAGAAGATAATCTCTAAAGATAAAATCGGAATCATATCTCACAAAATTGGGAGTGGCTTGTGATGCAAGGAGAAGATTTCTAGGCTAAGGAAAGATCTCTTAGAATATTATATTGTGTAATCAGTTTATAGAAGATATTTTTTGGTGGAAAAATATTATTTTGTGGCAAGGAAATAATATTATATCAGACCCAAGTCTTTTCTATAAATAAGAGTAGACTTTAGATTTTCTATAGACCGATCTCGACCGATCTCCATTGCTATCGAGTAGCAGAGCATTCAAGTGCCATTGAAGCTTCGTCAAGGTGTTAAGTAAGATATTATTAGGGTTTTTAGGTCTTCTTAGATTATTATCTTTACATTCTTAGGCTGAGAAGTTAGGGTTTGATAGATCTAGGGTCTAGAGATTAGATTAGATTATCTTGGAGTCCCTCCTTGCCTTTGTAGCTCGTGAAAGAATTAATAATATAAGAAGTCATTTGAAATCCTCTAAGGAGGTAGTGGTTTTACTCGCTCAACTAGTTGGTTGATCGAGGTTTCCACTCTAAAGAGATCGTATCAAACTGTTACCTGCATAATTGTATTTATTTCTACTGCCCAGTTCACTGTTCCCATGGGAACAGTGTTTGTATTATTAACACACTCGTTCCAACAATTGGTATCAGAGCAGGTTTGCTCTAGATAGTGTGTTCATTGCAAGTTAACAAGATGAGTTCCAACACCCACTACGAAGTTGGTATATCAACAACAACAAGCCACCTTTGCTCAAGGCCAGAGAGTACCAACATTGGAAAATCTTGTTTGCTAATTGGATAAGGAGTAAAGATTATCAGGCATGGTGTACCATTGAAGATGGTGACTACGAGGTCCCTGCTGCTAAGAAAGATAACAAGAAGGATTGGGGACCTACTGAATACCAAGGGATGGAGAAAAATTTCAAAGCAAGAATGTACCTGATGAATGCCCTTGGGAGCGAAGACATGCTGAAGGTCGTGAATGTGAAAGATGCCAAGAGCATGTGGGCTGCGATCGAGTAGATGCATGTTAGAAGTGATGATCTTCGCAAAAGTCATCTTCATGATGCCAAACGTGATTTTTTCAACTTCGAGATGAAGGAGGATGAAACTATTTCAGCCTATCAATCGAGGTTTGAGATGCTAGTAAGTCGGCTGAATGCTCTAGGAGTCGATGAGAAAGTCATTGACCAAGAAGAGAAGGTTCTCAAGATCATCAATCGTCTTCACCCTAAGTATGCTTATACTAGGGGTCTTCTGAAAGAGAACCCTCTAACTAAGACCTCAACCTTACATGAGCTATTTGGAAAAATCAAAGACTATGAGAAGTATCATTTCAATGTTGTACCTGGCAATACTTCAAGCAAGGGAATAGCTCTAAAGCTTGAGAAGGCATATGATGATGTCAAAGTTGAGAAGGAAGAGTATGAAGATGACATTGATAAAGAAACAACTATCATTACTCGAGCCATGCGAAATCTCTACAAAAAAGGAAAGGCTTTAGGCAGTCGTGACTGTGGGAATAGTAGAGAATAGACAAGACCTCAAGGATATAACATGTTGCAAGTGTCAGGAGAAGGGGCACTATGCAAAGCATTGTTCCCAAGGTAACAGTTCTGAAAAAGACAAAAGGGAGGTTTGTGTTGCAACATGGGACAACGACTTTGAAGATGAACTTGAGTCTTGGACAACTTCAAACATGTGTTCCATGACCATCCAAACCAAGACAGTCGACCAAGAGGTAAACCATGAACAATTTCTTGATACTCTTGATTCTAGTAGTAGATCTAATCTTGTCAAACTCGTGAAAAGAATGTATGAAGAAAATCTAGGTTTACAAGATGACTTGAATAATTCTGAGAAACAATGTTATAATCTGAAAAAGAAAATGGTTGTTCCCACTGAAGGTGTTACTGTTCCCTGTAAGACTTGTGGTCCCTTGAGAGAAGAAATTGACTCTCTCCGAGAGGTTAACAATTCTCTTAGATCTTATTTACTGGAAGTTGAGATAGAAAGAGATGAACTTTTAAAAGAAAAGGAGAAAAATGAAACGAAATTATGTCCCTCTAGACATGGAATAGGTTATGTCTTAGGAGATGATGAGCCTACACCTGATGTTCCCATTCCTCAAATGCTAGAAAATAAGGATAGAGAGATTCAAAGTCTTAGGGATAAGAATACTCATCTAGAACAAAGGCTAAAAACTTTAGAGAGTGGAAACAGTGGGAAAAAGGATTGGTACACTGGTCAAACTGCTCATAAAATCTTTATAAAGCAATCTTTAGGTAATGAACCAAAAGACTTGAATGTTGACCGTGAGAAGACTTCAAAATCCTCATCCTAAGTACTATATTGGCATGTACTATCAATTCTGTAGGTAGTGTGGTAAGGGAGGTCATGACCATACTCAGTGCAAAAAGGCCAAAACCTATCAAAACTTTCAGAAAAATCAGAAGAGCAAGTCTTATAACCAGAATGGTAACAATGGTCAAAACAGGTAAAAAAAATAATCGTCACCACTGGCAAGGGAAGAGTAACCAACAGAAACAGAACTCATACTCTCCACATGTTCAAGATAATAGCTTTGTTTCAAGAAGTGTAAAGAAAAATCATGGAAAACAAAGTCGAAGCAATGATGTTAATCTAAATGAATACTTTGTTGCTAGTCCTCAGGAACATAAACTTTTTTATCCTAACCGATCCAAAAAGGCAATGCTTGCCTGGTCGTGAAGCCTTGAATTGCTCTTTTGCAGGATGAAGTGAGAGGGAACGACCAATGGTATATAGAGAACTTGTTTTCGTACCACATGACAGGAAACAACAAGAATATATCCTCACTTTCATAAAAGAACTAGAGGAAGCATTTCCTTTGGTGTCAAACAATAAGGAGCTAGCAAAAGAACTAGTAAAGCTAAACTAAGTGATCAAGGTAAGAAAGGTAAGGCTGGTCAATAATCTTGGTTAAATGTAATCATATGAATGGTGCATAGATCCGGTCCCAGGGGAACAACGAAATATGTTTTTCTCAAGAGAGCATATTGTGGAGAATAAAAGGACCCAGAGGATAATATTGAGATGATGATGAGACCAATGAACCATTGGGTGCTTTTGACACTGGGAACAGTACTACAAACTTTGGATGTAACATGAATAGTTCCTAGGGGAACAATGATGATATTGTTTATACCACAGAAGTTCTTGACAGCGTTCGTGACATTTTAACTGATCCCACTTCAAAGCCTGAGGAAGCGCTTGGTGCCACTCCAATAAAGGACTTCATATCCTATGTTGGAGGGGAACCATGCGTTCAGGTGGAAGAGGCGGGATCAGAGTCAATTGATATCAAAAAAATTCAAGTCAAGAACTAGCAACAAAGAAGCAATGAAAACCACCACAATTGAGGGCTATAAGGTGGAATGAAGCTTTCAAAGGAAAGAAGATGGAATGAAAACATGTGTCATTGTTACATAAGGAACAATCCAGGTAAGTATTTCTAATCTTATTCTTAATCTTGGTTGTGATTAGCTCTTTGTTTCATAGAATTGCATGCATGCATGAGAGTCTTTAGATGTATCTATGTCGGATTGAAAATCAAGTTGATGACATCCTTACCAAAGCATTGGACAGAAAACCCTACGAGCATTTGAGGATGCTCATAGGCACAATCACATTGAACTTGCAAGTCCCTGTCTATTATTCCCTCAATGATTGGATAAGATGATCAAAACTATATAGGGAACGATGATTTCAGTTGCTTACTTTTCTGATTATGTTGTCTTATGGTGGTATGCTTGGTGAAGTGCACATCCTTTCATGATTACATGCATATAATTTCAAAAAATGTCAAGGAACAATAGCATAAGCATAAAAGCATTTATTTTTAGCCCAAAATGACCAATTTGATCTATTTTATCCTTCTTTACAAGCCGATATGATAATTGGTCGTACGACCGTCCTAAGCCATGATCCAAGTAAACGTTTCCTATGAGCTTGATTGTTTTTATACCCCCCAACAGGACTCAATTACTTGGACTTCTAAATGTTCCCTACCATGGTTTGTTTGTTTGGATATGCTATATTTGTCTTTTAACCCCCTAGCTATCCAAATCAGCCTTTTCATTCCATTCATGATGACGAGGAAGGGAACACTGATTCTCAAAGTTCAAAACAAAAGAGAAAAGGGAATGTGGTTTGAAGGTTGAGTAAAAGAAGTTGAGTGGCTAAGCATGCGCTAAAAGAAAGATAAGAAAAGAAAAGAAAAGAAAGAAAAAAAAAAGAGAAAACTAATCTTCAAAGATTCATGATGAAAGAAGTTAAATGGAACAAGGGAGCCATAGGCAAAAAGAGTTAAATGAAGTCATATATGAATGAGAAGTTGGATATGATTTTGGAGATGCAAATGAAAGATAGTGAGAATAATAATCCCTCACTCAAAATCATGGATGGATCCCTCTTTCTTCTCTTAGCCGTCATTTCCTCCACTAAAAGGTTTTCTTTTGATGTTTTTGGAGTTTTTGCTTACTATTCCCGTGACTACCTATGATCTTACTTTGCTATGTGTCTGTGATAGTTATGTAATCTTTGCCCAAATGCTACAATGACAACTTTATGATGATGAGTTTAAATTATGTGCATTGTTCCATTAGTATGTTTTTTTCATTTGATGATTCCAAAAGGGGGAAGTATGGACAATTGCAGAGATGCGCTTGTTTGTAGGTTCAGAAAACGGTTCTCTAGGGAACGGTTCAAAAGCTGAGGGGGAACAACACCACATGGTTGTTTGTATGGTAAAGTCCTATTAAGGGGGAACATTTGTTTGTTTCATTCACATGGCGTGTTTGTTTATCAACTTCATAAATGATAGGGCAATTTTGTTGTATGAGTTTGTCATCATCAAAAAGGGGAAAATTGTTGGATATTGGTACCATGGGAACAGACACTGTTACCCTGGGAATAGTACCGAACGCTCGCTCCCTTGTGTTTTGATAATGATAAACTCTATGAGAATTGATGAGTTGTATGTTTCCATAGTAATTTCAGGTAATACAGGTCAAATGAGAAGTATGGAAGCAAGAATGAGTTAACATTGATGGAAGGGAACAGTGGCGTCTGTGCCAGAGGGAACAACAGTGTCTGCGCTTGGACAGATTCTAAATATGGAAAGTGCGTCCTTTCAACTTTGGAAGATTTGATTCTTGAAGATTTGACAGCTGGAATAGTTGGTTATTAGAAGATAATCTCTAAAGATAAAATCGGAATCATATCTCACCAAATTGGGAGTAGCTTGTGATGCAAGGAGAAGATTTCTAGGTTAAGGAAAGATCTCTTGGATTATTTAAATTGTGTAATCAGTTTGTAGAAGGTATTTTTGGGTGGAAAAATATTATTTCGTGGCAAGGAAATAATATTATATCATACCCAAGTCACTTCTATAAATAAGAGTAGACTTTAAGTTTTCTATAGACCAATCTCACTCGATCTCCGTTGTTATCGAGTAGCAAAGCATTCAAGTGCCATTGAAGCTTCGTCAAGGTGTTAAGTAAGCTGTTACTAGGGTTTTAGGTCTTCTTAGATTATTATCTTTACGTTCTTAGGTTGAGAAGTTAGGGTTTGATACATCTAGGGTCTAGAGATTAGACTAGATTATCTTGGAGTCCTTGCTTTCCTTTGTAGCTCGTGAAAGAATTAATAATATAAGAAGTCATTTGAAATCCTCTAAGGAGGTAGTGGTTTTACTCGCTCAACTAGTTGGTTGATCGAGGTTTCCACTCTAAAGAGATCGTGTCAAACTGTTACCTGCATAATTGTATTTATTTCTGCTGCCCAGTTCACTGTTCTCGTGGGAACAGTGTCTGTATTACTAACACACTCGTTCCAACAGTACCCACAACAAGAGGTACTTTCTCATCCTTCGGTTGGAGGATTCTTGACTCATGGTGGATGGAATTCTGTTCTCGAGAGCATCTATACAGGGGTGCCCATGATATGTATGCCTTTCTTCGCTGAACAGAAGGCGAATGCTCGGTATGTGAGTGAGCTTTGGAGAATTGGATTGTACTTTGAGGAGAGCATGAATAGGTTGCCAATACAACATGCTATAAAAATATTGATGGTTGACAAGGAAGGTCTTGGGAGACGTACGTAGAGGGAGGGGACGCCCGAAGAAATGTTGGAAGGATAGTATAAGGCAGGATATCAGCCAGTTAGGGATCTCAATAGAGCTGGCAATATACATGGATAGTTAGAGGGAGAAGATTCGAGTAGTGGACAACTAGTCACCTAAACAAACTAGTCCTTAGGGGCCTTGAGGCTTCGACGCTATGCTTTGGTTATGTATTTATTTTATGTTTTGGTTTTTTCTTATGTTTAGGCTTTGCTTTTCAGTTGTGTTGTTTTCTTTCTGTGTTTTGTGGTCCCGTCGGGTCTTTAATTTGGGTGTTCCCTCTCTTCCTTATGGTAGGGGTGCCCCCATCTTGACTCCCTTGATTTCACATAAGGGGAGCTGCACTGGGTCAATGTTAGTGTTGTTGTTGTTGTTGTTGTAAACAACATAGTTAACAGTTAAAGTTAATTATAATATTTTTGGGCACAAGATAATTTTCATATAAACATCAAAGTTACAACACGATTTATGTCAAATTTTGGTATATCCAGTGGCGGAGTTATGTAGTGCCCAGTGGGGGCTATAGCCCAATGAGATTTTTAAAATAAAATTTAATATATAAAAAACCGAATTTATTTTAGGTTTAGAACACCACCTTCTCCATAAGTGAGAACAGAGACGCTAAGGGTTGAACGAGAACGACAGAGAAAGTGAACGCTAAAGTCCTCGAACAGTCGAACGAGACTGAAATCTGCCACCATCTCTCGACTCGGCGGCGACTCGGGGTGCTCGAATCCTTGCCGGCTCGAGTGCTCGACACCATCTCGTCAGTGCGGAATCTGCAGCACGAGAGTCCAGTGTCCAGCAAGGCAACAACCTCCTCTACTCGGCCGCTCGCCTGCTCCTCAGCCATCCTCCTCTCCTCCAGCCACTCGGCCGACCGCCCACTCCAGTCTCCACTCTCCAGCGAGGTAGACCTCCGACAGTTTTAGCCCCATAAAATTGAATCTGGATTGATGCCTTATGCTCAATTTCAGATTAGCCCCATTTTGCAATTATTTTAAATCCAATGGATTAATGATTTGCACATAGTGCGTGGCTGTTGTTGGTGCAAATGTATTTTGAACATAGTGTTGCTGGTGCAAATGTACTTTGCATCAATCCTGGATTGATGCATTATGTGCAAAATACATCTGAAATTGAGGTAGCCTTTGACAGTTTTAGACAGAAATTGGGAATTTAATCTGGATTGATGCATTATGTTCAATTTTATGTACAAAATACATAGGCTTTTAGGAGTTTTAGCCCCAATTTCAGACTTTAAATTCTATGGTTTAATGATTTGATAACTTTATGAATTGTATGTGAGTGTGTGCTGAATTTTAGATTTGTGTTAGCCCCAATTTTAGATTTGATGAATTTGTGTTAGTCCTAATTTCATATTCTACGGTCTTTGTATTTTTGTGCTGTGTTAATGATTTGTGTAATTGTGTGTGCTAAATTAATGATTTCAAATTATTTATGTGTTGAATTTATTAAATTTGTTGATGGATGAACTTCCGTTATGATTTATGAATTTAGAATTTGATGTTCATGTTATATTTAGCCCCCCTGACTTCGATGACGGTCTACGCCACTGGGTATATGTCATGAATATTGCCAAACCTCAAGTTATTTATAAAATAAAAAAAGAAAGAGGAGAAAAAACTAGGTTTACTATGCAAAATTTCCAAAAATAAAATAACTATTCAGGCTCAATTAATAACGAAAATAAAATAAGTACTCAAGTAATAGGTTTTATTAGGTCATTCAACAAGTTCACCCACGCACACTAAAACATAAGGATTCTAAACGAGCCAAATAAAAAAACTACAATGCAAACATAATAGCTAGCATCAAAGGACTCCAACACAAACCCAATGAACAAGAAGTGCACACATTGCAATTTATTTTAAAAACAACCACCAATCTAAGAGGATCATTTTATCCTACTGTGCTTCGGATCGAATGAGCAACACGACAATGGTGAAGTGCTCGGGGGAGTCAGCTAGCAGAAACTCATAGGTGACATCCGCAAGCTCGGCGTATAGTGGGTCAAGGATCTCCGAGCCAAAGTGATGAGCAACCAAGGACTCGGTGTAGGACCGGATGATCTTGGCTAGCTTCTCAGCCCTAATATGTTTGTCGTCCTCGTACTCGATCGCTACGTTATGCTTTAGAGTCTCCATGTGTTCGATTGCAAAGGATGATTGTTTCTCCACTACAATATTCTTGATATCCTCAGGTGATGCTCCGTAGAATGGGAAATCGAACGAGTCTAGTTTCTCCTGATCGATCAACCCCTGCATCAACAATTTTTATTTCGTTGAAGCTATATGTCTTGATTGTTCAAACAACGGTCATTTTCATAAGAACAAACAATTGAGCTAATAGCCATGATTGGCCCCTCCTCCCTCGAACAACGGTTTGCTTTCTAGGTGTTAGAAAGTGATTATCGGGGCCAACATACAAAGGCCCATATTTTTTATCAGCTACAAAAGCCCAAGCCCGAGTACCATCATAACCATGAAGTTATGTAACCTTCATGAGTTTTTTTTTCTAGCTAACCATAAATGATATTTTTACAAGTTTATAATTTTGAGTAGCCTAAAGTGTTCAAAGTTAATTATGACCAAAAAAAAAGTGTTCAAAGTTAACAAGGGAACATGATATATAAGATCGGAAATATCACATTAATCACAATAAGGGCATGCCGTGTACCACTTGAACTTCACAAAAGTTATGGACATTTGTGGAACGACAAGAAAACTACTGGCTACCAAATGAAATTTGCCAAAAAAGAACAAAGGTAACATGCATTAAAGAATAAAGATGATTGATTCTTCACACTTGGTTAAAATTTGGAAAAGAAAAATGTAATTTAAAGAAAGGAAGAGAAATTACCTTAGAGATCAAACGAGTGACGGCCTTGGTGAATAAGGTCAACTCCCACGGCTGCCACGTGTTGCCATCAACATCCGACGGCCTGCCACGGAGCGTGAGGAGGACGCGCCCCTCGGGCAAGACCTCCTGAGAGCGACAGGAGAGAAAGGCGGTGAAGTCCTGTACGAACTGCGACCAATACGCGTCTGCCACGCGCCGGGGGCTCGTGCTGGATATGTACACGTTCCCTTTGTTCACCGGCGAACCGTCTCCAGTGTACAATTCCGGTGGAGCCTTCATCATACATAATACATCATATATACGTACATTATATTAATCAGCACTTGCAATCTTGCATGCTACACACTTGTATACTTCTCATTTATTGTATCAATAAATACACACCAAAATACTATAAATGAACAGTCACTGTAACTATTATGTATGTAAATGTACAAAAATCAATTTTCATAGCTCTAACCCACCAGGAGCTGAGCTCTACACTATATATGTCAATTTTCATTTTACACGCTAGTCCAACTAAGGATGAAAATGGCTTAGCTTTTTCTTCTTCTTTATTTTTTTGCACACAAAAAAATTAATTTTTTTTTTCTCTTTTCATTTTGTTTTTTTCTGAAACTAATCAATTCAGCCTAGCTCGATCGATCAGTCGACTTTTATAAATTGAAATAAATCTTTTTCCCCCAAATTATCATGCAAGTTAATTTCCCCATCATATCCATGATCAAATCTCATCCGCTATTCAATTCTAATCAAAGATCAGAATATTGAAACAAATTAAAATTAAATTAGTTAATCATAGAATTAAATTAGGAAACTAATTAACCTGGGAAAGCCAGTGAGCGCTATAGCTTGAGTGCACCAAATGAACACTCCTCCTCGGAAACAACCGATCATGGAAGGACCCCGGAACTCCAGCCAAAAGCAACTTTAATCGTCCTTCAAATCCACGTTTGAATCTGGACATTTCTCCAAAGAGGGAGTTGAAGTCGTTCGAAGGAAGATCGTTCAAGTACCCTAAAATCTCCATCGGCGGCGACCCAAGATCCGAGCCGTCCATCACGAGCTCGATCACGGTTGACACGAGCTCGATGGAGGCGGACCCTGTCGCGCACCCGAGGTCCGCTATGGTGAAGAGGTCGTTGGAGCGGAGGTGTTGGTTTTTGAGTATAGATTTGATGGCTTGTTCTAGCATTGGCTTGGTCACGCTAGTTAAAGTGCTTCGCTACACATATGTAACGTGCAACAAACCTTAAATTAAAATGAGTTATAAAATGAAAAAATTTAGAATAAAAGAGATCGAATTGTGTGTACGTATTTTTACGTACCGTGAAAGTAGCTTGGTTTTGGGAGTAGCTGAGATCTCCATCTCCATGCTTCATGTGAAGGAAGTCCTTTAGTTCCATTCCCCGTCTTCTCCCTTTTTCTCTCACCTTTCTTATTTCGTTTGTGTTTATGGTAGTGACTGAAAGAAGTGAAGTCCAATTTAACATTTAGTAATAATCCAATTTGCTTTTTTTTTTCGTTTCGTTTTTTTTTAATAATCAGATCAACCTCCAACAGATAGTTATTACTACGTACTACTCCCTCGTTCCCAAAATTTTCTTCCGATTTCATGTTTGGCACTAATATTAAGGATTTGTATTGGAAAATGTTGAATAGGAAAGAAAGTATTGGAAAGTGTGCGGTTTGGTCCTAGACTTGTGCCCGGTTTTCGGGACCTGTGTTCGTGCTTGTCCGGTGGGGATCTCTCCTTCTTCATTTCTCAAGGCTGGGAACGAATCAATAAAAGTCGTTGGGTGGCCTGGTCACTTCGCCCCCCTTTGTGAGGAGGCACCCCTTCTCCCGAAGTTACGGGGCTATTTTGCCGAGTTTCCGTGTTGGAAAGTGGGAAAAAAGTGTTAGAAAGTGTGAAAAATATTAAAAAATGGTAAATGTGGTAAAAGGAGTAAGTTTTTGGGTAATTTAGGTAAAATGTAAGGGTATAGAGGTAATTTTATTGTATTTAAAAATAGAAAGATGTAGAAGTGGGAAGATGATTTTGGGACGCCAGAAAAGGAAAGTGGGAAGAAAAAGTGGGACGGAAGGAGTAAGTAACTACAACATCACACATTTATTTGGACACTAATAATATTATAATATCATTTCTGTTACGAGAGCTCAATAAATAAATGTGTTCTTATTAAAGTCCGGTGGGCCAATAATCTGGGAGTCGTGCGGTAACGGGTCTAGCATACAAGCCTAATGAGTTCCAACCCAAAACCATATGGCAATGGGTGGAGTAGCTCATTAGGTTATATACTAGGAAATTGTAGTTCCCAATTTCAGATGTGGGGCAACTTTCAACACGCCCCCTCAAGTACAACTGCCTGGGTCAGTTGACACTTGGAAATAATCCCTCCAGAAAGCTTCTATATTGGGCGGGCTGCTTGAATATGCTCCTAAGGCTGACAAGTCCGAACAAATCCCTCAAGGCTCGCGAACTGCCACTATTGGACTCGGTCGCTTCTATATTGGGCGGACCGCCTAAACTAATTCTCGCTAGGTCGTTTTTTTTAAAACCCTAGCTAAGGTCATGACCCATATCCCTCAACCGCTGAGGGGTGTTCGTACTTTTTAAATGCCATGGACGTAGGTGCCCGTATAATCTTATTAAGTATTCCGAGTAATTTCGTGGGGCCGTAACCCACATTCTGTTCCTACTTAAAAAGTATGCTTAATCTCAAGTGGAACGATATTGTGATCCTTAAAATTGGTAGAGATTAAATAGGCGCCCGTTGGCGACAATTAAAATGAGAGGACAGCTAGTACAAAATGGAATGCCATCCTTGCTCTCGGATTCCGTTATCTGGTTCCAATCTGAATTCGCACAACACGTATGCGGTGAGGTTGTTTAAGGTGCGCGGGGTCAACGAGGGTTTAATGAACCGACTATGACAAGTTGTGTGTAGCAACGTTCCCAACATACCTGCATTAAAATCCGAGGCGTCACCTTTGTGATGGTCTCTTCTTTTCTCTTTCAAAAATGCATAACGTTTTCCTGGAAGGATGTAGCTATTGGGTTTCGACCGACTATAATTCGGATTTCGATACCCGTTACTACACTCTTTTCTTAAATAGGAACCACCTTAGAAAACCTACTTGCTTAGTCTGTCACAAGACTAACCCGGCCGTTTATTTTCCTTGCATGGTCGGCTGGTGTCAACCGTATTTCTCGTCGCGGCACATCAAGCGATCTTTCCATTCAGGTTGTGAGAAGTATGTTGAAGATGGGAAGAGTTGCAGTTGGATATTTCTGTCAAAAGTTACAAGGTCAACTATATTTTCGAGTTTATGTTAAATATGTCTAGGGTTTTATTTTCTAGATAATGTATAGGCGCAAGAGTTACTGTCTTGATGTAATTTCAAATGCAACATTTCATGAATCTTCCGTTGTAAGGTTTTATTCTCCATTATGAGGAGTATTTCAATCAAAGAAAAAAAGATTTATCTCACTTTTATCCAACATTATGTTTCAATTTATTTTATTTATTATAATTAATTGTATTAATTGTTCGGATTCAAGCCTAGGGTGGCTTCGGACTTCAAATCCGAGGTAACCGGCATGTGACATTCCCAATGTGAAATTGGGGTGTTACAAATTCTTTGTTCCAAATGATTTCATTGTTATGGAAATGCCCGAAGATCCAGTGGTGCCTATCATTTTAGGGAGACCATTCCTCGCCACATCCGATTCCATAATTAACGTTAGGAGAGGACTCCTAACTTTCGAAATTGGGATGAGGTAGTGGAATTCCGGTTCAACCCTACAATGAAGGAGACCAACGAAGACGAAGTTAAGATGCTCTACACCCACAACGATTTCATTAAATGTGGGGACCCAATCGGAAGGCTTTTGGCAAGTGATATGTTCTCGGGACAAAGATGGGCCCAGATAGATACTGCAGTCTCGGTACCGAGCATCTCAACCTCGGTACCGAGTCTCTTGGCAGGCGAAGGCAACTCGGTACCGACCCTCTCTGCATCGGTATCGAGCCTTGCGACCGAGAATGAAGAGATCTTGGCGTTTGAGTACCTTGAAGAAGTCTTGAAGACGGAGCCCGAAGTGCTTATTCTTATTCCAGCTGAGCCTACTCCAACGCTCAATCCCCTTCCAGACTCCCTCAGGTATGAATATCTTGGTCCTAACTCTATGTTTCCCGTCATCATCAATGCTAAACTCAAATATGAGGAAGTAGAGAAGCCGCTTTTTGTGCTTAGGACATATAGAAAAGCCATAGACTATTCACTGGATGATATAACTGGATAATCCCCCTCACTTTGCATGCATCGGATTTACATGGAGGATAATCATAAACTCACCATAGAGCATCAACATAGGTTAAACCCTAATATGAAAGAGGTGGTTAAAAAGGAAACCATTAAACTACTTGATGTCGGGATCATATTTCCTATATCGGACAGCCAATGGGTTAGTCCGGTCCATGTAGTCCCTAAATGATCGTTATTGAAAATGATAAGGGAGAGCTAATCTCCACTAGGACCACAACTAGTTGGAGGATGTGCATTGATTATAGGAAGCTCAATAGTGCTACTAGGAAAGATCATTTTCCTCTTCCTTTTATTGATCAAGTGTTGGAACGCTTAGCCCAGCATGATTATTTCTGTTACTCAGATGGCTATAGCGGGTTTTGGCAGATTCTCATTCATCCTGATGATCAGGAAAAGGCAACCTTTACATGTCCGTATGGGACTTTTGCATATAGGAGAATGCCATTTGGGCTTTGTAATGCCCCTGCCACCTTCCAAAGGTGCATGATGGCTATTTTTTCTGACATGATAGAGGACATTGTAGAGGTCTTTATGGATGATTTTTCTGTGTATGGTTCTTCCTTTGATATTTGTCTTGCTAATCTTGCATGTGTACTTAAAAGATGTGAAGAAACTAACCTTGTGCTTAATTGGGAAAAATGTCATTTTATGGTTTAATAAGGGATTGTACTAGGACACCTCGTCTCAAAAAGAGGGATAGAAGTAGACAAAGCTAAAATTGAGCTTATTGAAAAACTACCTCCTCCCTCTTCTGTCAAAGACGTTAGGAGTTTTTTAGGGCATGCTGGCTTCTATAGACATTTTATCCAAGATTTTTCTAAGATAGCTAAACCATTGACTAACCTACTGATGAAAGATGTAGTGTTTGAGCTGTCTCCAGAATGTCTTGAAGCTTTTCACAGGTTGAGAGAAACCCTTGTTTCCGCTCCTATCATACAGTCCCCAGATTGGACCCTGCCCTTTGAGATTATGTGTGACGCCAACGACTATGCTGTTGGCGCAGTACTAGGACAACGGAAGGACAAAAAGCTCCACGCCATCTACTCTGCAAGTAAGACGCTTGATGAGGAGCATAGTAAGTATACGACGACGGAGAAGGAATTCCTCGTCGTAGTATTTGCTTTTGAAAAATTCCGTTCCTATCTTGTTGGTTCAAAAGTGATAGTTTATACTAACCACGAGGCCGTTATATATCTAATGGCTAAAAAGGATGCCAAACCCAGGCTACTCCGTTGGATGCTCTTATTGCAGGAATTTGATCATGAGATCAGAGATAAAAAAGGAGCAGAAAACTTGGTGGCGGATCACTTATATAGGTTGTCAGTTGAACATATTACCAACTCCAACAATGTGGTGCCAATCAACGACTCCAGACCGGACGAACACCTCATGCTGAACAAGGTGGAAAATGGCAGAACGCTCATTACCGACCCTAATGGGGTCGGTACCGAGCCATCACCGAGGCTGGAGGGCGTCGATCACATCGGCACCGAATCAGGGCACATCGATACCATAACCAAAGGGCTCGATACCGAGCCACAAGAGGTCGTTACCGAGGGGAACAAAGAAGCTTCAAGGTCGATACCGACCCAACCAGACTCGGTAACGACCCAACCAGGTACGTTTTCTCAACCCAATTTTATTACTTTTAATTCAATTCCTTCTTCATCTCTTGCTTCTACTTCTTTTCATTCGATTCATGCTATTAAAGGGTCAAAATCCCCTTGGTTTGCGGATTTTGCTAACTACATTGTAGGAGGCTTAATTCCCGAGGGATTAACCCCACAAAAGAAAAAGAAGTTTCTCCATGATGTTAAACAATACTATTGGGATGATCCTTACTTGTTCAAGCAAGGAAGTGACCACCTCTTTAGACGATGTATTCCAGACGAAGAGATAGAGAGTGTGATCCATCAATATCACACACTTCCCACCGGTGGCCATGCAAAAGGATTCAAAACCACGGCGAAGATTCTTCAAAGTGGTCTCTATTGGCCAACTATTTTCAAGGACGTATAGGACTTTGTGACTTCATGTGATGAATGCCAACGCTCTGGCAACATTACTTGGAGACATGAGAACCCGCTGATAGGGATTCTAGAGGTCGAATTATTCGACGTGTGGGGCATAGACTTTATGGGACCTTTCCCTTCATCAGACCCCTACAAGTATATCCTGGTAGCGGTTGATTATGTCTCTAAGTAGGTGGAGGTCGTTGCTACAAGGACCAATGATGCTAAAACCGTGGCAAAGTTTATTAATCTAACATTTTTCCCAGGTTTGGAGTGCCAATAGTCCTCATTAGTGATGGCTTAGTATGGGGTATCACACCGGGTGGCAACACCATATCATCCCCAAACTAGTGGCCAAGTTGAAGTTTCAAACATGCAAATCAAGAGCATCCTAGAAAAGACGATTTCCTACTCAAGGAAGGATTGGTCATCTAAGCTGGATGACGCTTTATGAGCTTATAGAACGGCATAAAAGACACCCCTACGCACCACTCCCTACATCTAGTGTATGGCAAGGCGTGCCATTTGCCGGTCGAGATGGAGCACAAGGCGTTATGGGCTCTCAAAGAGCTCAATATGGACCTCGACGCGGCCGGAGCAAAGTGATTCATGGATTTGCAAGCACTAGAGGAGTTGAGGCTAATGGCGTACGAGAATGCCGAGATCTACAAATAGCGTACAAAACGATGGCATGACCAGAAATTGGTGCCCAAAACTTATGAAGTTGGTGACAAGGCACTTCTCTTTAATTCTAGACTCCGCTTATTTCTAGAAAAGCTAAGGTCAAGATGGAGTGGGCCATTTGTGGTCCACCAAATATAGCCTCATGGAGCGGTGGATCTAGTTGATAACAATGGAGCCATCTTCAAAGTCAATGGACACAGGTTGAAGAAATTTTATGAGCAAGCCGACCCGGAAGAAGAGATTAGAGCCACTTGGGCTCTCACATCGTCGGATTAGCTAAGGAAAGTTCGTCGGGCTAACGACGTTAAAAATAGCGCTTACGGGAGGCAACCCGGTTTAGTTTTTTTCTTTCCTTTTATAGTTCTTTTTGTTAGCTTTCTTTTGAGTTTTTTTTAGTAGAATAGAAGTTTGCGGAATAGAATATTTTTGGCTAACATGTCACGGAAGTCGGGTCGATAACGACGCTGGAAAAGAGTCGCGCCAGGCTCGGGACCGAGTTGTGAGGGTCGGTACCGACCTGTTTTGAAAACCCAGATTCAAGCGTGCGGCAGGTAAGTGCTCTTTTTAACCTAGAGACTCCTTCCCTTACCCCTCTTTTTTCCACGCCACCTCTACCTAAGTCCCAAACACTCCCAAGCAAAACAAATCTTCACCAAATCTCTCGAGATCCAGCCACACTCACCCCTCAATCCACGTACTCGATCCATTCAACCCAAATCTCGCACCCTCATTCGATACCGAGCAAAGCTCTCGTTTTGTTCGTTGTCGAGCCACACCCTCGTTACTCTTGCAATTTCAATTTTCGGTTCTCAAACTCACAAATCTACGGTATGATTTCTTGACCCTAAACTCTTTTCTTGAAGATTCATGATAAAATTGCGTAGTTTTTCATACCTAGATCTATGTATAATCCGAGATTGCATGTCCTTACCATCGTGCCTCTTTGCCTTCATATTGGTGCTTAATTTTGATGATTTTCGTTTCTTCATGCTTGATTACAATGCCTTTTGATTTTAAAAAGCATGAAGTAATCCGTTCTTGATATTGCATTATTTTTACCATGATGTTTGGCAATTTTAGCTTGATTGATTAGGGCTTTGAGTACGTATAGGGTTGCAAGTACTTGATTTTGTGGTTTTTATGTGGAATCTTGCTTGAATTGTGCTTATTGCCAAAATTCGGGGTTTTTAATCTTAAATTCTAAGTGCTTAAAGGTCTAGATTTTAATTTGCAAGTCACGAAAGTGGATGTTTAATTGAGTCTAGATACGTTTGTTAACATTCGAAAGAATTTAGTGGATACATTAGGCAATTGCCTTCAAATAAAGTTATAATTAAGATTGTGCAATCATCCTTTATAGTCTACCGAAGCATCGTTGTGGGAATCCTTGATCTTAGAAGCCTTTCTCTCATTGATATTCTCATATTTTACCTATTTGCTTGTCATAATTAGTTTCATAGCTAAATTCACACAACAATCTTTTCTTATTTTTATGACTTGGTCTACTGATTTGAATCCGATTAATACTACTTAGTCCCAGAGTTCGACACCTTGGTATTACAACCGATCTCGTACACTTACGGGGTAGGATTTGGCCTATGAACGGTGGCAAGTCTCCGACGATGGGCGAGTTTGTAGGCGGAGATGCTTGAGATTGGTTTGGGGTCAATCGATACGAGATTAAGGGTTTGCGCTCTTTTTTGGGGGTGGAAAATGATTTGGGGGTGGCGCTTTTTTTTGGACAGACCCGCGCTCTGATTTTTTTGTAAGAGAATGAAATAAAACCGCTGAATTAGGTTGTTTTCTCCCGCTGCATTATACTTGGAACTTATCTATACCCGCTAATTTTGTAAACCGCTGCAAAATCACTCATAAACCGCATCATTATGTAGACCGCTGCAACAAACCAGTGAATTAGTTTAAATCGCTGCCACTAAACCGCTCTATTAGCTCGTTAATTTAGTAGTGTCGGTTGGATTCCTACTTAGCTCCCTTTTTTTGTTTTAGTAAAATTCCTCCATGAAGGATAGAGAATGTCGTCTCCCCTTCAATCAAAAATAAATTTAGGACTATCATTCCTATCACATCAATAAAAATTAAAAATTAATTTTAGTTTTTTTTTCTTTGGATAGAGTAAAAGGATCTCTTATACATGGGAATCCAAGGATCTCTTGTATTTAAATACAATCTTTTGTTGGAGATTGATCAATAGAGAAAAGTCCCATTAACAATTTCAGTGGAAGCAAAACAATAATACATAGGACTAAAAATGCAATGAAGACAACAACACCAATTAAGTAAGCAAACCAACAACTACTAATCCTAAAACCAAATCAATAACAAACATGTAAGGAAAATTCAAGCAAAAGTAATGCAAAGATGAAGACCAAATTTAAGTGGAAAACCTCACTAATCCACTAATCAACAAACGGATAAACGTGCTCACAAATATCACACCCGAATATCATCAAATACATAGAGAATCAACACTAGAACTCCCAAATGAAGGCAAAACTTGCAAAATGTGATTAGGATTTCCAAGTGGAGAAAAACCCACCAACAAATACCCGTTGTCAGTATGAATCCTCTTCAAGACCATCTAACGGTCACTCACAACATCTCGAATCTAATGATACATCACATCAATATGCTTTGTCCAACAATGGTATGTAGCATTCTTGCTCAAATCTATAACACTTTGACTATCATAGTTCACCACACACTCTTCTTACTTTAAACTCAACTCTTGAAGGAATCTTTTCACCAAAATCATCTCTTTCTCCTGCTTATGTCATAGAAATGTGGGTTTTGACCCTAACATCTGTTTATAACCGCCCTCTCTTATCTCAATATTTGGATCATGATCTCGTATCCGCTCCTACTTGAAGGAGGGATGTTGCACCCTAGCTAGGGGTTGGAACTGCGTTACCATTCGTGGATTAGGCTCTTTCATAGCCCCCATACCTAAAAAATGGTTAACTATATGCAATGCTTTGACACCTAAGAAAGATAAGTACTACTACACAATAATTAAAATGACTCATGATGGATTAGTACAACTTGGAAGACCATCCTGGCTCCAGGCTTTTGAACGACCGTCTTTCCAATCTTAATGCTTATTCGGGCTTGTCAAGCCTTCACGGCCATCTCCCATCTAGAGCTCCGAATTAGAAGAGGTTGGTTGAGATCCAATAAAGTCAACGGAGGCTTTTCAATACTTGATGTGAAATGAAAGTTCCCAACAATATTCATATTCTAAAAGGAACTACAATTTTCGTAGTATCCTTCTCATCGTAAAATAGTTTATCTCCCTTCAAGATAAACAAATGTCTGTTCATATTAAGCTTCACATAAATGTTGTTGCTCTCAAAATATCTCATATATTAATTTGTAATAATTGATGATATTACCAATCCTTACACTTGAGAATCATCCATTCTCACTTGCTTAGTTTCCTTAGACTAATCCCATTGTATCCACACTTACACTTGAAAATATCTCATATATTAATTTGTGCTCAGTGTAGCCTCGGACGTAGTCCCTCACTTGCTCTCCGGTTGGGTTCATGTCGGTCACCGTCGACGGCCAGGGAAAGTCCGAGAACTGGTAGATCATTTTTGGAGTCTGGAGCTTCGTGGTCTCCAGAGTTTTGGCCCAGACGCCGCCTATCTCGCTCTGGGACTCGAACACCACGGCCACGGGACGGTATCCCTTGGAGACGGCGTATTTGCAGGCCAAGAGCCCGCTGATACCCGCTCCTACAATGGCAATGCTCCTCTCCATGGAATAAGTGATCGAACTGTAAGTAAGAGGGTGGTGTAAAACTTTTGTTTTTATTTTTTTGTTTAGGGTGTGTAGTTTGATAATGTACATGTGTGTATATGTATTATATAGAATTAATAGATAAAGGTAGCTAGGGGTTTCTACCAAAAAGAAAGAAAAGGGTAGCTAGGAGTGGTCAGCGGCCGGTCATGTGCGCTAACTGCCATTCAATTTCCATCATTTTATTTTCTTATTTGGAAAATAAGCATAATATATATAGCTAGTTCAACACTTAACCATGATATATTGAGATACGAGGGTTACGTTTATATACTTGGTCTCCAGTCTCTATCTAGCTAGTGCATCTTTATTAATACAATTTGTATCAAAAATTAAACTATACGTCTATACTATAAAATCAACCTAAACCACTCAAATATGGCCTTTATAAACTCTCAAAAATATGTGTGCTTGATGAAATGCCTTACACAAGTTTATGTTTACCGAGCCCATTTCTAGAAATATAAACTTCATTGAGCATAAATCAGAAGAAAAAAAATTCCCTTTATTGCATTCAAAGTTGTTTATAAATATACCGATCATTATGCTATCAATTTCCCATCTCCGAAAGCATAAAGAAATCAAACCCCTCGACTCTCATCAATCAACTACCCTTGACCCCACCAGCACAACAATGGAATCCGTCCCTGCCGCTGCCATCGCCACCACATCACCACTACAGCCACCCCACATAGTAATCCTTCCGTCACCGGGCATGGGCCACCTCATCCCACTCACCGAGTTCGCCAAGCGCCTTGTCCCCCGATTCACCTTTACCTTTGCTGTCCTCACCACCGGCCCTCCCTCCTCCGCCCAGCGGTCCTTCCTCTCCTCCCTCCCTGCCGGAATCAACGCCGTCTTTCTCCCCGCCGTCGATGTCTCCGACGCCCCGTCAGACGCCAGAATCGAAACCCTCCTGTCTCTCATCATCGCCCGCTCCATCCCCTCCCTCCGTCGCCTCCTCGCCGCCGACCGCCGCCGCATCGCCGCCCTTGTCGTCGACCTCTTCGCCACCGATGCCCTCGACGTTGCAATTGAGCTCGGTGTCAGCCCTTACATTTTCTATCCCTCCACCGCCATGGCCCTCTCGCTCTTCCTCTACCTTGAGAAGCTTGACGCAACCGTGTCGTGCGAGTACTCCGAGATGACCGAGCCGGTTCAGATCCCCGGCTGCGTTCCGGTCCAAGGCCGGGATTTACTCGACCCGGTTCAGGAGAGGAAAAACGACGCCTACAAGTGGGTCCTACACCACTGCAAGAGGTATAAACTGGCCGAGGGTATAATTGTCAATAGCTTCGAGGCGGTAGAAGGAGGAGCAATCAAGGCACTTGGGCAACCCGAATCGGGCAAACCCCTGGTCTACCCGGTCGGGCCGCTGGTTCAGTCCGGTTCAGCGGATCCGGCTCACCTGTCCGAGTGCGTGAAGTGGTTGGATGAGCAGCCACGTGGATCCGTCCTATTCGTGAATTTCGGGAGTGTTGGGACCCTCACTTCCGAACAACAAAACGAGCTTGCACAAGGGCTGGCTCGTAGCCAGCAGAGGTTCCTATGGGTTGTCAGAAGTCCAAGCGACAGCCCAGCCTTCTTCGGCGGTGTCGACGACGGTGAGTCGGACGACCCACTTCGGCTTCTGACCGAGGGGTTCTTGGAGCAGACGGCGGGCAGGGGGCTGGTGGTCCCCAAGTGGGCCCCGCAGATCCAAGTCCTGAGTCACAGGTCGACGGGCGGCTTCTTGACGCATTGCGGTTGGAACTCCATTTTAGAGAGCGTGGTTCATGGCGTGCCATTGATTGCGTGGCCGCTCTTCGCCGAGCAGAAGATGAACGCCGTGATCTTGACAGAGGACTTGAGGGTCGCCCTCAGGCCCTCGGCTGATAAGGACGGGATTGTACGAGGTGATGAGATTGAAAGGGTTGTGAGGGAGATTCTGCAGGGAGAGGAAGGGAAGCAGATCAGGAGTCGGATGGAGGAGTTGAAGAGTGCCGCTTCGTGTACGTTGAGTGAAGGTGGGTCGGCTACTAGGACACTCGATGAGATCGCTAGAAAGTGGGAAACCAAGTTTTAGTTCTACAATGTCTTGGTTTGAATTTCATGTTATTTTGATTAATTGTACCGTTTTTAATTCGCTTTCACCACTTTCTGTGTGTGGTTGTTACATGTCATGTACTTTCTTAAGTTTGAATAAATTCTTGATTGCAATAGTGGTGAGTAGAGCTGTCAAACGGGTTGGTCCCGTCGGGTACGGGTCCGGTTATTACGGGTTCGGATTGTGTCGCGTTCGGGTCGTAACGGGTCACCGGTCAAATCGGGTCGGGTCATTTCGGATTTTCGGGCGAGTCGGGTCGGTCCAACAAGTCAAGAAAATCGAATTTTTTACAATTATTGAAATATTATTTTATTTAAAAAATGATAATTAATAATAATCTATTATTTTTATATATTTTAATAATAAAATATAGTATAATTTTCAAAATATTTTATATATATTCAAAAAATATAACAAATTGGGTCAACCCAACGGGTTTCGGGTTTGAACCCAACGGGTTTCTGGTCTATCGGGTTCGGTTTATTTTAGGTTTCGGGTTCAAATTTTCGGGTCTTGACCCTAAAATTTTCGGGCGGTTCGGGTTGCTTTTTCGGGTCGGGTCAGCTTTTGACAGCTCTAGTGGTGAGTGAGGTCATTGGATAAACACGTTACCTTAATTATATACAACACGGAGCTACATTGTGCTCCGTGGGGGCTAAAGTTCCCACTGAAATTTTCAAAAAAAACTATAGAGTTTAATCCCTCTCACATGTGCTGCAATAGCCCAGGGCTACGGTTCCAACTGGAATTTTAAAAAAAATTACAAAAAAACTAGAGAGTTTAATCCCTCTCACATGCGCAACAATAGCCCGTAGCTACTCCCCCAAGTCCCGATTCATTTGCAATTGTTGATGTTTAATTGTTAGATTCGTTGGAGGAAGTCATGAATTGATAATATGTTTTTTAACTGTTTGTGTTTATGAAATGAAGAGATTTTTTCCAACTATCGAGGGTTCGCAAAATATAGGTTCTAGTTCTAATGTTGATTGTGTTCTGAATTTATCTGATGTTGATCCGTCAAAAATGGTAAATTTGTACAGTACTTTCGTATTTTATATATCGTATTTTCTAATGTGTACACATGTACACACAATAAGAATACTAATCTTGGTAGTCACAACACACCTTTATAGCTAAATGGCTATAAAACTGGCTACGAATGTGGACACAAAAGTTGGTCACAAAATCAGCCATGTTTTAACCGTGACTAAATTTCAGTTTTGGATTTAACAACAATACAAAATTATTTCTGAAATAGCTACAAAACATAGACACCAGTACTTTGTGGCTACCTTGATTTTTAGCTTAGTCACAAATATAGTCCCATTAAATATTGTGGCTAAATTATAAGGAACTTTCGAAAATTGATATTTTACAATGGTAAAATTTAAAAATATTATATTTTATTTATTAGGTAAAAATTCAGAATACCAAACAGACTTGGTAAACTGAGAGGCCGTAAGAAAATACGGCAGCCGAGAACGACTAAGTGATTCAAGAGAGTCACAAACAATACAAGCAGGATAGACTAGGGATAGTACAAATTCCCGAAAAGAAAGAGCAATAACGCGTTTGGGATCAGGGTGAGTAAATCACTAAAAGTCATAGCGTCGTAGGCAAGCGGTCAACCCATCTTGGGGTGTGCGAAAGGGCAGTTGACGTTCCCTCCACCGAAATGAAGGATCTTCATAAGCCACGGAGCACCAAACGACCTGGCCTAATACAACTCGGTCCAAAACCAAACACAACTCCAAATTCTCGGAAAAAATGTACACAAAATAAGCTCGAGCCATCCCGCAAGAAGAGTTTTCAATCTTGCACCGCAAGTAAAGATATCAAACTTGCGCCGCAAGCAATACAAACTTGCACCGCAAGTAAAGGTGACAAACTTGCGCCGCAAGAATGGTGACAAACTTGAGCCACAAGAATGGTGACAAACTTGAGCCACAAGAATGGTGACAAACTTGAGCCGCAAGAAGCGCCTCAAGAGGCAAGGTGACGTCAGGGAACACCGGAGATGAGCACCGACCAGATCCGAGAGAGATAGACGGAGGATCCATGAGGGTGAAGCGGTGGTATGGCCGTGGAGGTGATCAAAGTGGCGATGAGACCATGGGGTGAAGCGGCGGCGTTTTCCGACCAACACCGGAGGAATCCGGCCAAAACCACCTAAAGAGCAGTGGTGGATCTTTCTATTGGAATGTAGCGGCGGTGATGTCGTGGGGTAAAGCGGTAGAGAGGTCGTGTTGGTACGATGGCGGTGAGGCCACGGGGTTGATTTGATGGTGAGGATGTGGGGGTCAGAGGCGGCGGGAGGCCATTGAGGTGGGGTAGGTTATCCCGAGCGTTTTTCTCTTTGTTCTTTGGACAATTTTCAAACAATTTGTTTTCAACACTAAAAATATCATATTGTTATAATATTATTATATTTAGATGTACATAGTAAACCCTAATTTTGAGCTTATCCATTAAGTCTTGTATTCTCTATATAAGGCCCCTATGAGTGACCTAATAAGACAACTCTAATCTCTCCCCTTCTCCTAAATCTCTCTATTTTATAACACGTTATCAGCACGAATTGCTTTGGTTTAATTCTTCAATAGGTTTTGTATGTTGATTGTTTCTCGTTCAATTTTCATATTTTTTTTGTGCGTATTAGTTTATTTCATTCATGTATAATTAATACATGGTGATCGATTACGGTTTCATGCATTAGGCCTTCATGGACCTTGATACAATGACACTAAGTGTAAAATAAATTCATACACTTTGTTACACCTGGAAGTAAGATAATTGAAAATTATCATTAACAATGCAGGTTGAGGCCCCACAAAAATATTTTACGATATTCTCCCTTTCTCTAATTAATTAAATAAAAATTTCTAAATCTTGCCCCCTTCACTAAAATCCCTAACTTTTCTCAACCTGCAAAACCACCGTCGACCCTCTCCTTTCATGGTTGTCGCCTTCCTCTTTGACTTGTTATCGACGCCGCTCCCTCTACGACCCTAATTGTCGCTGCCGAAGCCTCCCTCTACGACCCTAGTTGTCGTCGCCGCCCTTTCCGACCCCGTTTTTGTTGCCGCCTTCCTCTCCGATCTCGTTTTGCCTCCGCCTCCCACACCGAGATTTTCCATGGCATACCATCGTTACTCAATATCCTTTTTTATTCCCATTAAATCCGACACGACAAGCGAGGTCTCAAATTTAACCGGCGAGATCAACTTTTCTCACCGCCGCGTCGCCCCTGTGCTCGGAGGGCAGGCCTCCATGTCCTCTGGTAGAGCTTTTGCTTCACATATTGGAATTTCTTGTTTTATCTGATTTGGAATTTCAAAACCGCAATCCAATTTTTCTTTCGTACACTCAAAAGCTCAAACAAATTAGCCTTTATCTTGCCATGGATTTAGAATCCCCTCCTTCCTCTCACGACGGTGCTCCGATCTACCAGCATCGGCGAGTGGTCCATCGGAAAAGAGCGGACGGTGCGGGCAAACATCCCATGATAAGGTTGAGGGTAAAAGAGTAAAATATTTTTGTATTTTGAAGAAATAATAATAAAATTTTAATTCATTATTTTTTCTGACACATGGCAAAATATTAAAGGAGTGTAAAAGTAAATTTTGTAACTGTACACTTTTCCGGCCTTCATTGCTTTGTTCGGTCTGCCCCTTTAATTCCATTGGCTAATCCATCTTGAAACTGGTATCCAATTTATAATTGCTTTTGTTGATTGCTTTTCCAATATATATATGAATGCGTGTGTCGTATTGTTTGATTGCATGCTAGATTAGTAATGCCCCGAATCTTTATTTTCGATCGGTTATTTGTGGTATACAAATTGCTCATGTAATGTTTGAATGTTTCGATCGGTTCTCATCTACATATACATGCATATATGTGTCATGGTATATATATACATATATACATATATATATATAGTTTCTTTATATGCATATAGTAACCATTTACATGTACAAATTAGTTGTATGATGAATATGTACATGAATTGTCTTAGTGTGATTATAAGACTATAAATATGTATATTATATTTTAATCTTATTTAAGCTTATGTATCATCAATAAATTTGTCCCTGAAGTGACAAATAAAATCGTTCTCTTATCTCTTGAATAGATGTACAATAATTATCCCTGGAGTGATAATTTTTTTTCGATCTTTCAGGTGCACAATAAATATCCCTGAAGTGATAATTTCTTGATTATTCATCTTCTCACAGTTGAATATATTAAGATCATATTACCCTCGAAGCGGTAATTTTCATTCCATGAAGCGTATGAAACATCAATATGTAACCCCTATATTGGTTACTTCCATCCCTTGAAGAGATTGGAATATCATTATATTATCCCTGAAACGATAATTATTTTCTCCTGAAGAGTTGAATTTATAAATAAAATTATCCTTGAAGCGATAATTATTTCCTCCTGAAGAGTTGAATTTATAAATTAAATTATCCCTGAAGCGATAATTATTTCCTTCTGAAGAGTTAATTTATAAATAAAATTATCCCTGAAGCGATAATTATTTCCTCCTGAAAAGTTGAATTTATAAATAAAATTATCCCTGAAGCGATAATTATTTTCTCCTGAAGAGTTGAATTTATAAATAAATATTATCCCTGAAGAGATAATTATTTCCTCTTGAAGAGTTGAATTTACAAATAATATTATCACTGAAGTGACAATTATTTCCTCTTGGAGAGTTGAATTTACAAGTAATATTATCCCAGAAGTGATAATTATTTCCTCCTGAAGAGTTGAATTTACAAAACAATATTATAATTTTATCCCTGAAGTTATAAATTTCATTCCCTGAAGTGAATGAATTATTTTATTTTTTTTATTGCTCTTATATTGTTTATTTATTTATTAATTTCATGTACTTAATTATGTTATATTATTTTCTCTTGAAGAGTTAATTGAATGTACAAAACAAGATTATCCCTGAAGTGATAATCCTCGTTCCTTGATGTAAATGAAAACTTCATTTTATCCTTGGAGTGATAATTCTCATTCCCTGAAGTGAATGAAAATATTTTTCTATTTTTATACTTGGAGTGATAATTTCCATCCTCAAAGTGGATGAAACAAACAATCCCCAGAAGTGGATGAAATAATTGAATCAATCCCCAGGAGTAGATGAATATAATAAAAGTTCCTACTCCTTGGAGTGAGTGGTGATACTAAAGTCGTCTCTTGAAATAAATGACATGATTCATATGCAAATTGAAAAGAAAAATATCATCTCCAGAAGTAGACGATAAAGTTCATATGACAATATTATCTCTTGCAGTAGATAATAAAATACCCAAATGGATATCACATCCTAAAATATGTCGCTAAAAGGTCTCATTAAAATCACATCCTGAAGTATATGATTGAAAGATCTTATGAATAATCGCATCCTGAAGTATGTGATGGAAAGAAGTCTAGAAGACTTTGTATATAATATCTTGTCACCAGAAGTTGACAAGAAGACTTCGTATACAATCTCTTGTCACCAGAAGTTGACAATATTTTATGATACTTTATTTCTTTATTTATACTTTTTAATTTAATTATTTATGTTATTGCTTGTATACATTTTTATTTGTTCTTAAAGTTAAAACTTGTCATCTCTTGAATCAAATGCTAGTATTAGTAGAGACAATTTAAAATCATCCCCGAAGAGATGAAATAATAAATCTCGTTACTCCCTGGAGTGAGTAATGATAGAAAATATCACTTCTTGAAGAAGATGATAAAAATTTATGTGACAATGATCATCTCCTGAAGTAGATGCTTTTATACATAAGAGTATTATCCCTAGAAATGGATTTACATACATAATTACTTCTTGTAGTATGATGAGAAGAATTTATTAGTGGAACTATATGAACATATCATCTCCCGAAGTGGATGATAAATGGTTCAAGAAATAAAATTACATTGTCACTTGAAGTTGACAGATGAGATGTTTGGGAGATCCATGAAGCACTTGAAGTTCCAATAGACATGTGCTAAGTTATAAAGAACGTATCATATCATCAACTCCATTCGAGCTTGAAGAATCGAATTTTGACAAGAAGAGATCATTATAAACTCTTGGAGAGTTAAGAGATCTCATACCAAACCATGTACTCTAGATGTAGTACAAGAAATATGGCATGTACTCTAGAAGTAGTACAAGGAATATGGGTCGTTACAATATTCAGAACTATGTCTAAATCACCACCTACCTAGCATGAACTAGAAATTCAAGGTCATGTTTGACCAACCTCTTGCATGCCGGAAGCATGCCTCTCTGGAAGAGGGTGTGAAAGAGGTTACGGTATATTATGCATGCGGCCGTTAATCATGGTTATGACTTATAGCTAGGACGTCGTGGGTTAATTTGATGTCCAAAAGAACATCTAAGATAAGGGATGTCCCATAAATGACATAATTGATCATCAGTCTTGTACCAGTTGTACAAGAGCCACACCTTATGAGTACAAGTGTGGAGACCGGTCTAATCTATATTAAAAGTTCTGAATGCACCCATTTTGAGGCATCTAATTTTGATATGAAGATAACAGTTTATCTGATATGAGTTGATGTGCTCCCAAATTTATGTATGGATCACCGACATTTTCAATGGTGTCCGCCACATAATATTTGAAAACCAGAAGTGTTCACAAGTCATGCGCAAATTTTGGTGTGAAGGTTATGATGACTCTAGAATATCCCATTGAATAATGTAATCTCACTAACTGGAAGTTAGTTAATGATAAGATATATTTGTGGCATGATTAACTTGGTCACTAATAATGCGCATGATTGGTATAGGACCGAAAGATCTTGAGACTTGAAGTCTCTTCCTAAGAGTGACCTTGAAAGGCTTGTGATCTTGGTATAATAGTAGCAAGGCCAATATAAGTCAAGTAAATACAAAGTCTCATATACTCCTTAACAAAGTTCAAGTGATATAAGAGGACTAGCTAAATCGCCATGTGGACCATTGTGGATTATCATAATATTGAAAGATGTCTCAACCCATTGGTTCCAAGAAAAATGGAGGAGAATGGAATAAATCAATATGTGTAGTGATTGAGCATTGGATAGCTCTCACATATATGCACAAAACGACCCAGGTAGAGTCGTCAATAATGCAGTCATAATTGATAGCCAGGCAAGTGCTATACATGAAATACGCGACCTGGAAGAGTCGTGGTTAAATAGGGTCATGAATATGAATATCGATTATTTAATTCGACAAGACCTACCGCTTATAGCAAATTCTCCTAATGGAAATGCTATATATGTCCTCCGCCCCCAGATAATTTTTAAGTAATGCCACACAATGAAAGTTGGGATTAGACGAGGGGTTTGGGTCCTTATCGTTTATAAAATACCTAGAGCTTATAAGCGGTGATCAATATATTGCTCGGTATTAAGATTAACACTTTGGCGAGGTGAAAATCCCAACTTTAGGGGGAGAATAAAATGAGACTAGAAGTTAAGAGATTGCATGAGATGCAACTTGTTGTTTTTCAATCCGAAGTAAGCTAAACCGGAAGTTTAGCAAATTGTATAACTAAACCAGAAGTTTAGGAAATTGTATAGCTCATGTTATTTATCAATGTCATGAAAGTGATTAAGTCACAAACACCGATTGAAAATGCGTCAACTCATTTTGGAGATTCCAGAAGTAACTCCAAACCAACACATAAGCATGCTTGAAGCATGAGAGACATTTTCGGATTTAAGGATACATTCCCCAGAAGAGGAAAGAGTCAATTACATCCCAAAAGGATGATATGTCGACTGGAAATAAACATGAAGATAGAACTCCTGAAGAGATTCTATCTAAAGACTCTAAAAGCAAAGAAAATGGCATGAGCGACAATTTGGAAATGTCGATTAATTATGTAAGTATCGGTACAGGGTATCGAGAAGATATCTTTGCTTATTCAGTTATCATAAAAGTCATTGGAGAAGATGACAATAATCCCCAAACAATGGAGGAATGTCAACATCGAAATGGTTGGAAAAGCTGGAAAGCAGAATTGGATTCGTTAAACAGACTAGATGTTTTTGGGGCCTGTAGTTCCAACACCATAAAGTGCAAAATCAGTCTGTCATAGCTCGTTGCACAAGGGTTTTTCACAAAAACCTGGAGTGGATTACACAGAAACATATTCACCAGTAGTGGATGCAACAACACTCCGATTTCTAATCTCTTTAGACGTTGTTGAACGACTTAAGATGCAACTCATGGATGTGGTAACGACCTATCTATATTGGTCATTAGATACTGACATATACATGAAAATCCCAGAAGGACTGAGAATTCCTGAAGCATTTGAGTCAAAACCACGTCACATGTATTCCATTAAGCTTAGAAGATCGCTATATGGATTGAAACAATCGAGGAGAATGTGGTATAATCGCCTTAGAGAATATCTACAAAGGCAAGGATTTGTCAATGATCAAATAGGTCCTTGTGTGTTCATAAAAACAACAAAGTCAGGATATGTAATCGTAGTTGTTAATGTTGATGATTTCAATATTATTGGGACTCTAGAAGAGATCCTAATAGAAGCTGATTATTTGAAAATTGAATTTGAAATGAAGGACTTAGGAACTACCAAGTATTATCTCGGCCTGCAGTTCGAGCATACAAAGGATGGAATGTTTATCCATCAATCAAACTACGCAGAAAAGGTCCTAAAGCGATTTATATGGATAAGGCGCATTCGTTAAGTACACCAATGGTAGTAAGATCGCTAAGTGTGTAAAAGGACCCCTTTCGTCCCCGATTAGAAAATGAAAGAGATATTAGGTCTTGAAGTTCCATATCTCAATGCAATAGGTGCATTACATCAACAAAGTCACTTGTTGTGCCAATGAATTATTTGTCTCCTTAAACATATAATAGAGATTGTTGGTCCAGAAGTACCAATTCTTCCACAAAAGTCCATGATGGCATAAATATATTGCATAAAGAGCATATGTTTAACTGAGGGGGAGCATTATTATACGACTGTACTCTTTTTCCCTTGGCTTTGGTTTCTTTTTTATCCCACTGGGTTTTTCCAAACAAGGTTTTTAATGAGGCAGTTCGTCATATAAGGTCTTTGATGAGACAATCTCGGCCTGAAGTTCGAGATATATGAAAGAATAGAATTTTTATCCATCTAGCAAATCAAGTTGAAAGGAGCCAACTGTGATGTATATATATGAAGAGAATTCAGCATGAAGTACATATCATCAAGTGTTCTAAAACTACAAGATTCAACTCAAAGGCAGGATGGATATTCAATTCAATCAAGCAAGGAGGATATATTTGAAGTTGAGAGGAAGAATCATAACTACACTCTTTTTCCCTCAGTCTTGGTTTTGTCCCAGTGGGTTTTTCAGACAAGGTTTTTAACGAGGCAGTTAGTGATGTACATCTAAGGGGGAGTGTTATAATATTATTATATTTAGATGTACATAGTAAACCCTAATTTTGGGCTTATCCATTAAGTCTTGTATTCTCTATATAAAGCCCCTATGAGTGACCTAATAAGACAATTCTGATCTCTCCCCTTCTCCTAAATCTCTCTATTTTATAACACATCTAATTATGCCACTACTTAGATACGATCCTACACATGGCTATTACTTGAAAAATGTTTAAGATTTAAAATTTTCTCAAAAAAAATTTATTTGTTGAAACTGTAAATATATTTCACAATATTCTTTATAATAATTATATTGAAATTTTAGACTATATGTAGATTTCGGTATTAAAGGATTAGGATTTATAAGGGCTAGTTCTATTTATAGAATTTATGATTCAGGGTTAGATATTTTGATTTTTAAGATTCTTCATTTTATAAGTAAAATAATTTTTTATAAGAAAATAATTTAATATTCCATATAAATTTGGTAGACAAAAAATTAGTCTATAATAAATATTATTTTTTCCAAATTATTTTAATTTTTTGATTTGTTATTATTTTGTTCTATTTCTACAAGATCTTCCGAAGAAAGTATGCTACTTTTACAGTTTGGCTATATTTACACTATTTGGTGTGCCTAATTTAAAAGTACGTTTTGGTGAGCCTAACTTAAGCTTCCAAAGAAAGTATGCTGTTTTTCCCATTCTATCCTTAGGTTGGAAAATATTGAACATTGTGTGCTTAAGCTAGGCACACGGGTTCAACCTTAAACTCTAAACCCTCTGTACGCTTAAGATAAACGCAAGGGTTTAGCCCTATGTGCACTTAAACTAGGCGCACGGGTTAAGCCCTAAACCCTTCATATGCTTAACTTAAGCGCATGCACGCCTAATCTAGGAGTGCATGATTCTAAATGAATATAATGATTCCTTATAAGAATGAACTATTCTAAAGGACTATATTGATTTTTTTATAAGAATGAACGATTCTAAATGAATAAAACGATTTCTTATAAGAATGAAAGATTCTAAAGAAATATAATAATTTCTTATCAAAATGAACGATTCTAAAGGCATATAACAATTTCTTATAAGAATGAACGATTCTAAATAAATAAAACGATTTCTTATAAGAATGGACGATTCTAAATAAATATATCACTTTCTTATAAGAATGAACGATTCTAAATGAATATAACGGTTTCTTATTAAAATGAACGATTATAAAGGAATATAACGTTTTCTTATAACAATGAACAATTCTAAAGGAATATAATAATATTACTAATATACAATTATATTTAGAGATCTTAAAATTTGGCAAGTGATAGAAACATAATCTTCATTATGAATAAACTTTGTTTAAATATAATAATATCACTAATATTTAGAGATCTTAAAATTTGGCAAGTGATAGAGGCATAATCTTCATTATAAAAAATGTTTAATATTAAGAAAATAATATTACTATTTTTTAAAAATATTAGGGACATAATTATTATATTTTAATTATTTAAAAATAATTATTAATATTTAATTTATAACATTAAATCATAAATCATTACTATATACTAAATCGGAAGTTAAAATAAAATATAAGTAAGCGAGTGGTGTACATGGTATATACTTACACGTGTAATAATTCGTATTAACGATTTGGTGTATCTTTATGTATGAAGTAATTCATCAATATTATTATACACAATAATTTTCTTATTGTCCAAAATGATTCCCTTATTTCTACCCATATTAAACATTATGGTAAATATATTCCCTAATTATATAACAAGTGGAATAAGTGGTAAATTATAATGAAGCAATCTGGATCGTTGATTTACATTATAATCTAATGGACTAAAAGTGTAATCCATGTCAAGTGAATATGAACCAATCAAATTTAGGCACCCAATCTGCAACTCCTTTCATCTCATCCTTCCATTCTAAAAATGAGATAAAATCTTAGCCACACACCTTGTAAGATTGATATCCCTCTTCTCCTTTTCCACTACGCCTCTTTTCTGAACTTTACTTCCATCTTCTTCCTCAACTTCTCTCCATCTTTCACCCATGTAATCCTCTCATCTCTTTCTCATGGACAAGAAGAACTCGTTGAAGACGCCCAACCACACAAGAATCCCGATGGCCCATTGTCAAAGAACACCGTTATCACAAGCTTGAGCATGTTGTCAATACATGCCACCAAGGCCTTCTCAACCTCATTTCTAGTTGCCTAGATCTTCTCGTTGACGATTCATGCCGCTCGACGTTGATTCTCGCCGCCCAGGCCTTCTCACCGTCGACTGCAGTCGCCGAGACCCTCTCTCCGTCATCGTCCGCAGCCAAGTACGCTGACACTAGTCGAAACGGTGCCAGGGACTACTACTTTAGTACATCTAGTCGAAACGGTAACTTGGGTTCCCAACTTCTCAATGATAGCATGCAACTCTTCTTTGGTTTTATAGGACAAAATAAATGAAAGTTTAGAATTTTGTACCTCTTTAGGAGAGTCAACAAACATGAGACAGACTTCTTCTTGTTGACTTGAGTCATCTTCAACACCGGAGTCATCCTAGGTGGCCAACATAGCACTTTTGTCACCTTCAGATTACCTTTTGACACAGTTTCTTGCGAAGTATCCTTTTCTTGAGCAATGGTAGCATATAACATCCTTCATGTCTTTGACTGGTTCAGAACCTTTTGAAGGAGCCTTGTTACGATCGACTTGATCTTCATCACCACCATCGACTTGATCTTCTTCAGTCTGAGCAAGATCAAACGCTCTTTCCACTTTCAAGGCAATGTTCTTGACCTTGACAGTTTCAAAGTGATCGTCTCACCTTTGCTTGATTCCTCCATACATCGTCAACTTTCCAATGATATCCTCCAAGGTGAGTGACTTGGTCTCATTGTTGGTTAGGAACGTAACAGCAGCTTCATTCCATTTTGAGTTGAGCCCTTGGATCAATTTGCTAACTTGCTTCCATTGAGGAAGTTTAATTCTCACCAAGAAACTCAAGTTGTCTAACCACAGCTGATACGCTGGATTCTGTACAGCGTAATTATGTATTTTTATTAGGATTTCTAAGTGTTTTAGGCTAGATTAGGGTGTTTATTTGTAATATTAGAAAAGCCTACAGATGAAGACTTTGAAGACAGAAGTCCTAAGTTCGAGTTGAAGACCCGCTTTACAGCGGTTGCTAAGGAGTACAAGATTGAAGAGCTTTCGAAGAAGACCTGCGCCCTCGGGTGTGGAGCCGAGACCGCAGGTGAAGTGAAGATCCGAGAGGTTCGAAGAAAGCAGGACCCGCGACCGCGGGTCGGGACCAGAGACCGTGGGAAATCGAGCTTCCGCGGACGTGGAGAGGTTATTGAGACCCGCGCCCGCAGGTGACGACCCGCGATCGCGGGTTGATAGTTTCAGCGCCACTTCGTTCTTTTATTTTCTCTTTTATGATATTTTTATATCTTTAGGTTTTTTCGGATATTGTTTCTAGTATTTAAGCCTAGTTTCGTATTCAGTTGAGTTTAATCTAGATTTTATTTCAGTTTAACCTAATTTTATTTCTGCTATTATGGAGAACTAATCTTCCTTGGAGTTTGTTCTGTCAAGGAAGCCTTTTCATTGAATTCGTGAGATTCTGGTAACTTTTCTATCCTTTGGTTAATATCAAAACTCTTGTTTTAATTCCATGATCTATGTTTGAGTTTATGAGCCTTCTCAACTTGTTTAATTGACTTAGATCTACTGTTTGGATTAGGTTTGGTTGTTGTCTGTGCAATCTTATTTATCCTTGAAACAACTCTTTTCCAAGACCGTGGACTGGAATTGAGAAAGAGTATTTGATGATTATTTTATGCATGAGACTCGTTGTTTGATTGCATGAATTGATTTCCTTTTATCCTTAATACTTTGCATGATTTGAATTAAGCGTCCTTGTTCATATCATAATTTCGCTTGGACCGTGGACAAGCGGAAATCTTTTATAAGGATTGGAATTAACCTAGGAAATATAGAAAAGTGGATGAATCAATGATCGAATGATTAAAAAGGTGGAATTGATTGAATGAACTCTGCTTTCCTTTAATTGAATTGAAACCTAATTCTGTTTGCTTGCTTAAAACCCCAAACCCTTGCTTTTGTTCTTTGCTGATTGTTCAGAATACCAATTCTCTTGGGTTCGATCCCTTACTTGCATGCTATACTTGGTTTGTAATTTAGCGTAATTTATTTTTGATCTCGGCACAACGACTTTAGTCGAGTCAACAACCTGAAATCTTGAGTGATAGTCACCCAAGGCTTCATTCTTCTCTTGACTCATTCCTTCATACTCCCTTTCTAGTGTTATAATGTGATCCTTCTTCACATCATCGTTTCCTCAATGAAGTTGTTAAGAGCATCCCAAATTTCTTTGGCCGTTTTGTGTTGAACAACTTTCTTCAAGTCTCCAAGAGATAGAGCATGGTGGAGAACCTTCGTACCACGAGCATTCTTCTCTAACTTCTTGAAGTCAGCATCAATGTAGTCCATCTTCTTTTTCTCTTCCTTTCCATAGCGGTAATTAAGGTTTTAGGACCCATCTTGATAACCTTCCAAAGTTTTCCATCGAGAGAGCCTATATGAGTCTCTATTTGCTCGACCCACCAATCATACTCACCAGCCTTGAGCACTGGTGGCTTCTAGAATGAATCATTGATGGTTGTGTTTGTCGAAGTAATCTTTCCTATAAATATGAAGTACTAACACAGATCTCGATCCAAGGCTCTGATACCAATTGTAGGATCATTAGTACGTCTAGGTCGTCGACCTCAACTAAGTCATCGACCTCTTTAGTAAATGCAATGGAAATTAAACAACAAGAAAGACTTACTTGATTCAAGGATGTTTTATAGTGGAAACACTTGATCAACAAACTCAGTTAATCAAGTGTGAAAACCACTCCCTTCCAATTTCTCACTTGGAAGGATTAAAAGTCGTAGCTTGCTCTTATTAATACTTTTGAATGTGATTACAAGAACACCCCGAAACTAGCCCTACTTCTCAAGCACGCTAGAACTCTTATGAAGCGAATAAGCACAACTCTCAACCAACTAACAAGCCTACGTCTCTCTTCCTTTCTTTCAAACTCTCAAACAATCTTTTTCTTTTGTTTCAAAAGTAGAGTATGAGTTCGTGTATGTTCTAACCTAAAGCCTAGATTAAATACATGAAAACTCGGTCAGATAAGAAAAGATATTATCTTCCAATTCGTTTATGGAAAGATAATATTTTTCTATCTTTACAAGTATCATCCTAAGCATAAAATAAGATACAATAAGATATGTCTGATGCGACCCTGCCCTAGCTCGGACCCAGCTCCGACGGACCCGAGACGGCCTAGACCTTGGAGACCCCCTTGGATTAGGATTTAGTCTCATATTATGTTATTATTTATATTTTCGTCATTTATTTTCGTCATTTCCCTTTTTAGGCGTGTGTTCCATTCTTGTAGGATGGGCTAGCCTTGTTATTTCCCTTTCTAGATAGTTTCTATATTTAGTATGTTGCTATTAGTAGTATTTTGGGCTTGGATATTGGGCCTAGCATGTTGCTAACCCTAATCCACTCCCAACTAGCTTCTAGGGTTTTGTGTGGCCTCCTCTATATAAAGGAGCCACGCCCCCCTTATAATAATTACGTCCAATTTGAGTAGCCAGAGCTTGAGTCGAGAATCTCCTCCCTTTGGCCCCGGGCGTCACCCCTTTCTATCCCTTTTCCCTCGCCCTTGATTCTGCCTCGCCCCACCCACGTTCCGACGAGCACTAGAGGTCCGCGAGTCCACTTTGTGGTCTCGTATTTATCCCGTTACGATTGTCGGAGAAGAATCCAGACGTTTCGAGCCTAGATCCGTCCCTTGCCAATCGAGGGTCACATCAGTGGTCTCAGAGCTTAGGCGGTTCGAACGGTTTCTTCTCCGTCCCTACAAAAAAAACGAAGTCGACTCTTCTGCAATTTTTTTACATATTACTGTAGGCCTTTTCGATACGAGTCCGGGCATATAAAATTCGCCCAAAACGGACGTCGTTTGCCCCTTCAAAAGGCCGAAATACCAACCTGCCGCGCGAGTACGGCGCCCAGCCAGCCAGCGTGCCGAGGATCCGAGCCTGGCACAGCCACGGCCCTGCAGCAATGTGCCGACAGCGCGCCAGCACCGCGCCGAAGATCCCCAGCAGCCTCGTGCCAGCCCGCGCCGAACCCGGAAACCCTAGATCTCGTGATTATTTCCGAGATCTCATGGAATATTTCGGGCGCATATCTTGCTATTTTAATTTTAATTATTTTACATTTATTTTGTTTTGATTTTTTTGCCTTTTGTACAGATCTTATCTTATAAAAGATCTTCTAGTTATTTTTTATTTCTAGGATAGTTTATTATTTCCGTTTTTAACGAGATCTTTCGGATTGTGGAAGATTTCGTAATATTGTAAAAAAAAAAAAGAAAAAAAAAACCGAGAGCCCGAGCCATGTCTTGGACTTACTCGGTAGTATGGGACGATTCGGATTCTTGGGATCGGCCTCATCGACGAGTCAATACTCGTCCCTATAGGCCGCTTCTGAGGGACGATCCGGATTGGATCCCACCATATAGACTCCCGGAGAATCGGGCCCACTATTACGGCGAAACTCCAAGACCCCGACGTCGCTCATACGTTGAACGGGATTGGAGTCCGCCACCTCGGCGCCCGCATCCCCGATACAAAGAGCGGGATTGGAGTCCGCCCCCTCGGCGCACGCATACCCGATACGATGAGCGGGATTTGAGTCCGCCACCTAGGCGATCACGTCCTCGAGACCGAACCCCGGAGGCCCCAAGGTCTCCCCCGGCCTGCGCTCAAGCCCTTCATTTGAGTCGTGGACCGCCGGTACCGACCCCTAGCGCCAACACTCCGACCCTCTCCGAGAACCAACGGCGCACACACTACGCCATGACCGCGGAGCAAAGGATCGCGGAGCTCGAGCGCCTTCTAGCCGAGGCCAACCGAGAGTCTCAACCATGGCCGGCACCCCACGTGCCGATGCATGAGTCCAGCCCAACGCCAGCCGAGGTCCCTACCGAGGCCCCTACCGAGGTCCTTACCGAGGCCATTGACAGCACCGAGCCGGTGCCGAACGCGCTAGTCCTTACCGAGGTTCTTTCCGAGGTTCTTCCCGAGATCTTCCCCGATTCCGACACTGAAATCGAGCCCAAGCTCGCGCCAGCCCCTGTGTCGACACCATATTTACTCGAGGCTACACAAGTCGATGGCAAGGCTTTACTGCGATCGTCGCCTTCTTCCCTTGTTCGACCCACGTCGAAGCGAGGACGCTTCGAAGCTAAGCGGGGGAGAATGATGCGACCCTGCCCTAGCTCGGACCCAGCTCCGACGGACCCGAGACGGCCTAGACCTTGGAGACCCCCTTGGATTAGGATTTAGTCTCATATTATGTTATTATTTATATTTCCGTCATTTCCCTTTTTAGGCGTGTGTTCCATTCTTGTAGGATGGGCTAGCCTTGTTATTTCCCTTTCTAGATAGTTTCTATATTTAGTATGTTGCTATTAGTAGTATTTTGGGCTTGGATATTGGGCCTAGCATGTTGCTAACCCTAATCCACTCCCAACTAGCTTCTAGGGTTTTGTGTGGCCTCCTCTATATAAAGGAGCCACGCCCCCTTATAATAATTACGTCCAATTTGAGTAGCCAGAGCTTGAGTCGAGAATCTCCTCCCTTTGGCCCCGGGCGTCACCCCTTTCTATCCCTTTTCCCTCGCCCTTGATTCTGCCTCGCCCCACCCTCGTTCCGACGAGCACTAGAGGTCCGCGAGTCCACTTTGTGGTCTCGTATTTATCCCATTACGATTGTCGGAGAAGAATCCGGACGTTTCGAGCCTAGATCCGTCCCTTGCCAATCGAGGGTCACATCAATGTCTTAGGGAAAAGGCAATCGACGGCTTGCTATCCTTACATAGAAGGATCTTTCCTAAAACAAGAATATGTTGATTAAATCTTCAATATCACACGCGTTTTTAAGATCTTCTATATTTGCCTTTAACTCACGTCAGCAACCTGACTGACGTTGGAGACTCTGTTCGCAGACTCAAGGTTGGCTACGTGACTGACATTTGAGACCATCAAAACCAAAGCCTTGGCTTTTCTAACGAAGTGCACTAGTAATTTTCTAGGAAATTTTTTGAGAGTTATTCTGAAAAATCATATCATTCATATAATATTCCATTATTATACATCTTAAAGTACTTGAAACGACCTTACAAATGTCTAAAATAATTATTTTTGGAAAATTTTCAAAAGCGAAAAATATCTCAAAATTCAAGGATATTCCAATGTTTCTTTTTCTTTATTGTATTGGTTCATTTTTTTATTGTGTATGAGTTTATTTTCTACTTAATAGAAGTTCATGTTTTATATGTTATACGTTAATGTTTTGTATGTTTCTATTTTTTCAAAAATAAAAATAAATAAATTTATAAAAAAAACTTATTTATGTTCAATTTTTAACTAGTTCATATTTTTATAATGACAGTTCATCTAAATTATAATTACTAGTTCATAGAGTTTGGTTCTTGTGAAACAAACGCTTATCCTACAACGTGAGACGCATGCACTTTTCCTAGTTCGTAGTGCACTTTTCATATTCTGTAGTGCACTCTTCGTATTTTGCACTGCACTTTTCGTACTTTGTAGTGCACTTTTCCTATTTCGGATTGCACTTTTGCGGTATTTAGAATTTACTCTATCTAAATTTGTAATGCACTATATTTTTTGATTTTTGGAAATGCATTTTCAGCGGTTTGTAGTGCACTTTTTGTATGTGGTAATGCACTTTTCGTACTTTATAGTGCACTTTTGGTAAATAATATGAAAAATGTACTACAAATTAGGAAAAGTGCATGCGTCTCACGTTATAGGATAAGAGTTTGTTTAATTTGAACCAAACTCCTAGTTCATATTGCCTAAACTAAAAATTCTTATCCTTCATATATATATATATATATATAATATATAGAGTGTGTAGGTGCAATACACTAGATTAAAAGCACTACCATAATTTTAGGCAAGTGGAGATTTATTGTTGATTTTTCTCCCAAAAAATTACCAAATACAAGACTGTATCTTTTATTTCTGATTTCACAATCGGCTCTCAAAATTCCAAAAGCGCTTTTTCATTCTTTCGCCGGCGAGACTGAATTTTATTTGTTCTTCTCCGAGCCTCATCTCCGCTCGTCTTCTCCGGGCGTTAATCCTACTGCTTCATGTCTACTTCTTCTTCTACAATGAGTTATCAGTTTAGATTCGGCTTCTTCTCCGGCGCTTATGTAATGGAATATCGGTTCAGATTTGGTAATTCTTCGAATGTGTTACCACTTCTTAATTTTTAATGATTTATGAAACTATATTCGAGTTAGGATTAGTAGTTTATACTAGATTAAACCATTTTTTTTTATTGAAGTTCGAGTTATATTTTCAATTCCATGAAGATTTATGCTGGATTTCGTTTCAAATTCGTTTTAGGTGTTTTTGTATATGACCAATTTTTGACATTTTTTTTATTGAAGTTCCAGTTATATTTTCAATTCCATGAAGATTTATGCTTGATTGCATTTCAATTTCGTTTTATGCTTGATTTGTTTCAAATTTCATGAAGATTTTAGGCCTGTTTTGATTTTATGGTGATTTTTCTTTTCAAAAAATTTCGTTTTATGCTTGATTTAGCAACGATTTACTTGAATTTCGAGTTACGATTTCAGTTTCATTAGAATTTTAACTTCATTCTATTTCAACATCAAGTTAGGTTTTTTATGAACGATTTTGACCTTTTGATTCTTTTTTTTTGTAGTTAATTGAAGTTTGATTGGAGATTTCATGGTTCAATGGCACCCAAAAGAATTTCAAATTTTGCTAAAGGTAAGATCCATGATTGATTGGTGTATCTTCATACGAATTGAACGTAATCTTGATTTTTTTATGGTTGTTGAATTGATTGGTGTATATACACGACTTTACTTAGTTGTATACATGCTAAGCTTTGTTTGTATACATGTTTTTATGTATTTACATGTAAAGTTTATATGATTTTAATTTACGTATTCACGATTTTATTGTATATTTACATTGTAATTTTTGGATGTATACATGGTTATAAGCATTTGCGTGGTAATCTTAGCTAGTTTGTATGCGACAACGCACTACATGATTTTAATTTACATATACATGATTTTATTTACCTATATACAAGATAATGTTCTTCTTTATACATGATATTATGTATTTGCAATATAATCTTTGTTTGTATGCATAATTTTAATTTACATATGTATGATTCTAATTGGGCTATATACATGATTCATTACATGTATATACGGTAAGAAGGGGCAATACAAAAGTGTGTAAACTATAAAAACGAGTCAGGGTGGATTGTCCCACACTAGAACTTCCGCGTAATAACTCTACCAAAGGCGATCCTACTATAGGAATAGCGTCAGGGATGCCCGTTACAATTTTGACCGCCCAATAACCGATTTGGTCCCAAGGTAAGGAATAACCAGTTACACCAAAAGACGCGGTCAATACAGCCAGAACTACACCTGTAACCCAAGTCAATTCCCGAGGTTTTTTAAATCCACCAATGAGATACACATGAAATACGTGCAGTATCATCATTAGAACCATCATGCTTGCCGACCACCGATGAACTGATTGGATTAACCTACCAAAATTTGCTTCAATCATTATGTATTGAACAGAAGCAAATGCCTCAGTAACAGTGGTAATGTTCTTTTTTATGCACGGTCATGTGCAGGTTCTTGGATTTACGACTTGTGCAAAAACATGATGCCATGAGAGGCCAAATCATTCTGACCAATTGGATGTAATAAGGGGGAGATGTTGAGATTTGTCTTAGGCTACCATGGGGTTGGAAAGAAATTGTTACAAAGGTAGTCGATGAAAACAATGAGCTTGTTAAGAAATGGAGAAAATGCATTGGAAAAGAGAGTTGTATTCATTGTATAAGGCCTTCTACCGTTTTTAATTTAATATACACTAATGTTGCTTTGTCATTACTTGTCTAAATGAAGACAAAGAAAAGTGAGACGGAATATAAAGTTATGTATACAAGTAGTCACAACTATCTATATATACTCAAAACCATGTATATACGTGGCTACCACATTACTACATAAATTACAATCCATAATTGCAAATATAAAACATTGGATTTCATCATTGCTCAATTCTAAAATCATGAATACAGACATATAAAACCATGAATAATATGTTCAATATCATGTATACACTCGATACAAATCATCACTGTTGGAAAACGCGTTTGTATCCAGGAAAATAGACACGACTTCAGCCACAAAAATAACCACGAAATCACGTTAGCCACGACATCCCCAACGGATTCCCCAACGAAAGGTGCCCTGGGGCTAAAACCGTCGAGGCTAAATATCACTCTGGTAAAGAACCACATAATTCTAGTTTTGTGGCTATATAGCTGCAAATATTAGCCGCGAACTAGTTCATTGCTAAATTTGTGGCTATTGGCCACGAAAGTCACGTTCAGCCATATTAGCCAGAATTGAATTTCGTGGTTGGTTTTGAGTGCTTCACCATCAAATTTTAGCCACAAATGTATTTTGTATCAAAATTTGAGTCGAATTTGAACTCATAATCGCCCCTAATTCGTGGCCATTAGCCTTGAAAATTTCCATGAATCTATTTAGTGGGAAAATCTGTGGCCATTTAGCCTTGACATTTGCACTGAATGTATTTGGTAGGAAATCTGTGGCCATTTAGCCTTGACATTTGCATTGAATATATTTGGTGCCAAAAGCTATTGCTATTTAACCTTGAAATTGGCTTTGAAAACATTTGATTTTAAATTTTGTGGTCAAATAAATAAGCATTAACAAAAAATATAATAATTGGGAAATATGCCATAATATATCCACTAATTGCATTATGATAATGCATCAATTGCATTATCATAATGCAATTAGCTAGAACCTGCTAATAGGAAAAAATAGCACTAGCTAGCAAGTGCAACTTGCAAATAAACAACCTGCTAATAAAAAACTTCCAAAATATCCAAAATAGCAAGTGCACAACCACCATCCAGCAAGTGCATTATAGCTAACAATCCAACACTAGCAAGTGCACAACCACCATCCAATGTATCCACCATCCACCATCCAAAATTTCCAACACCACAAACCATCCAAAAACCAATCCACCAACAAACACAATTCACAAGAAAGACAATTCAGAGAGAGGTAAAATAGCCCAACCACTTGAAAGAAAGTCAAGAAATGACATTATCCATGTTGCCTCCAATGTGTTTAAACAACTGCTCAAGCATACCTTTGAGTGCCTTGTTCTGGGTTTGAATTTTCACATTTTGATTTTGAAGAGTCTTCATCTCCTCTCGCATCTCCTTTATCACATCCTTTAGAGGCTCAACAACTTGATGGGTGTGGAAAAGGCTGGATGAGCGGGAAGGATTCCTAGATTCGAGCTTTCCCGTGCGAAAGAGGGCGACCCCTTTATCAGCCATTGCAAAAATCCTACGACTAGCACAACCGTCACAATATTTAATCCATAGCTCGGTCGCCCTAGCACTTGACATTGGTCCATCCCCATGCTCAGCAGCCACAAGGCGTTCAAAATCAGCCTAAAAAACAATGCAAAATAGCAACAAAAACATGAAACAAGAATAATAGGTACTTTTGCATATCAATGCAAAAACATGAAGCAAGAATAACAGCAACAAGAATAATAGGTGGACTGAGATTGAATCAACAAATCAAGAATTCATCAATAGATACAAATCAACAAACCAAGCAAGAAGAAGAAAATGAAGCAAGAAGAAAACAAAAAGCAATTGAGAGAAATCAAGGTCTATCACTCCAACAAAACAGAAAAATCAAATTTATGCATATTTTTTATGGGATTTTTTTTCTGCAACACCAAACAGCGACATCAACAAAAACAACAATTGCAAGAGTTTGTGTACTGTTGCATATTTTTGATGGGATTTAAGCAAATGGAAATTGAAGTTTTCATGTCTATTGATTCACAAGGAACCAAAGAGAAGCAAATTCAATTAAGGAGAAGCAAAAGAGAACCCTAAATATCGACAAATCCACAACATGACCATTCAAGTTCTCAAACACACATCTCGAACCAAACTTTCAAGTTGTCAATCTCAAAAATCCAAAAAAAATAACATAGACAGGAGAAGAACCAAACAAAACCAAAGTGGGAGAGCCATCAAGGGAGGGAGGGAGGGAGGGAGGGAGAGAGAGAGAGAGAGAGAGAGAGAGAGAGAGAGAGAGAGAGAGAGAGAACCATAAGCACAAAATTCATCTAGGATTTTCATGTCTATTGATTCATTTGTCTGAATTTTGAACATGCAAAATACTTGAATTTAATTTCCTATTTAAAGTAGCTATATCTATTTGTACACATCAACAATCAAAATCACATAATATCATACAAAATGAACTCAAATTCAATCAAACATGAATCCAAATTAACCATAAGCACAAAAAGAACAAAATACTTGAATATACTTAAAATGATTGCAGCTGGTCGTTCACCTAGTCCAGTCCCATCCTCCTTTGACCACAATTTTTTGACCACCTCAGAAATAAGCAGCATGCTCCCAGACTCCTTTTCCTTGCAAAAAAAAAGAGTAAAGTCAAGTTAAATACTTATTTTTAAACAACAAACACATTTTTACTTCAATTTTGAAAAGTGAATGTACTTACCATAACTTCCATCCATTTGGTAAACGTTCGAGAACATCCTCGATAATTTCCAGCCTTTGATGACCTCTTTGATGACCGATTTTGGGCATTCACTTAAGCTTGTCTCACATAATTGGGATCCGTTTTCCTTATGGTGTTCATTCTCTCCCAATTCTTCTCAGAAACAAAGAAAGGTTTGGTCTTGTTTTCACGATGCTTCTTAAAGACATTGGTGATGTGTTTTCCGGCTTGGTGTAAAAAGACCTTTTGCATTAGTTCATCAGATTCCAATAAAAAAATTTGCATTGATGACATAAAAAGACACTCATATTGAAGCAAGGCCTAGCAATCCAACAAAAATAGCAACATCAAATGGTCTTTAAAAATGTAGTTCATTTCTAACAAATGCTACTTGAAAAAACAACTCCATCAATGGTTCTTTAAAAAAACAGCAACCTTACATTGGTACTTAAACAAAAAAAAGCAACATGAACTTGTTTACAAAAAACAGCAACATGAACTTAAAGCTGATCTTAGCAACAACATGAAATGTCACTACGCAGAAAATAAGTCATCTATAGAATTAGTAAATGTAAAAAACAGCAACTTCACCTTAAACTCTTCAAACCACATCGTCTTAACTAGCCTCGACACTTTAGAAATACTTGTCCATGGACCATTGTAGTGGCCATGCACGATTTCCTTCGTCTTGGAGTAGGCAGCTTTGCGTGGTTCAAAATCACTACAAAGAAATAGATATAATTAGTAAATTTAAAATGTAAATCAAATTAATAAAAAAAAAGTTTGAAAGGTCATCGGATTCCGTCTCCTTTAATCGATATAAGCAGCTTTGGTTGAGTAGACTCTTCATCTTCTTGATCATCTTCACCTTCCACTTGTTCTTCACCTTCCTCATCATCTTCCTCAAGCTCTTCCTCGTGCTCTCCCTCATGTTCTTCCTCAACTTCTTCACTGTAGTCTTCATGAACTTGTTCATTGTCTTCTTCGAAGTCGTCTTCTATGTATGCCTCATTGTTTTCTTCATTCACTTGTGAGGGTGTGAGAATGGGGTTAGGGCTGGGATTTTTTGCAAGAGCTCTTGGATTATGAGAGAACTTGTTGTGAATGAGGTGCTTGAGTGAGCTTAGGGCTGGGATTTCTTGAAGGAACCCTTTCCTTAGTGACAACTTGTTGTGGACAAAGTTTTGGACTATTATTAGGGCTAGGAGTTCTTGAAGGGTGAAGAACTTGTTGTGAAGAAGATGCTAGAGTGAGATTAGGCTTGGTTTTCTTCAAAGAAGTGCTCGGAGCACGGGGAACTTGGATTGGAGAAGGGATGACATGTTGTGGAGCAACTTGTTGTTGGGAAACTTTTTTAAATCTTGGACTACTACGAACCGGGAGGGTTGATTGTAATCAAGGAGGTATCTTAGGACTTTGAAGACTCTGCTCCGAAGAAGTACAAGGAGCACGAGCGAAGTTGTAGTTGAGATTTTGGGCTCGTCCTTGTGATGTGCTTCTAAGGTGACGCATGATTCAACCAAACCTTGCAAAACAACATACCAAAAACAGTGAAGTTATGAACTGCAGTAAAGACATAAGATGTACCAAATAGAACAAAATGCACATAAGGAGAAGCGACACCAATTTCTGTGAATGCAAGACAAGCAACACCAATTTCACATGAGTTGAGCACATGCAGGACAATGAACACCATTTCGAACCCTAAAGCATGAAAAGCTGTTGTAATAGACACACAACAAAAAATTAAACCCCGAGTCTAAAAAATGAAAGACAATCAAGGAGAAGCAAGGAGAAGCAAGGAGAAGCAAAAACAAGCAAGGAGAAGCAATTTTTTCTTCCTAAAGCATGAAACAATTAAACCCCAACTCTAAGAAATGAAAAACATGCAAATTTGAACCCTAAAGATTGACAAAATGAACCAAAGAGAAGCAATTTCACATAAGGAGAAGCAAAATAGAACCCTAAATTCCACAACATCACCATTCAAGTTCTGAAACGGAAATCTCGAACCAAACTTTCAGGTTCTCCATCTCAAAATTCCAAAACAATAACATACATCAAGGGTTAGAGAGTGGGTGGAAGCAATATCAGATCTAGAACCAAACAAAACCAAAGAACCGACTGCAATCAAGGGAGGGAGAGAGAATCTGAAGAGATCTCGAACCAAATCCTTCTCCAGAAAGCCCGAACCAAATCCTTCGTGAGAGAGCTCGAACGATCGAACCAAAGAGAGGGAGAGGCGTCTGGGAAAGTGAGGTGCAATTGAGAGGTAGGGTTAGCGAGTGCTTGCACAATGAGAGGAAAGTGATGGGCTTGGGGTGTATTTTGGGCCCAAAAGCACTCAAATTTCCCCTCTTAGTCAAATATCTAGCCCTCCAATCCCAAATATTTTTCCCTCCTTAATTTCAACCGAGATGAACTTTCCCTCCTTAATGAACTTTCCCTCCCTCTTAGATGAACTTTTCCTCCTAGATGAATTTTCCATTCTAGTATAATTTTCACTCCTAGTAGAAGAATAATTTTGGTAGAAAATAAATTACAAATCATATTTTGCAAAAGGAAAATCATGTTGATATAAAATAAATGAAACTAGGATAAGATGAATTACCACTCATAATTTTCGGAACTTGAATCTGATGGAAAATCATCTTCTTCGTCATCATTTGCAATGTCTGAGTTATCCTCGTCGCTTTGAACATCGTATGCTTCTTCATGCTGAGAAAGTGGATCATTAAGATGTAACGGTAGTGAGTGAATTGACGACCCTGCAAATCCATCAATCTCAAATTCCTCCGGTTGTAATGGATCTAAATCATTTGGCTCATCCTCCTTTCTCTCTGTCCATCGTTGATCAACTCTAGCTCGAGGCTTTGTCTTACACACATATCTCCAATCTGCACGGCTTCGGGGTGCTCCGGGGAAGTCTACTTAGTAAACTTGGATGCATTGTTGCGCAAAGACAAAAGGATCATGGTTGTTATATCTCCTCTTCACATTAATCTCCTAAAAATGGTATTCTGGATGGACTTTCGTCCCTCTCGCATTAGGGTCAAACCACAAACACTTGAACATGACAATCTTCTTACATGGCAATCCGGTGAACTCAAACTCAAAAATTTGTTCTATTAACCCGAAGAAATCAGATTGTGTATCGCCGTTGTAAGCTTCTACACACACACACCACTATTCATGGTTAATTTGCCTTCACCACGTTCCAATGCTTCAAATTTATAACCATTGATGAAATATACGGGCCATGACACAACCTTTTTGGATGGGCCCCAAGCCAAACTATGTATCAATGCATGATCCTCTTCTGGGGGTGTAGGACTTTTTTATTCAAAACATGTAATATTGTTGATGAAACTTTTATATGTATATATATGTAATGAAAAATAACATCCCAAAGATATTCAATGTGCATTTAAACTTACATAATCATGAAACCAATCACAAAAGCAATTGGCAATAACAGTCAGATCTCCTTGTCCTACCGTATTTTGAAATTCCCTGCATGTGAAAAAGAGCAACAATTAAAAGTGGGATATTATTTGGATTGACATGTATTTATATATATAAGGTAAAGTCACTTACTCAACGTAAGAGTCAACCTCTCTACAATTAAGTAGGATATACGTCCATGCCACGTGAAAATCTCTCCCCTTGGGCATCCATACAACCTTACATTTTCCACTTGCACGCCCCAGATGATTGAAAATGGAAATTTGAGGATGAGTGTCATTGGTTTCCTCCTCCATGGTAGTTTTCTTTCTCTTATACAAGTCTTGAGGTTGGGGATAATGTCGAGTGAATGTCGTTATCTCCTCAAACAAATATGATTCCACTATGGACGCCTCCACCTTTTGTGGATTCATCATGTTCCCTTTCAACTTGTAAAAAGCAGTGCTCAGGTGGATACATCCATCGGTATTGTACTGGACCCCCTAATTTTGCCTCATATGCTAAATGTACAATGAGATGCTCCATGCAATCAAAGAAAGATGGTGGAAATATCCTTTCCAACTGGCACAATATAAGAGGTACGACATGTTCTAAATCCTCAACACATTTCATCTCAAGTGTTGATGAACATATTGATTGGAAAAATAAGCTCAATTCTGTCAATGGCCCCCACACACCCACAGGTAGAAGTTCCTTGAAAGCAATTGGTAGAAGTCTTTGCATGAACACGTGACAATCATGACTTTTCATTCCGATTAGTCTACCCTCTTGCAATTGCGCACACCGACCAATATTGGAGACATACCCATCCGGAAATCTCAAGCGCCTTAACTAATTAAGCAAGGTTGTCTTTTTTTCTCTATCTAATGCAGACACTGCTTTTGGTTTAGGGCCCTTATGGGTATCCTCCACCTGAAGCTCTGGGCGATTACAATATAGGTGCAAGTCCTTCCTCGAGCTTATGTTGTCTTTTGTCTTCCCCTTAACATCATTACAGTGTTAATCAAGTTCGCAAACACATTTTTGTCAATATGCATGACATCAAGGTTGTGTCGAAGCAAATTATGCTTCCAATAAGGAAGCATCCAGAAAATGCTTTTCTTTGTGAACTTATGAGTTTCACCATAGCCATCTGAATATTCACGTGGAGACTCCATGGCGGTCGGCAAACCTTGAACACATTCCCACATCTCTTGACTTGATAAATACGGAATAGGAGGATCATCCTCTGTTCTCCCTTTGTAAAAGTTTCTCCTATCGGTCTTGAATGGGTGATGTAATTCCAACAAGCACCGATGGCAATCAAATCATGAAGCCTTCCGTCCATGTTATAAACGAAAGGCTTTTGTGTTCTCCATGCAATGTGTACAAGAATAAATATCAGCAGTACTCCACCCAGATAACATGCCATACGCAGGGAAATCATTCACTGTCCACATAAGAGCTACACGCATCCTAAATTTTTTTCCCGTAGAAACATCAAATGTTGGCACACCCTCTCTCCACAACAGAAGCAACTCATCAATCAATGGTTACATAAAAATATCTATTAGCTTATTTGGATTATGTGGACCTGGAACAATGTTACTTAAGAACAAATAAGGAGCCTTCATGCACATATCCGGAGGTAGGTTGTAGGCGGTGACAATCACTGGCCAAGTCGAATATGTCTTGCCAAACTTACCAAATGGGGAAAATCTATCTGAACACAAACATAATCTCACATTACGAATCTCTAATGCAAACCTTGGAAAGGTTCTATCAAAATGCTTCCAAGCCTCAGCATCTGATGGGTGACTCATATACCCTTTATCTGTTTGGTGTTCAACATGCCAACGCATCTTTGAAGTTATTTCCTCCATAGCATACAATCGCTGCAAACGTGGGATCAATGGCAAGTACCGCAACACCTTATTAGGTATTGGCTTTCCTTTTTGAGACAAATAAGGTCGATACCTTGGACTATTGCAAAATTTGCACTCAGGTGGCATCAGCATCATCCTTCCAAAACAACATACACCCTTGGGGGCAAAGGTGTATCTTTTGTTGGGGCAACCCCAACTCTTTAGTCAACCTCTTCTGTTCATAGAAATGTTTTGGAAAGTTGTTGTCTTTTGGCAATACATCATTGACTTTCTGGAGAAGTGCACTATATCCAGCCTGTGACATATTGTATTTGGTCTTTAACTCCATAAAAGAACCGACTGCAGCTAATTGTGACACATGAGAACCGTCATATAATGGTTGATCTGCTGCCCTCAAAACATCATTGAAGCACTCAAATAAGAAGGACATTTCCTCATGAACATGGTTGATCGGTTGTTCCATGCTAATTTATTCTTCATGAACATGGTTGATCGGTTGGTCCATGTTAATTTCTTCTTCATGAACATGGTTTTCAAACTCTACATGACTACTACTTGGCTCATTCACATAATTGTTAGGGTCAAACCACGAAGGTGGAACAAACTTGGACCAGCTGCATCAAAAACCATTCTTTGAGTAGGATTCAAGTTATCAAATAAGTGCATCCCAATACCAAAGAAATCCATATCATTGGGATTTGAAGTAGGATTCAAGTCTTCCAAAGGAGGTGAGTTGACAAATGGTGATTCTCCGTGTGTGTTCCACCAATAATAACTGTCAACAAAACCTTTCATGTATAGATGAAGGCGAACAGTGTCTTTATCTTGAAATTTTCCATTCTTGCAAAGGAAACAAGGACATTTGATCTTCTCTCCATCCATGAAATTCGGTTGAGATTTTGCAAAAGTAATGAATGTTTCAACACCATCAAAAAATTCACTTCTCAAACCTTCACCATTAGGAAGCCATCTATCATACATCCACTCACGATTATCCATGTTATATATGGTACCTATATTCAAATAAGTAATAATTACTAGATCAAAAACAAGAAAAATATTAGGAACGAAATAAAGAACAGGTGGCTAATTTCGTGGTTAATTCTGAATATTTTATCACTTAAAATAGGTTACAATCTACAATGTATGTTGTTATTCTCGAAAGCATAACACACTTACCAGATTCAAGAAATTGTGGGTGATAGGCAAACAATAGAATGGTTTCGACCCTCAAGACCCACTCTGTTAGTAACAAAACGAAGAACTCGTGCCAAACTTCTTGACTACTTCTGAAAAATTTCCCAAAAAGCATATTACTTATCCACAAAATAAAGAACCTATCTTACACCAACAACGGAAGAGAAATTGACCACTTGAACAAGAATATACCAGATTCAAAACAAGAAATCAATCAAACTTGGTTTCCATGTATTTTGTTTACTTGAGACAAATTGAAATGAGAGGGAATAAGAGAGAAAAGTGTCATGAAAATGACATTGGAAGAGAATGTCAAGAAAGGTAGGGTAAAGAGATCAAGTTCGTACGATTGTTGTTGTAGATTATTGAATGAAGGTTGGTATGGATCATTTGATGAGCTGTTGAATCAACTTTTTTTACCCACAAATTGAACCACGAAAATAGCCACGAGTCATCAATGTGGGAGACGAATTGAACGTTGGGTGCTATTAACAAGCACTTTCAAATTTTTATTGGGCTCATGAGCCTTATTGGGCTCGCATTTCCTTCAGGCCCACAACCGAACTCTCATGAGCCTTATTTGTCTTTTAGGGTTTTGGGACCACACAACCGAACTCTCATTCTCACACTTGCCTCCATTTCTTCTTGCCTCCATTTCTCTCCGTGGGATCAACGACGCAATGACAAACGAGTGGATCTTGCTCCCATTTCCCCTCGCCGGCGTAGCTTGTCCGTGTTCATCGACGTCGACTCGTCCTCTCCCCACCGGCTTAGCTTCTCCGATCCTCCAGGTAAACCCCTGACCCTCTTCACAAGTACGCCTCCTTTTGGCTTAGAGTTGAATGTCTCGAATTTTTGGCTTAGATTTGCTATCCCACACCTTTTCTCTTTGTCAATCTGATGTTTAATTCATTTAGGTTGCAAATATCTCCACAATTCATTTAGATTTGCATGTCTCTTGACTCCATCTCTCTCCGCCCTTTTTCTCGATGGTTTGTGCATGTCAATCTGAAACTGAAACAGATTGGCATGGTTTACATGTCTTTTGAATGATTTCAATGTCTTAAAACCCAAAAAATGTATTTGCATTTAGATCTGCATGTGTTTTAGATCTAAGGTTTATTTTTGTCTAAATGTTCACTTAGAACAAACATCTCAACGAATCATGAATATTCTGAAACTGGTTGGCTTTTAAAAAAGATAAGTGTTGCTGAGTAGCAAAAGTATGATTGGTATAGCAAATTGACTGTCAATCTGATTGGCTTTTGACTGATTGGTAACAGAATTACAAATGTTTGGTATACATTTATTTGGAATAGCACAAGTAGAAGTAGTTTTTTAAGTAGGTTGATGTGTGTGTTGCAACAGAAATAGGATAAGAATGTTTTGAAGTGCATTTTGAGCATGTTTGGTAAGATAAGAATGTTTATGTCAATTGAGGTTTGGATCATGTGAAATAAGAATGTGTGCATTTATGCCTTTTATTAACAATGTATTTGATTGCTCTATTTATTTTCTCAAACACTTTTTCTATTTGTCAAATACTTCATTGCTCTATTTCTTTTATTTTGTCACATTTAAACTGGTGCATTTCTTTTCTTCCCAGTTTGTGGAAATGCCAAGGAAGTGGACGCATGAGGAAGAGTTGATCTTCCTCAAGATTGTTCGAGAGCTTAGTCCTCCCTTGGTTGATACCTAGTGCCCTAACTGGGTTGATGTGAATGAGCGCTTTCGGGCTGAGTGTAGGTGCCCGTGTACAAGAATCACTGCTTGATCAATGTACAATCGCTTTTACAGGCTTTGGAAGATATGGTGGGATTTTCGCCACACCAAGGGGGGGCGTTATGTGCGATTCAAGTACTTGGAAAATTGTTGGTCATAACGAGTGGTGGGTGGTGAAGTTCAAAGTAAGTGCAAATTTTCTCCCTCCCACGATGATTGTTGTGTTTCTAAATGACTATTTTGTACAAAGTTGAATCTTTTTTCTGATTTTAGTTAGTTTTTTTACTTGCTCATTACTTTTCTAATCTCACTCTTATCTCAGATTCTCGGTTTGTCTTTCGTTGTATACTTAATTAACATATTCACTAGTTTTCTATTGTACAATACTACAATGTGAGAGTGCTTGCTTAGTTAATTAATCTGATTTCCTCTTTTTTTTCATGTATTGATTCTAATTCCTAAAACACCCAACATTGTTCATTAGAAAACATCATGTCATCATTACGAGTTTTCTGCCTTAGAGAAGATCATGTTGCTATTTAAGAACATCATTACAAAATATTCTAGGGTACCTAACTTATAAATTTGCACCATATAATAGAAATTCATGATTTCTATCGCTTTTGTTCGCCTAACACCTTTTCCTTCACTAGTTATGTTTTGTTTTCATTATTTAACCTTTGCACTTCTCTTGTTTGTTAGGAATGCCGCTATTACTAGCATTTCAGAACTTATGGCATGGACCCCAACATGAGTCGTCTTTTGGACGGTATTTGGAATGGCCGACTCATGGATGATGAAGGGATGACGATCTACCTGACTAGTGACGATGAGGAAGACGTGGGTTGTAGCAAACAAGAGGAAGAGGAAGAGGAAGAGGAAGAGGAGGAAGAGGAGGAAGATGAAGAGTAAGTGTAAGTGTAATTGTAAGTATTAAGAGTAGGAGTAGGAGAATTGACATTTAGGGTTTTATGTGATCTTGTCTATGGATTTTATGTGACTTTAGATGGTTTATGTGTCCTTTTAGACATCTTTTGGTAATGTCAAGCCAAAACAATGTTGGATGAATGTTGTCATTAACAATTATGTTGGGATAGGCAGGTTTATGTAAGTTTGGGCAGGTTTAGGCAAGTTTATGTGCATTTTGGGGGAGGTTTTGCCCAAATTTTATGTGTTTTTTTCAACAAGCTTATGACATTCAATTGTGAACATTTTATGTGTTTGCCCAAAATCATGTTTGGACCTCTTTAAGTGCACTTTGTATAATTAAGGTCTATGGTGTTTGGAACATACATTGATGCATATTTGGGCAAGATGGTGTTTAGAACAGACATTAAGTGCATTTTGAGCAGGTTGTCATGAACGAAAAGTAATTGGGCTAGTCTTGTGGCTATTTTAGCATATTTCTCTCGAAATGAAGTTCTCGTGGCTAATGTCGTGACTGGTTTTGCAAATTGCATGTTACCACAAAACTAGCCATAAATATTGAGGATGAAGAGGGGGATAATATAATATTCAGATAATCACCCACACAAATAATCACAAACCTAGCCACGAATAGTATGTGGGTACTTAGCTCTAGACTTTGTCGTGAATATACACACGAATCTTTTTTCGTGGCTAATTAGCTACTACACTAGAAATGAATCTAGTTGCGCGAGACATTCGCGTCCATTGGGCCTTAACTTTAGCCATGAGCTTGTTTTCATGACAATATGGCCAGAAATCTACAACCAAATCTAGCCGCGCTCACTTTTCACGGCTATTCGGCCCCAAAACTAGCCACAACCCTATATTGCATGGCCATATAACCGCAAACCTAAATATTTATGGTTAAACTTATGGTCGTTGCCACCCAAATTACCCTCGCCAAAATTTGTGGCTAAATATTTTCTGGCTACAAACGTGTTTTCCAGCAGTGCATGACCATGTATATAAAAATTACAACCAATATAAATAATTGATTTTATGTATATGCCTATGCAAAGTTTCTCAAACGTGAGAATAGAAACTAATTATATGTTTCCTAAAATTATGAGATTTTGTAGATCTGAAATTAAAATGGAAACTGTAATATTAGATGGAGAAAATCATGTTAATTATCAGATTTGATTGCTGTTATTGTTGAGAGGGTACTTGATCTACCTAATCAAACAAAATAAATTCATAAGATCAAGACCCCGCTGAGTATAGCGGAGTTAGGTTCGTCCACGAGAGAGGATGTTTGTCTAATTGCTAAGATAAAACACGTAAAAACACACAAAAAGCAATGAAAACTAGACACTGAGAAGGCTCGGTAACGACCTAGGACAGGTCGGTAACGAGGTGTAGGGTTCCACAACATAGCCATGTATATCAAGTCCTATGAATAATAAAGATCATGCCTTTTCACATTATCAACATGCATAACTTAGTTGGGATTTTATCCCAACCCTAGAATAAAAGACTACTCACACATAATTGAAGAATAAACGCAGAAATTTAAGCAAGAAAACATGTCTTTTAATTGATCTAAAAAAACATACAAGAATTCTCAATCACAATGTACTTGAAATTCACACAAGAACACACCGAAATTCAAATCAATTCTCCCGCCTCTCTTCTTAGGTCCCAAACGAGTTCCAAGCATGCAAAAATCCCCCCCCCCCTAAACTAGGTCTTTTCTCTTGCTTAAATAGTAAAAAACTATCTAAAGAAGTGTATGTAAAAGATATAAAAAACTATCCATAAAAGGTTTCGGAACAAAATCTAATAAAATCTCGAATCTGCGCCGCCTACCGACATGGGGGTACCTCAGTACCGAGCCCCATCAGGGTCGGTAGAACTCTTCTGGACGATTAGGTCGGGTTGTAATGGGGCTTGGTAATGACAGTAAGGTGTGGGGTTATTTTGGCCAAGTGGTTCTAAAAATCCGTGAAATAAGACTCCTAAAAAAATCCAACTCACCAAATAACTCTCTACAATAATTTACCAAACTCACTCAAACATAAAGCTCAAACTCGCTCTTATCCACCCAATTAATCCCAAATAACTCTCACGAAATATAGTAAGGAATTTCTGCCTCTTTGCACTTATTCACATTTTTTTGTTTTTTTTCCTCTTTTTTTAACAAGAGAAGCTCGGTACCGACCGTATGGGGGTTGGTAACGATCTCAGATTTCTCTTCTTCTTTCCTTTTTCCCTTTCTAGCTGTGCATATATATATTTTCGAGCCAAAAATCCTTTTTTAACTTAATCAACAATTAGACACTCATATTACACAATACACATCCCTCATTTGAACCCAAAGCATAACCTCACTACATAATAATCATCCCATAACCAACTCTAAGTCCTAATTCCCGTATGAGGTCAAGCTTATATCAGCTAGGAAATCATTTTGTGGAGCTAAAAATAGGCTTAACGATCAAACATATTGGCTTCAAAATAGAGGATAATGCAAAGGTAGATAGGGAATAACATGGCTAAAGAAAGTAAGTTCTCTATCATTTAATTTCACAAGTAATGAACTAATATCCCATAGAGGTTTCAAGAAATAAATAATCATGACAATTTCAAGAGATAATATGCATAAGGAGAGTAAATCATACAAGAAAATTAAGGCTAAAAAAATGCTCACTAGGTGGAATTTTGTTGGATTGCAATTAACTCCTACCTAAAGTCATATGTGCACAATTACATCACAAGCTAAAATTCCACATAAAAACAATTTCATGGTAGACTTGGGCCAAACTATCCAAACATGTCATAGGAATTACATGATCTCGCTAGTCATCACTATCATAGAACTTCTAAGTGAGGTTTCATCTATCCTAATGTAGGATTATTAGTATGTCTAGGTCGTCGACCTCTTAAGTATATGCAGCAGAAATAAACTACAAGAAAGACTTACTTGCACACAATGATTTTTATAGTGGAAACACTTGATCGATGAACTCTATCAATCAAGTGTGAAAACCACTCCCTTCCAAGTTCTCGCTTGGAATGATTAAAAGCTGTAGCTTGCTTTATTCATCTTTTGGATTGTTTACAAGAACATCCTGGATCTAGACCTACTTCCCAAGCACTCTAGAACTCGTTGTGAACCGAGTAACTACAACCCTCAACCTGTCTAACAAGCCTACGTCTCTCGAACTCTCGTTTTCTTTCTTAACACAAAAATGGAGTATGAGTTCGTGAGTATTCTAACCTAAATCTTTATCTTAAATACACACAAACTAGGTAGATAAAAGAGAATAATATCTTCCAATTCGGTTATGGAAAGATAATATTTCTTTTATCCTTACAAAAACATCCTAAGCATACGATAAGATTACAATAATATACGGCTTAGGGTAAAGGCAATAAACGGCTAACAGTATAATCCAAAAGAGATCTTTCCTAAAACAAGATTATACTATCCAATCTTCAAAGATCTCACACGTCTTCAAGATCTCTGAGATTTGCCTTCAACACACGTCGACGACCTGACTGACGTTGGCGACTCTATTCAAAGACTCGAGGTCGTTCACGTGATAGATGTTAGGAACCATAAAAAACAAAGCTTCCAGCTTTTCTAACACCTAACAATCAAAAGAAAAAACTACCTAACTAAAAGTTTTTTTTAGTAACACCATAAAACACATAAAACAAAATCACATAAAGGTCACATAAACACTTAAAGTGCACGAATTACACATAAAAGCTTACACATAAAAAGTTCCACATAAATCATAAAGAAAAACATATCAACACATAACATGAGTTTTCTTTTCCTTCCCCACCCCATACTTAAAACCAAACAGTGTCCGCATTATAGGGAACATAGAAAAGTAAAAATAAAAGAGGGAAAAGAAAACGAAACTCACAAAGACAGCTTCTGAAGCTTTCGTGGAGAGAACGGATCACCGATGGTCCGGTGGAGCTGGAAACTGCGACTTCGTCCATTGCATAAACTCGGCAGTCGACTGCCAACGCTCATCGCACGTCTCCCAACAAGTGTCGTTCGCCCTCCAACGCGCGTCGTCTAACCTCCGGTGTTCCTCATACCGGTCATGAAATTGGATGAGTCTGTCATAGATCCGCAACTGGCCATACTGCAACTTGTCCATCCTCTTGACGAGGTCGTCATACCATGAAGGCGCGGCCGCAGAGCTCGTCCTTGCTTCTCCCGAAACGGGATGACTAACATGACATGGAGGAGAGCTTCGAACTTCAATAGAAGGGTCGGTACCAACTCTAGGGACATCGGTAACAACCGGCTTAGTGTGTGCAAATGTATCGTTACCGATCCCAGGGGCATCAATAACGATCTCCTCTGCTTGTAGCAGCTCATGAACTTCCTCTTCTCTCGGGAACCTGGACTCTCTCCTCTTCAGCGTAGGGTCTTCTTCTGGTCTAACAGCAAGAGGAAAGGGCATATGGGACCACATCTCATACCAGTTAGGGAGGTATAAGAGCTCCACCCTCTCCTCTGTCAGAGTCACGTCCTGATCTGTGTACGCCACCTCATAAACGTTGTCGTTCTTCTTTAAGATCAAGGTTTGCAGCAGATAGGCGATGTCAATCATCTGAGGTTGTCCAACTGTGTAGAGCGACAAGTCAACCTCAATGCTCTAGCAATACGGGCTATCATGCCTACAACCCATAGCTCCTCAGTCTTCCCCTTGTAGTCCAATACATTCTTAAGCCACTCAAATCCCAAGTTCATAGTATCCGGAACCTGGAAAAGTATGCATCTCAGACATGCCAGCTCTCTCCTCGTGGGCCTTGACAACTCCTTCTTCGCCCAGATCGTGCTGCCCAAAATCCTCAAGATAATTCGGAACAATGGGTTGGCGATCTCTCTTCCTGGGAGCACAGAACGCGGGCACTGAGCTTGGCCCGACAAATATCACCATGTCTCATGCAGTTGGAAGTTGGTCAACACGTAGTCTACAGTGGGGTTGGGGAATCCAAGAAGCCCGTTGAATTCCTCCAAGGTGAACTCGTGGCGCTGGTTCCCAAGCTGAAACTCGATCTCACCATCAGAATCAAGAGAATTGATGTTGATCCGGAGCGTAGCTACGAACTTGGCCGTCAGAGCTGGGTAGTGGGGGGTCGGTAACATTCAACAAGTTTACTAATCCAATGTAGGAGAACTCCTCTCGAATGTCCTCATAGATCCCTAGCCATTCCCCATCAGTACGGGAGAACCACCTAGTCTTGAAGGTCCAGTCAAGCAATCTCCCAAACTCGCTAAACTCCTCGGGATCTTGAATTTGAACATCATTCATCCTGCGCGGAGCCGGTCTCCTTGACCTCTTGCCGGGTCTGCTTGAGCTTGCCATTGTATTGCATAATCAAAAACTACCAAGATAATTTCCACACAAAACAAAAGATCACGCAAACCACTTGACCCCATACTTAATTCGAAAACAAGTGCCTATGATAACAAAATCACTCAAATTCATAATTGCATACCAAATAAATAGGAGAACAACGTTATCACGCATAATTAATCAAGACTAATCAATCAAGCATAAATAGTCCAAGTTACATCCTAGAATTGCAACCAAAGTCATGCAAATATCAAGTTTCAACATTCTGCAGGGTCGTTACCGACCAGAGAGGAATCGGTAACAAGGCCACTACTTGGGATTTCGACTTTCTGGAGTAATTTTGGGGTCGTTACCGACCCACAGGGGGTCGGTACCTGATAGAGCATATAGATATAGGTTTTAGGGCATGTTTTTATTCCCGTTTTATGCATGTTTAGCTAGAGTTTTTTTTTAAGTTGTAGTTTAAGTTTTATTTCGGTTTAGTTCAGAATCTACGCGTTTATGTGCTTTATTGCAGGTTGGAAGGTGAAGCATGGTGGATGTGAAGCTAAGGACCGGAGCTAGGATCGAGTGGAGAGTATTGAACCCAAGGGAAAATCACAAATCAAGATGAAGCTTAAAGTGGTGCAAGTGAAGATTAGAAGAGCTAAAGCCCAAGAGCTTGAGGGATAAAAACGCTTAAACACGGGTCATGCATTGGAGTCTTGTTTTGACATCTCTATCTTGCAATGCTTGGTTTGGGAGCTACAGTGGTCAGATGAAGCTGAATTTGGTATCACTGGAAAGATAACTCGAAGAGCTACAATTCATATTTTTACACCGAGTCCAAATTCCAACTCGAAGGGGGTCAAAATAGCCTCTAAAGTGTCACTAGAGTTGTTGAGGCCGTAGCGCGGGCAGGACCAGGGAGAGCGCGACCGCGCTCTGGGTGCTTTTGACCGCGCTTCGGCGCATTGATCCAATGCTGACTCGGGCCTCCGTGTTATCTTTGGGCCGACTTTATTATTATTTCTTAGATGTTTTTGATATCATATAAATACTTTTCTTAGGGTTCTTTGGATCATTATGCTATCTATTATTTGGCTTTTACGTTATTTTGAATTTAGAGAGAAATGTGTGAGACCAAACCCTATTTTGCATAATTGAAGAGAAATCAAACTCTTGTAAGTTTAATTCTTCTTTAATGTCTTATTCTAGCTAAATTTCCCATGTCCAACTAGTTAGTTGAAATTGTATGCATGATTGTTTGTGAGATTTGAATTATTTCTATTTGCCTTGACTAGATTGAATCTCTCCGTGCTTGATTGCTTAATTTCGCTTAGGATTATAATAGCTTGATCACCTATTCTATTTCTAGGTTGAATTACAACTAGAATAATTAAATAGACGGTGGAATTTGGTTATTCATGGATGAATCCTTTGATTAAACTTATAGACGGTGGAATAAGGTTAATCAAAGGCGGAGAATTTAATCACAAAACTTCATGAATAGACGGTGGAATTCATGAACTATGTTTATGTTGAATGCTTTAAACTTAATTGCATGATCAATTTGACATAGAAGGTTTTCTAGGTTAATTGGTTAAAAGGTTGTTAAAGACGGTGTATATTAATAACCACTTTAAGCTTGAATTTCATAAATTCACAATAGATTAGTCAAGGGAAATCGAAATAAGAATAATCAAGGATCAAAATTCATGTATGCAATGGATACGAAACTAGTTGGACGCTTTTCTCTATATTTGAATCTTTAATCGTTTATTTGTTTTGCTTTATTTACTTAGATTTATACTTGCAATCATAAAAAAAAACCTTTTAACTTAGTAATATTATTTAAATACAAGTAATCTGAGTCCCTGTGGGTTCGACCCTTGCTTCCACTATACTTAGATTTGGAAGTTAGGATATTTCTTTGACAGTGCTTTTACAGCGACATAAAAGTGCTCGTCAGTACCAAGGTCCCTGCAACTTGCACAAAAATTGTAACACCCCTATTTTACAACATTGGGTATTACCGCCATGACCTCGGACTTTACCTTCCAAAGTCACCCAAGGCTTTTAGAATGATATAGAACAACAATAGTGCGGAAATAAACATAATTCATAAAATAGAAAAGATGCTCTCGAAAGAGACTTTGTTTGTACAAAACATCTTACAGTGATTTTAAACATAAAATTGTTCGGAATTGAAACGCAAAACTAGCTTGTTCTTGAAACATAACGAAACTAAAACAAAATGATATGAGAAGTACATCTTGAAAATCCTTGTCCTTCCTTCGTCTTCACTTTACGCCTTGTTGGGATTCCTAGGTTCTGACATAATTCGCGAGGGGCGAGAGAATGTCAGGCAAACATGCGGAAAAGAAGAATTAGTCTAAGAGACTAAGCAAGCGGGAAAGGAACTTCCCGAGGGTATCTTGGTAATTCAAATAATATCGAAGGAGATATTTGGGTTGTGTTTAAGATAAGGCTTATTTATGTGAGGTTTTAACGGTACGAAGGGGAGCGTATCTCAAGCGGAGATAGCTTGATATCGAGAGAAGTGCTACTAGATTGTAGACTTCTTTTGGAATCGAAAGTATGTTGGGAACGTTATTAATTCACATAAGTTGAAAACCTCTCGCGCCCTGAACGTTATTAATTCACATAAGCGGGAAAGGAACGTTATTAATTCAAAACAACCCTAGATATTCAATCTAATCCCAAATCTTCAGACAAACAAACTTATTTGAAAACAAGAGACTTTGGGTTAAGAAATCATACCGGATTCGAAGAAACAAGAAGAAGAAAATTTGGATCAGTAACGAGGGTGAAATGAACTCGGTTCTTTTTGGGGAATGAGGCTCGTGTGGGCTGTGGGGTTCATGGTTGGGCTCGTCGGCTGGTGTAGGGTGCTCGCCTGAGTGGTGCAACGATGGCGAGGTGGCAGCTAGTGGTTTCCTACGTGAATACGGTGTGTGTGTGTGTGTGTGAGAGAGAGAGAGAGAGAGAGAGAGAGGGGGAGGGGGGGAGGTTGTGGCGGCTCGGTTACGAAGGAAAAGAGGTGAGGGGAGGTTTGGAGGGATTAGGTTAAAAATAAAGGGAAAAGGGGCTTAAATACTTACCTATCAGCGACCGAAGAATTTCGAGTTTTTACTACCGGGGTCGGTTACAACCTACTGCTCCGTTCCTATTTCCCACCTTTCGCTCGTCTTTTGCAAATTCGCCTGCTTCACTTTTCAAAACAATTCTATTCCGACCATTCTAATCTAATCCTTGTGTAAGAAAATCAAAACTAAGCTAACCTAAAAAGAAAATAACGAAGAATAAAAATAAAAAGAGCGGGTTTCATCCCAAAATGCTATTCTTAACGTCGTTACCCCGATGAACTTACCTTGCTTAGTCAGAAGATGTGAGAGCCCATGTCCCTCGGATTTCCTCATCCGGATCTGCTGGTTCATGGTACTTCTTGAGCTTGTGGCCATTGACTTTGAAGGTGGCGCCATTTTCGTCGACTAGATCAACAGCTCCATGGGGATAAATGTGGCGCACCACGAATGGCCTGCTCCATATCGATTGCAGCTTCCCTGGGAACAATCGAAGTCTAGAGTTGAATAGCAATACCTTGTCGCCAACGTCGTATGTCTTTGGCACTAGCTTCTTGTTGTGCCATCGCTTGGTTCTCTCTTTGTAGATCTCAGCGTTTTCATACGCCCTCAACCGCAACTCCTCAAGCTCTTGCAAATCCATGAAACGCTTTGCTCTGGCCTCGTCGAGGTTCATGTTGAGCTCCTTGAGATCCCATAATGCCTTGTGCTCAAGCTCGACGGGCAAATGACATGACTTGTCGTAGACTAAGTTGTAAGGAGTTGTGCGTGAAGGTGTCTTATACGCCGTCCTATATGCCCGAAGTGTGTCGTCAAGCTTAGACGACCAATCCTTCCTTGAACGGGAGACCGTTTTCTCTAGGATGCTCTTGATTTGCCGGTTAGAGACTTCCACTTGGCCACTCATTTGGGTATGGTAGGGTGCTGCCACCTTGTGAGAATCTCCGTCGCTAATAAGAACTCGTGGAACTCCAAATCTTGGGAAGATGTTGGACTTCATGAACTTGGCCACGACTCTAGCATCGTTCGTCCTTGTGGACACTGCTTTTACCCATTTCGACACGTAGTCCACCGCAACGAGAATGTACTTATAGGGACCTGATGAAGGGAAGGGCCCCATAAAGTCAATTCCCCATACGTCGAAGAGCTCGACTTCTAAGATACTCGTGAGCGGGTTCTTGTTCCTCCAAGTGATGTTACCGGACCTTTGGCATTCGTCATAAGTGGTCACGAACTCTTTTACGTCCTTGAAGAGAGTTGGCCATTAAAAGCCACTTTGGAGAATCTTTGTCATCGTCGTAAAACCTTTAGCATGTCAATCTGCCGAAAGAGTATGGCAATGGAGAATGACGCTCTCGATCTCCCAATCTGGCATACAACGTCTATAGAGATGGTCACTTCATTGCTTGAACAAGTAAGGATCATCCCAAAAGTATTGCCTGACATCGTGGAGGAACTTTTTTTTAGCTTGCGAAGACAAATCCTCGGGGATTACGCTTCCTACAACATAGTTAAAAAAATCAACAAACCAAGGGGTCTTCGACCCTCTAACAGCATAGATATCATGAGGGGAAATGGCTGGGAGAATCGAGGAAAAGTCAGCACTTAAAAGGACCGAGTAGGTAGAAGAGAACTTACCTTCTCTTCTCTGGTAAGGGGTCGTTACCGACCCTGTGGGTGCCGGTAACGAGCTATCTGCTCTTTGAATTTGGGACGTTACCAACCAGTGGAGGTCGTTACCGACCTTCTCCTGAGGTGCACCTTCCTCGTTCTCATCCTTTTCAACCTCATTAGGCAAGAGGTTCCTGTCTGGATATGAGTCATTGATTGATACCGCATCTCCGGACATAGTAATGTGCTCCATAGGCAACCTAGATAGGTGATCCACCACTAAGTTCTCCGCTCCTTTTTTTGTCTCGGATTTCATGATCGAATTCATGCGCACAATAAGAGCATCCAACACAGCAACCTAGGCTTGGCATCTTTCTTAGCCATTAGATATCTAACAGTTGCATGGTCAGTATAAACAATAACTTTTGAGCCAAATAAGTATGAGTGAAACTTTTCAAAAGCAAACACCACGGCTAAGAATTCCTTCCCCGTCATGGTGTACTTACTCTGCGCTTCATCAAGTGTCTTACTCGCATAGTATATGGCATGAAGCTTCTTGTCTTTTTGCAGTCCAACAACCGCGCCCACAACATAGTCACTGACACTGTTCTAAAAACGGCCTAGGCGGCCGCCTAGGCGCTAGGCAATGGTCCACCATCCCGATTTTGCCCTTGACGGTGTTCTGGGCAGCAAGGCGGGCTGGGCGGGTTAGACGGGTTGGGCAGTCTTCTAGGAGGGTTGGGCAGCCTTCTTGGTAGCTTGGGCAGACTCTAAAAAGGCTCTAGGCTTGAATTTATATAGAGACATTATAATAGGATATTCTTTATTTATATATTCTTACCAATTACAAATAATAATCCTATATAAAAAAAATCATACCAATCTGCCTAATCCGCCCAGATTCCGCCTAGGCCCCCGCCTAGCCGTCTAGGCGCTAGGCCCTATCCCCCGCCTAGCCCCCGCCTAGCGTTTTTTAGAACACTTGTCACTGGCATCACACATTACCTCAAAGGGGAGTGTCCAATCCAGGGCTTGCACGATGGGGGCCGAGACAAGTGCGTCTCTCAACCTGTGAAATGCTTCAAGACATTTTGTAGAAAACTCAAACAATGAATCCTTCAAGAGTAGGTTAGTCAATGGTTTAGCTATCTTAGAAAAGTCTTCAATAAACCTTCTATAAAACCCCGCATGCCCTAGAAAACTCCTTACATCCTTAACAGAGGAGGGAGGTGGCAATTTCTTAATTAGCTCAACTTTTGATTTGTCCACCTCTATGCCTCTACTAGATACTAGATGCCCTAAAACTATCCCTTCTTGTACCATGAAATGACATTTTTCCCAATTTAGCACAAGGTTAGTTTCTTCACATCGTTTAAGCACTTTAGTAAGATTAGTAAGGCTTGAATCAAAGGTTTTCCCATAAATAGAAAAGTCGTCCATAAAAACCTCTACTATGTCCTCTATCATGTCGGAGAATATGGCCATCATGCATCTTTGAAAAGTGGTTCGGGCATTACATAGCCCAAATGGCATTCTCCTATAAGCAAAAGTCTCATAGGGACAATGATGAAAAGGATCGATGGAGGGGATGATGGTGCAAAGAGATCGCCACGAGAATCCAAGGAATTCCGACAACAAACACCACACAACTGTCCCGTCTTCAACTGGATGGATCTTCCTCGTACGACATTTTATTCTGAGTGATTCCAATTCGAGAAGTTAGATCTATGAGTGTAGTTTAACCCCTCAAAATATGAGAGAAAGATGATGAGCGGATTGAAAGTTATGTCGAATTTACTGAGATGGTGCAGATTCCTCCGAGATGGATGATGGTTCGAAAATGGAGAGAACAAGGGGATATGGATGCTTGATAACTTGGATATGACTCACCCAGCTCTCAAACAAACTAGGATGCTCGAGTTGTTGGATATGACTCACCAACAATTGAACAACGAGAATTGAACGAAACAAAACAAGAACTTTGAATTGAAAAATGCAAGGAAAAGAGAAGCAAATTTCGTCCAAGTCTCGAAGGGAGAAAGGAGGCCAAAAATGGGCCTTATAACCCTAATGCCACGCCTCTCTCAACTCAGCCACCCTCACTTCTCTCTAATTACATAAAACACCCTTAAATTTCAAGAAATTCAACTAAAAACCCTTAACAAAACATAATTCAAGTTTTAGCACTAGTCGAACCAATAGTCACAAGAACACTCCAACCTTCACCGTCATTAGCCATCGGAAACTTATGAGACATGAGCTCCTCCTTGATTTTGTCTAGTATAGACTTAGCTAGGGCTCGTGTGATGCGCCCAAGATAGGGTATGGCTCCTTGTCTCGGCTTCATAGCGCCTCGAACATCGTCTTTGGTTGCTTGTCCAAGTATTGGCTCCCCTTTATCGTGCAGATTGGGCTTGTCTTTAGGGATGGAATCTTCACTCAAATCATGGGGACATGACTCGGTAGATGGAATCACATCCTCCTCCTCCCCTTCAAAAAGATTCGCCCTCGAATCTATCAAGCCTTGTGAGCTCAACAAAGAAGGTAGGGCTTCTAGCTCTCTTGATGTGGCATTCTCCATGACAAAGACATCCTTCTTGGCCTCCACAAGAAAAGGAATGTAATCACCTCTTTGAGTGACCAAAACAGCCTCGTCCTCTTCATGGAGCAAGAAGGGCAAACATGAAGGAATCTTAGGAAATGCATCCATCCATGGTGTAGCCAACGAGTTCATGGAGCTAGGAGTGATGGTAGGACGATGCTTGATTTTAGGAGACAATTCCACAACTTCCTCCTCTTCTTGCAATATGTGCATCATTTCTATTGGACACTTGATGGTAATGAGTTGTTCCAATCCATGGAAAGGAGTCTCTCTTTTTGGTTGTTCTATGTCACACATCACTCTTTGTTGGAAGAAATTCTCCTCCCCTTTACAAGGGGTCGTCCTCGAACCTTGATCCTCTTCTCGTATATCCTTGATCTTCACCACTTGAGGCACTTGTGTCCTCTCGTCCAGCCCCAGGATTTGGCGTTCCAAGGCATCCATGCGTGTCGCCAAAGCTTCCACGGATTGTTGCATGGATTGTTGAAAAGTTTGTATCATGGCAGCCACCGAACTAGTGGACGTCTCCTCAACTTGTTCCTTATTCTTGTCATCACCTACACTTGTCATCGTAAAAACAAGGCAAAGATCAAGGTATAGAGGTCACATGAATTAATCACCAAGACTTGTCCGAGATGAAAATCCGACAAGTTGCAAGTAGGAGATGACCAACAAAATGGAACAAGAAAAGCTCAAACACAACAACACAAGATGTCTCGTCTTGGTGTCGTTCCCGTATCCTAGCACCGTAACCAACAACAAGCATGTAATGATATAAAGGGGTCAAAAGAAAGCTAGATTATGGACTCAATTCCCACGTTTTTACTCAGCCAAATTCAGCAAGACACACTTAAATCAAGCACTAAAGGAAGACATTAATCAAGCAACAAATGCACCCTTTCAACTACCAACTTTTGATAACTCTTTTGAGTGTTCTATTGGAACGTTTTTTGAGCATGATTGGCAGCCATGGCTGAACACACACTCATCCAAGACAACCACAAGATCAAGACAAAGCAACGACCACAACAACACACAACAAGGACACTATGGTCGCACACAACAACACAACGCATCCAATAAAGAGTTCGAACCTAAAACTTGCAACAAGTGGAAATTCAAGGTCGGAACAAGGTTTAGATGGCGATACCTTCGCGTGGCTCTGATACCACTTGATGAAAAGATCGATGGAGGGGATTATGGTGCAAAGAGATCGCCACGAGAATCCAAGGAATTCCGACAACGAACACCACGCAAACTGACCCGTCTTCAACTGGATTGATCTTCCTCTTCCGAACTCGGAATTGAGTGCTTCCAATTCGAGAAGTTAGATCTATGAGTGTAGTTTAACCCCTCAAAATATGAGAGAAAGATGATGAGCGGATTGAAAGTTATGTCGAATTTACTGAGATGGTGCAGATTCCTCCGAGATGGATGATGGTTCGAAAATGGAGAGAACAAGGGGATATGGATGCTTGATAACTTGGATATGACTCACCCAGCTCTCAAACAAACTAGGATGCTCGAGTTGTTGGATATGACTCACCAACAATTGAACAACGAGAATTGAACGAAACAAAACAAGAACTTTGAATTGAAAAATGCAAGGAAAAGAGAAGCAAATTTCGTCCAAGTCTCGAAGGGAGAAAGGAGGCCAAAAATGGGCCTTATAACCCTAATGCCACGCCTCTCTCAACTCAGCCACCCTCACTTCTCTCTAATTACATAAAACACCCTTAAATTTCAAGAAATTCAACTAAAAACCCTTAACAAAACATAATTCAAGTTTTAGCACTAGTCGAACCAATAGTCACAAGAACACTCCAACCTTCACCGTCATTAGCCATCGGAAACTTATGAGACATGAGCTCCTCCTTGATTTTGTCTAGTATAGACTTATCTAGGGCTCGTGTGATGCGCCCAAGATAGGGTATGGCTCCTTGTCTCGGCTTCATAGCGCCTCGAACATCGTCTTTGGTTGCTTGTCCAAGTATTGGCTCCCCTTTATCGTGCAGATTGGGCTTGTCTTTAGGGATGGAATCTTCACTCAAATCATGGGGACATGACTCGGTAGATGGAATCACATCAGACAAGTAAAGGTAGTTTTCTCTTGGTCATCTGGATGAATGGGAATTTGCCAAAAACCGCTATATCCATCTAAGTAACAAAAGTAATTGTAATACTCGGGTTCCGTTTTTCCGTCTAGAGTGGGAAAGCAAATTTCTCGGATTACAAGTAGTCGAAATCTTTACCCGCAAGAAACTCCAAGATAGCATTTAATTCGATACAATTATTTAGTTAGATCAATTCCTTAACACCTTATATATACATTAGTTTTATTCATTTAAACCCCATATTTTATGTCCATCTAATCAGATTCCTAGAGTTCGGATGCTAACCGAAAATCACACCTAAACAAGAAAAATCTATTCTTAATCTCGTTTAAACATATCCGAACGAATTCTTCTCATCGTATCTTTTTAAGTCCAACCAATTACGCTATAAGCCGAACTTTAACATCGGATCTGAGAAAAACAAAAACCCTCAAGAAACCAGACGAACTCGCTTCCTTGGTGCCCGTCCTCGCCTAAGGGAGCAAGCTAGTGGAGGTGTTTATTAGTCAGGTAATCAGACTACACGGAGTGCCTAAGACGATTTTGTCGGATCGTGATGGGCGTTTTACTTCCAGATTTTGGCAGCAGGTACATGGGGCATTGGGGACGAGATTGCATTTCACGACTGCTTACCACCCGCAGTCAGACGGCCAGACATAGAGGACGATTCAGACTCTAGAGGACATGCTGAGGTCTTGCGTGCTAGACTGGGGAGGTCAGTGGTCGGACCACTTGGCTTTGGTGGAGTTTGCCTATAATAACAGTTGGCACTCATCGATTCAGATGGACCCTTATGAGGCTTTATATAGGCGGAGATGTAGGACACCGTTGTGTTGGGATGATTCCTTAGATGTAGTAGGTGAAAGGCCACAAATGATTGAGGAGACGATCGGGAAGGTGGCCTTAATCAAAGAGAGAATGTTAGCTGCTCAGAGTCGCCAGAAGTCCTATGCAGACAAGAGGCGTAGACCGTTGGAGTTTGAGGTAGGAGCACACGTCTGGTTGAGAGTATCGCCTACCCGTGGGGTCAGGAGATTCGGGGTGAAAGGGAAGTTGAGTCCTTGCTATATTGGTCCATTTGAGATTCTAGAGAGAGTGGGTGAGGTGGCCTACAGGCTAGCTTTGCCGCCCCCTTTGGACGGAGTTCATCCTGTATTTCACGTCTCACAGCTGAGACAGTATGTTCCGGATCCTGGTCACAGACTTAATTATGAGGAATTGGTGGTGGAACCAGATCACACCTTCCGAGAACAGCTATTGAAGATTCTAGATCGACGAATGAAGAAGTTGCGTAACAAGGAGATTCCTTTGGTGTTGATTCAGTGGTCTCGACGGGGAGTCGAGGAGGCCACTTGGGAGACTGAGTCCAGGATGAGTGAGAATTACCCACAGATCTACCCGAGTCTAGTAGAGGCGTTTGAGGGGAAGGTTAGTAATTAGTGAATTGTTTTTAGATTCCATGATTGCTTATGTGATTTTTTTTACTTTTTCTTTTTGGATTGATTGTTGACTGTTTAGCCTTTTTGTTGGGTACTTTAGATATTTAGTCTTTTAGTTGACTAAGAAATTCTGGTTCGAGGACGTACCCCTTTTTAGGGGGTGAGGTTTGTGAAATCTCGATATATAGTTTCCTTTGCTATAAAGTTTCGGGACGAAACTTTCTTAAGGGGGGGAGCATGTAATACCCGGGTTCCGTTTTTCCGTCTAGAGTGGGAAAGCAAATTTCTCGGATTAGAAGTAGTTGAAATCTTTACCCGCAAGAAACTCCAAGATAGCGTTTAATTCGATACAATTATTTAGTTAGATCAATTCCTTAACACCTTATATACACATTAGTTTTATTCATTTAAACCCTATATTTTATGCCCATCTAATCAGATTCCTAGAGTTCGGATGCTAACCGAAAATCACACTTAAACAAGAAAAATCTATCCTTAATCTCGTTTAAACCTATCCGAACGGATTCTTCTCATCGTATCTTTTTAAGTCTAACCAATTATGCTATAAGCCGAACTTTAACATCGGATCTGAGAAAAACAAAAACCCTCAAGAAACCAGACGAACTCGCTTCCTTGGTGCCCGTCCTCGCCTAAGGGATTTTCGGTGGTGCTCGGTGAAGAACGCAATCTCCGGAGCTAAAGCCAGATCGAGCACTCGCTAGTCGTCGGAGTTTGTTACCGTTGTCGTTTGCCGATCGAATAGTCACGCGGAACTACTTTTGCTCAAGATCTTAGTTTTGTCCACGCCAAAGAATCCTTCGTTTGAGTTCCAGGTATGAATCAGGGAACCGTGCAGGAACCGAGGCCAGATGGCGGGGGGAGCGGTGAAGAGCGCGTGTCATAGTGGGGTTGGGGTTATGTTGGTTTATTTATGAATTATTATTATGTTGGAGTTGGTATTAGGTTTTGCTTATTGTTATTTCTTCCATAATTCTTTTTAATAGTGTTTTGTCGGATTTAGATATTTATATTCTCAGGAATACATGCATAACTGTGTTTTCTAATTTTTATTAAATAGAAAGGTTGGATGTTTTTATTAAGTTTTCTCGTCGTGCCCGCGTTGCAAGATCCTAAAGTGTTGTTGTCAACCCACTTAAGTAGTACCTAGTAAGGTCTACTTCTAAGTAGCGCCCTGTCGGAAGTCGGGGTGTTACAATAATCATGTTGGGCTAAGTGTTCTAAGACTTGATCAATGAAAGGAAGCGGAAAATGATCTTTCCTAGTTGCACTATTAAGCTTCCTATAATCTATGCACATCCTCCAACTAGTTGTAGTCCTAGTCGGAATCAATTCACCGTTTTCATTTTCAATGACAGTCATTCTACCCTTTTTTGGCACAATATGCACGGGGCTAACCCACTTGCTATGAGAAATAGGAAAAATAATCCCAGTATCTAACATTCTTAGGATTTCCTTTTTAACTACTTCATTCATGTTCGGGTTTAACCTACTATAACGCCCCAATTTCACATCAGGAATGTCACACGCCAGTGACCTCGGATTTGAAGTCCGAAGCCACCCTAGGCTTGAATCCGGACAATTAATACAATTAAGTATAATAAATAAAACAAATCGAAAAATAATATTGGATAAAAGTGAGATAGAATTTTTTTTTCTTTTATTGAACTTCTTCTCATAAAGAAGAGTAAAATCTTAAAACGGAAGATTCATGAAATTTTGTATTTGAAATTACATCAAAACAGTAACTCTTGCGCCTATACATTATCTAGGAAATAAAACCCTAGACACGTTTAACCTACATCAAAAATATAGTTGACCTTGTAACTTTTGACAGAATATCCAACTGCAGCACTTCCCATCTTCAACATACTTCTCACAACCTGAATGGAAAGATCGCCTGATGTGCCGCGACGAGAAATATGGTTGACATCAGCCGACCATGCAAGGAAAAATATTGGTCGGGTTAGTCTTGTGATAGACTAAGCAAGTGGATTTTCTAAGGTGGTTCCTATTTAGGAAGAGAGTGTAGATACTGGTATCGTAATCCGGATTAAAGCCGATTGAAACCTAATAGCTACATCCTTCCAAGAAAACGTTATGAATTTTCGAAAGAGGAAAGAAGAGACCATCACAAAGGTGACACCTCAGACTTTAATGCAGATATGTTGGGAACATTCACTACTGGAAAACGCATCTGTATCCAGGAAAATAGACACGACTTCTGCCACAAAAATAACCACGAAATCACGTTAGCCACGACAACCCCAACGGATTGCCCTACGAAAGGTGCCTTGGGGCTAAAACGCGCGAGGCTAAATATCACTCTGAAAAAGAACCACAGAATTCTAGTTTTGTGGCTATTTAGCTGCAAATAATAGCCGCGAATTAGTTCATTGCTAAATGTGTGGCTATTGGTCACGAAAGTCACGTTCAACCATATTAGCCAGAATTGAATTTCGATGTTGGTTTTGAGTGCATCACCATCAAATTTTAGCAACGAATGTATTTTGTATCTAAAGTCGAGTCGAATTTGAACTCATAATCGCACCCATTTCGTGGGCATTAGCCTTGAAATTTGCCATGAATCTATTTAGGTGGAAAATTCGTGGCCATTTAGCCTTAACATTTGCACTGAACGCATTTGGTAGGAAAACTGTGGCCATTTAGCCTTGACATTTGCATCGAATCTATTTGGTTGCAAAAGCTATTGGTATTTAACCTTGAAATTGGTTTTGAAAACATTTGGTTACAAATTTTATGGTCAAATAAATAAGCATTAATAAAAAAATTACGAAATAAGCCATAATATATGCACTAATTGCATTATGATAATGCACCATAAACCTGCTAATATATGCTAATTGCATTATCATAATGCAATTAGCTAAAACATGCTAATATATGCTAATTGCATTATCATAATGCAATTAGCTATAACCTGCTAATGGATAAAATAACACTACAACCATTCAATATCTTCCCCTTAACATCCAAAATATCCACACATAACCATCAAAATATCCACACAGCAACCATCCAAAATATCCAGCCAAACAAACCATCCAAAAACACCACAATATCCATACAATTCATAGAGGGGTAAAAACAATTTAGAGAGTGACATTATCCATGTTGCCTCCAATGTGTTTAACCAACTGCTCAAGCATACCTTTGAGTGCCTTGTTCTGGGTTTGAATTTCCACATTTTGAGTTTGAAGAGTCTTCATCTCCTCTTGCATCTCCTTGATCTCATCCTTTCGAGGCTCAACAACTTGATGGATGTAGAGAAGGCTGGAGGAGCGGGAAGGAGTCCTAGATTCAAGCTTTCCCGTGCGAAAGAGGGCGACACCTTCATCAGCCAATGCAAAAATCCTACGACTAGCAAAGCCGTCAGAAGCTTTAATCCATAGCTCGTTCACCCTAGCACTTGAGATTGGTCCATCCCCATGCTCAGCAGCCACAAGGCGTTCAAATTCAGCCTAAAAACAATGCAAAACAGCAACAAAAACATGAAGCAAGAATAATAGGTACTGGTGCATATCAATGCAAAAACATGAAGCAAGAATAATAGGGACTGGTGTTGTGGTGCATATCAATGCAAAAACATGAAGCCAAGAGAAGCAAATTCACCAAACAGCAACATCAACAAAAACAGCAATGGCAAGAGTCTGTGCACTGGTGCATATTTTTTATGGGATTTAGCAAATGGAAATTGAAGTTTTCATGTCTATTGACTCACAAGGAACCAAAGCGAAGCAAATTCAATTAAGGAGAAGCAAAAGAGAACCCTAAATATCGACAAATCCACAACATGACCATTCAAGTTCTCAAACACACATCTCGAACCAAACTTTCAAGTTGTCAATCTCAAAAATCCAAAAAAAATAACATAGACAGGAGAAGAACCAAACAAAACCAAAGTGGGAGAGCCATCAAGGGAGGGAGGGAGGGAGGGAGAGAGAGAGAGAGAGAGAGAGAGAGAGAGAGAGAGAACCATAAGCACAAAATTCATCTAGGATTTTCATGTCTATTGATTCATTTGTCTGAATTTTGAACATGCAAAATACTTGAATTTAATTTCCTATTTAAAGTAGCTATATCTATTTGTACACATCAACAATCAAAATCACATAATATCATACAGATTTTTACTTAAATTTTGAAAAGTGAATGTACTTACCATAACTTCCATCCATTTTGTAAACTTTCGAGAACCTCCTCGATAATTTCCAGCCTCTAATGACCTCTTTGATGACCGATTTTGCGCATTCACCTGAGCTTGTCTCACATAATTGGGATCCGTTTTCCTTATGGTGTTTATCCTCTCCCAATTCTTCTCGGAAACAAAGAAAGGTTTGGTCTTGTTTTCACGATGCTTCTTAAAGACATTGGTGATGTGTTTTCCGGCTTGGTGTAAAAAGACCTTTTGCATCAGTTCATCAGATTCCCTCCAATAAAAAAATTTCTGCATTGCTTACAAAAAGACACTCATATTGAAGCAAGGTCTAGCAATCCAACAAAAATAGCAACATCAAACTGTATTTAAAAATGCAGTTCATTTATAACAACCATTTCTAACAAATGGTACTTGAAAAAACAGATCTATCAATGGTTCTTTAACAAAAACAGCAACCTTAAAGTGGTACTTAGACAAAAAAACAACAACATGAACTTGTTTACAAAAAACAACAACGTGAACTTAAAGCTAATCTTAGCAACATGTATAGAAATACTCATGTATAGAATTAGTAAATGTAAAAAAACAACATCACCTTAAACTCTTCAAACTACATCGTCTTAACTAGCCCCGACACTTTAGAAACACTTGTCCATGGACCATTGTAGTGGCCATGCACGATTTCCTTTGTCTTGGAGTAGGCAGCTTTGCGTGGTTCAAAATCACTACAAAGAAATGGATATAATTAGAAAATTTACAATGTAAATCACATTAATAAAAAAAAAGTTTGAAAGGTTACCGACCGGATTCCATCTCCTTTAATCCATATAAGCAGCTTTGGTTGAGTAGACTCTTCATCTTCTTCGTCATCTTCACCTTCCTCTTGTTCTTCTTCACCTTCCACTTGTTCTTCACCTTCCTCATCATCTTCCTCGTCATCTTCCTCGTGCTCTTCCTCATGCTCTTCCTCGTGCTCTTCCTCCACTTCTTCACCGTAGTCGTCATGAAATTGTTCATTGTCTTCTTCAAAGCCCTCTTCCATGTATGCCTCATTGTTTGCTTCATTCACTTGTGAGGGCCTGAGAATGGGAGTAGGGCTGGAATTGTTTGCAAGAGCTCTTTGTTTTGAGGAAACTTGGAGTGATTGAGGTTCTTGAGTGAGGTTAGGGCTGGGATTTCTTGAAAGAACCCTTTCCTTAGAGAGAACTTGTTTTGAATGAGGTGCTTGAGTGAGTTTAGGGCTGGGATTTCTTGAAGGAACCCTTTCCTTAGAGAGAACTTGTAGTGGAAGAAGTGTTGGACTATTATTAGGGCTAGGAGTTCTTGAAGGGTCAAGAACTTGTTGTGAAGAAGATGCTAGAGTAAGGTTAGGCTTGGTTTTCTTCAAAGAAGTGCTTGAGCATGGGGAACTTGGATTGGAGAAGGGATGACATGTTGTGGAGCAACTTGTTGGTTGGCAACTTTTTCAAATCTTGGGCTACTACGAACCGGGAGGGTTGGTTGTAACCGAGGAGGTCTCTTAGGACTTTGAAGTTGCTGCTCCGAAGAAGTACGAGGAGCACGAGCGAAGTTGCAATTGAGAATTTGGGATCGCCCTCGTGTTGTGCTTCTAAGGTGACGCATGATTCAACCAAACCTTGCAAAACAACATACCAAAAACAACAACCAAAGCTGTTTTAATAGCCACACACCAACAAATTAATCATGAAACTAAAAAATGAATGACAAGCAAGGAGAAGCAAGAAGAAGCAAGGAGAAGTAAAGACAAGCAAGGAGAATCAAGACAAGCAACACCAATTTCATATGAGTTGGGGATAAGCAACACAAGCAACACCATTTCGATCCATAAAGCATGAAAATCGTATGCTTCTAGACATACACCAACAAATTAATCATGAAACTGAAAACGAATGACAAGCAAGGAAAAGCAAGAAGAAGCAAGGAGAAGCAAAGACAAGCAAGGAGAAGCAAGACAAGCAACACCAATTTCATATGAGTTGAGCACATGCAAGACAAGCAACACCATTTCGAACCCTAAAGCATGAAAATTTGTTGTAATTGACACACACCAACAAATTAAACTCTGAGTTTAAGAAAATGAAATACAAGCAAGGAGAAGCAAGAAGAAAGACATGAAAATTGGTAGAAGTCTCCAAATCGAGTTGAAAGAGAAGCTGTTTCACATAAGAAGAAGAAAAATAACCATTCAATCTCAAAATCCTAAACAAATAGCCACACACCAATCAATTAAACACTCAAAAACGAGTTCAAAGAGAAGCTGTTTCACATTAGGAGAAGCAAAATCACCATTCAATCTCAAAATTCCAGCCCAATAACATACATCAAGGGAGGGAGAGAGAACCTGAGAGATCTCGAACCAGATCCTACTTGAGCGCCGATGAACCAAAGAGGGGAGGCGTCTGGAAAGAGAGGCGCAAATGAGAGGATTCAAGTTAGCAAATGAGGGATAGGGTTAGCAAGCGTGCTTCCAAATGAGAGAAAAGTGATGGGCTTGGGTGTATTTTGGCCCAAACTCACTAAATTTTCCCTAAATTTCTAGCCCGCCAAACTCACTCAAATTTTCCCTCCTTAATTTCAACCGAGATCTTCTATTTCCCTCCTTAATGAACTTTCCCTCCCTCCTTAGATGAACTTTCCCTCCTAGATTAATTGTCCATTCTAGTATGATTTTCACTCCTAATAGAAAAATAAAATTGGTAGAAAATAAATTATAAAGCATATTTTGCAAAAGGATAATCATGTTGATATAAAATAAATGAAACTATGATAAGATGAATTACCACTCATAATTTTCGGAACTTGAATCTGAAGGAAAATCATCTTCTTCGTCATCATTTGCAATGTCTGAGTTATCCTCGTCGGTTTGAACATCGTATGCTTCTTTATGTTGAGAAAGTGGATCATTAAGATGTAACGGTAATGAGTGAATTGACGATCCTGCAAATCCATCAATCTCAAATTCCTCCAGTTGTAATGGATCTAAATCATTTGGCCCGTGCTCCTTTCTCTCTGTCCATCGTTGCTCAACTCTAGCTCGAGGCTTTGTCTTACACACATATCTCCAATCTGCACGGCTCCGGGGTGCACCGGGGAAGTCTGCGTAGTAAACTTGGATGCATTGTTGTGCAAAGACAAAAGGATCGTGGTTGTTATATCGCCTTTTCACATTAATCTCCTGAAAATGGTATTCTGGATGGACTTTCGTCCCTCTCGTAGTAGGGTCAAACCACAAACACTTGAACATGACAATCTTCTTACATGGCAATCCGGTGAACTCAAACTCAATAATTTGTTCTATTAACCCGAAGAAATCAGATTGTGTATCACCGTTGGAAGCTTGTACACACACACCACTATTCATGGTTAATTTGCCTTCACCACGTTCCAAAGTTTCAAATTTATAACCATTGATGAAATATACGGGCCATGACACAACCTTTTTGGATGGGCCCCAAGCCAAACTATGTATCAACACATGATCCTCTTCTGGGGGGTGTAGGACTTTTCTATTCAAAACCTATAATATTGTTAATGAAACTTTTATATGTATATATATGTAATGCATAATAACATCCCAAAGATATTCAATGTGCATTTAAACTTACATAATCATGAAACCAATCACAAAAGCAATTGGCAATAGCAGTCGGATCTCCTTGTCCTACCGTATTTTGAAACTCTCTGCATGTGAAAATGAACAACAATTAATTAATAGTGGAATATTAATCGGATTGACATGTATTTATATATTATAAGTTAAAGTCACTTACTCGACGTAAGAGTCAACCTCTCTACAATTAAGTAGGATATATGTCCATGCCACGTGAAAATCTCTCCCCTTGGTCATCCATACAACCTTACATTTTCTGCTTACACGCCCTGGATGGTTGAAAATGGAAATTTGAGGATGAGTGGCTTTGGGGATAATGTCGAGTGAATGTCGTTATCTCCTCAAACAAATATGATTCCACTATGGATGCCTGAACCAAGGGCGGAACTCGAACCTTTTCATTGTAGGGGCCAAAATACTAAAGAATACTTGAACAATACCTCGAGAATTATATGCTAATAAATTTAGTGTATGATTCAAGACATTCCAACCATAACTAATTGTTTCCACACTCTTGGGTTCAATTACATTATGAAACTATGCAGTCTAACAAATGATAAAACTAGTTCAATTAAGTAAATGACCTGTAAAAATAGTTTGTATATCGCCAATTTTCAAATGCTCATAACTTTTTACTCAGATGTCAGATTGAAGCATATAATATATCAAATCGAAGGTCTCGACAAAAGGAACATATATACATAAAAAGAATTTGGATTGGGGGGGGCCATGGCCACCTCTGGCCACACTTGAGTTCCGCCTATGGATGCCTCCACCTTTTGTGGATTCATCATGTTCCCTTTCAACTTGAATAAGAAGCGCTCAGGTGGATACATCCATCGGTATTGTACTGGACCCCCTAATTTTGCCTCATATGCTAAATGTACAATGAGATGCTCCACACAATCAAAGAAAGATGGTGGAAATATCCTTTCCAACTGGCACAATATAAGAGGTGCGGCACGTTCTAAATCCTCAAGACATTTCATCTCAAGTGTGGATGAACATAATGATTGGAAAAATAAGCTCAATTTTGTCAATGGCCCCCACACACCCACGGGTAGAAGTTCCTTGAAAGCAATTGGTAGAAGTCTTTGCATGAACACATGACAATCATGACTTTTCATTCCGATTAGTCTACCCTCTTGCAATTGCGCACATCGACCAATATTGGAGACATACCCATCCGGAAATCTCAAGCGCCTTAACCAATTAATCAAGGTTGTCTTTTTATCTCTATCTAATGCATACACTGCTTTTGGTTTAGGGCCCTTATGGTTATCCTCCACCTGAAGCTCTGGGCGATTACAATATAGGTGCAAGTCCTTCCTCGAGCTGATGTTGTCTTTTGTCTTCCCCTTAACATCCATTACAGTGTTAATAAAGTTCTCAAACACATTTTTCTCAATATGCATGACATCAAGGTTGTGTCGAAGCAAATTATGCTTCCACTAAGGAAGCATCCAGAAAATGCTTTTCTTTGTGAACTTATGAGTTACACCATAGCCATCTGGATATTCACGTGGAGACTCCATGGCGGTCGGAAAACCTTGAACACGTTCCCACATCTCTCGACTTGATAAATACGGAATAGGAGGATCATCCTCAGTTCTCCCTTTGTAAAAGTTTCTCCTATCGTTCTTGAATGGGTGATCTAATTCCAACAAGCACCGATGGCAATCAAACCATGAAGCCTTCCGTCCATTTTGTAAACGAAAGGCTTTTGTGTTCTCCATGCAATGAGGACAAGAATAAATACCAGCAGTAATCCACCCAGATAACATGCCATACGCAGGAAAATCATTCACTGTCCACGTAAGAGTTGCACGCATCCTAAATTTTTTTCTAGTAGAAACATCAAATGTTGGCACACCCTCTCTCCACAACAAAAGCAACTCATCAATCAATGGTTGCATACAAATATCTATTAGCTTCTTTGGATTTTGTGGACCTGGAACAATGGTACTTAAGAACAAATAAGGAGATTTCACGCACATATCTGGAGGTAGGTTGTAGGGGTGACAATCACTGGCCAAGTCAAATATGTCTTGCCAAACTTACCAAATGGGGAAAATCCATCTGAACACAAACATAATCTCACATTACGAATCTCTGATGCAAACCTTGGAAAGGTTCTATCAAAATGCTTCCAAGCCTCAGCATCCGATGGTTGAGTCATATACCCTTCATCTGTTTGGTGTTCAGCATGCCAACGCATCTTTGAAGATGTTTCCTCCATAGCATACAATCGCAGCAAACGTGGGATCAATGGCAAGTACCGCAACACCTTATTAGGTATTGGCTTTCCTTTTTGAGACAAACAAGGTCGATACCTTGGACTATTGCAAAACTTACACTCATTGGCATTAGCGTCATCCTTCCAAAACAACATACAACCTTGGGGGCAAAGGTGTATCTTTTGCTGGGGCAACCCCAACTCTTTAGTCAACCTCTTTTGTTCATAGAAACTTTTTGGAAAGTTGTTGTCTTTTGGCAATACATCATTGACTTTCTGGAGCCATCTATCATACATCCACTCACGATTGTCCATGTCATATATGGTACCTATATTCAAATAAGTAATAATTACTAGATCAAAAACAAGAAAAACATTAGGAACGAATTAAAGAACCGGTGGCTAATTTTGTGGTTAAGGCTGAATATTTTGGCACTAAAATAGGTTACAATCACCAATGTATGTTGTTATTGTAAAAAAATATGAACATAAGCATAACACACGTACCAAATTCAAGCAATTATGGGTGATAGGCAAACGATAGATCGGTTTCAACTCTCAAGACCCAATCCGTTAGCCCCTAAATGAAGAACTTGTGCCAAACTTCGTGGCTACTCTCGTGGCTACTTCTGAAAAATTTCCCAAAAGCAAGAACCTTTCTTGCACCAACAAAAGCAAGAACCTTTCTTTCACCAACAAAAGCAAGAACCTTTCTTGCACCAACAAAAGCAAGAACCTTTCTTGCACCAACAAAAGCAAGAACCTTTCTTGCACCAACAATGGAAGAGAAATTGACCACTTGAACAAGAATGTACCAGATTCAAAAGAAGAAATCAATGAAACTTGGTTTCCATGTGTTTTTGTTTACTTGAGACAAATTGAAATGGGATGGAATAAGAGACAAAAATGTGTGATGAAAGTGATATTGCAAGGGAATTTGAAGAAAGGTAGGGTAAAGAGATCGAGTTCGTACGATTGTTGGTGTAGATTATTGAATGAAGGTTGGTATGGATCATTTAATGAGCTGCTGAATCACCTTTTTTTACCCACAAATTTAACCAAGAAAATAGCCACGAGTCATCAATGTAGGAGACGACTTGAACGTTGGGCGCCATTAATGGGCTATTTCAAAAAAAATTTGGGCTCATGAGCCTTATTGGGCCTTATTTGTCTTCAGGCCCACGACCGAACTCGATCTCATGAGGCGGCTATTTGAGCTTTCTTTTAGGGTTTTGGGACCACACAACCATCGAACTACTCCCTCCATTCCCCCCATTTCGCCTCTTGCCTCCATTCCTTCTTGCCTCCACAACCGATCGAACTACTCCCTCCCATTTCCCCCCGCCGGCTTGGCTTGCCCGTGTTCATCGGCGTCGAATCGTCCTCTCTCCACCAGCTTCTCCGATCCTCCAGGTAAGCCCCCGAATCGACTTAGCTTGCTCCCATTTCCCCCCGCCGACTTGGCTGCCTCCATTCCTCGAATTTTTGGATTAGATTTGCTATCCCACACCTTTTCTCTTTGTCAATCTCATTTAATTCATTTAGGTTGCAAAAATCTCCAAAATTCTATTAGATTAGATTTGCATGTCTTTGGATTAGATTTGCATATCTCTTGCCTCCATCTCTCTCCACCCTTTTTCTCGATGGTTTGTGCATGTCAATCTGAAACTAAAACTGATTGGCATGGTTTACATGTCTTTTGAATGATTTCAATGTCTTAAAACCCTAAAAATGTATTTGCATTTAGATCTGCACGTCTTTTGGATCTAAGGTTTATTTTTGTCTACATGTTCACTTAGAACAAACATCTCAACGAATCATGAATATTCTGAAACTGATTGGCTTTTAACAAATCTAATTCTTGCTGAGTACATGTTGTTTACATTTATTTGGTATAGCAAATTGACAATCAATCTGATTGGCTTATAACTGATTCGTAACAGAATTACAAATGTCTGGCATGCATTTATTTAGAATAGCAAAAGTAGAAGTAGTTTTTTTAAGTAGGTTGATGTGTGTGTTGCAACATAAATAGGATAAGAATGTTTTGAAATGCATTTTGAGCAGGTTTGGTAAGATAAGAATGTTTATGTCACTTGAGGTTTGGATCATGATTGTTTAAATGAGAATGGGTGCATTTATGCCTTTTAGTAACAATTTATTTGATTGCTTTACTTATTTTCTCAAAACACTTTTTCTATTTGTCAAATACTTCAATGCTCTATTTGATTGCTCTACTGAAACTGGTGCATTTCTTTTTTTTCCCAGTTTGTGGAAATGCCAAGGAAGTGGACACATGAGGAAGAGTTGATCTTCCTCAAGATTATTCGAGAGCTTAGTTCTCCCTTGGATGATACCCAATGCCCTAACTGGGTTGATGTGAATGAGCATTTTCGGTCTGAGTGTAGGTGCCCGTGTACAAGAATCACTGCGCGATCAAGGTACTATCACTTTTACAGGCTTTGGAAGAAATGGTGGGATTTCCGCCACACCAAGGGGGCGTTTTGTGGGATTCAACTACTTGGCAAATTATTGGTCATGAAGGATGGTGGGCGGGGAAGTTCAAAGTAAGTGTTTTATTTCTATTGTACAATACTACAATGTGACAGTGCTTGCTTAGTTAATTAATCTGATTTCCTCGTTTTTGTTGTCATGTATTGATTCTAATTCCTAAAACACCCAACATTGTTCATTAGAAAACATCATGTCATCATTACGCGTTTTCTGCCTTAGAGAAGATCATGTTGTTATTTAAGAACATCATTACATAATATTCTAGGGGTACCTAACTTATAAATTTGCACCATATAATAGAAATTCATGATTTCTATCACTTTTGTTCGCATAACACCTTTTCCATCACTTCTTATGTTTTGTTTTTATTATTTAAGCTTTGCACTTCTCTTGTTTGTTAGGAATGCCGCTATTACAAGCATTTCAGAACTTATGGCATGGACCCCAATATGAGTCGTCTTTTGGACGGTATTTGGAATGGTCGACTCATGGATGATGAAGGGATGGCGTTCTACCTGAGTAGTGACGATGAGGAAGAGGAGGAAGACGTGGGTTGTAGCAAACAAGAGGAAGAGGAAGATGAAGAAGAAGAAGAAGAAGAGGAAGAGGAAGAGGAGGAAGAGGAGGAAGAGGAGGAAGAGGAAGAGTAAGAGTAAGTTTAAGTTTAAGTGTAATGGTAAGTGTTAAGAGTAGGAGTAGGAGAATTGACATTTAGGGTTTTATGTGATCTATTCTATGGATTTTATGTAGCAAACAATGTTGGATGAATGTTGACATTGACAATTATGTTGGGATAAGCAGGTTTATGTAAGTTTGGGCAGGTTTAGGCAGGTTTATGTGCATTTTGGGGGAGGACCTGCCCAAATTTTATGTGTTTTTTCAGCAGGGTTATGACATTCAATTGTGAACATTTTATGTGTTTGCCCAAATGCATGTTTGGACCTCTTTAAGTGCACTATGTATAATTAAGGTCTATGGTGTTTGGAACATACATTTGAGGCATGTTTGTGCAAGATGAGGTTTAGAACAGATATTAAGTGCATTTTGAGAAGGTTTTCATGAATGAAAAGTACTTGGGCTAGTCTTGTGACTATTTTTGCATATTTGTCTCGAAATGAAGAACTCGTGGATAATGTCGTGGTTATTTTTGCAGATTTCTCACGAAACGAAGAACTCGTGGCTAATATCGTGATTGTTTCTGCAAATTTTTCCAAATAAACAAAGTTAGACACGAAACGAAGAACTCGAGACTAGTCTCGTGGTTATTTCTGTAGATTTCTCATGAAATAAAGAACTCGTGGCTAATCTCGTGACTGTTATCTCAGATGTTTCCAAACAAACTATGTTAGACACGAAAATAAGAACTCGTGGCTAGTTTTGTGGTTATTTCTAAAAATTCTAACGAAATGAAGGACCATTTATGAGTCAATGATTCAAATTACCCACACAAATATCCACAAACCTAGCCACGACTAGTATGTGGGTACTTAGCTCCAAAATTTGTCCTGAATATACACACGAATCTTTTTTCGTGGCTAATTAGCTACTACTCTAGAAATGAATCTAGTTGCGCAAAAAATTCGCGTCCATTGGCCTTAAAGTTAGCCACGAGCTTGTTTTCATGACAATATGGCCAGAAATCTACAACCAAATCTAGTCGCGCTCACTTTTCGGAACTATTCGGCCCCAATATTAGCCACATCGCTATATTTCATGGCCATATTACCGCAAACTGAAATATTTGTGGCTAAATTTATGGCCGTTGCCACCCAATTTACCCTCGCCAAAATTCGTGGCTAAATATTTTCTGGCTACAGACGCATTTTCCAACAGTGATTGTTACACACAGATCGTTATAGTCGGTTCATTAAACCCTCGTTGACCCCGCACGCCTCAACCAACCTCAACGCATACGTATTGTGCGAAGTCATATTGGAACCAGATGACAACGGAATCCGAGAGCGAGGACGGTTTCCCATTTTGTACCAATCATCCTATCCATATTATTTTGTGTACAAGTACACTTATCTGAGTTGTTTTTTAAGCATTTAAGAATAGTTCCACTTGGATTATTATGTACTTTGATTAGAAGAGACATAGTCTCAGAATACTTCTTTAAGATATACGGGCATTTACATCCCATGGCACTTAAAAAGTGCGACCACCCTCAGCGGTTGAGGATTATTTAAGATATACAAGCACCTACGTCCCATGGCACTTAAAAAGTGCGAACATCCCTCAACGGTTGAGGGATATGTGTAATGACCTTAGCTAGGGTTTTAAAAAAATCGACCTAGCGAGAATTAATTATTATTATTATAATATAATATAAGTCATAAGACTTTGCGTTCGGCTCCTTACAATGGAGCTTAAATAATGTACACACAACATCACATAGCAATAAGGCCTACATATACAACTAATGCAGCCTAAGATACGACTAGGAACAACAGTCATTAAATCTAGAAATTTAATACAATCCTATGTTCCATTTTATTCACACAGAAGTTCCCAGCATATAATAAAAACCTCATGATGTAAATCATGCTTTAAAATGAATGCGGAAAAAGGAACCGAGTTCACTTGCCTTAGGAATAAAGGTGAATTGATTGCGAAACGCACGCTCGAAAACTACGAACTTGGATTTGCTCCTATTTCAATCAACCACGAAATAAATTGTCGTTAATTTATTTCGTTAACTCTTCTACGTTGATCTTTTACGGAACTACAAAGAGATTTAAGTTTATAAAAATTATAAACTTGCATATTATATTAATAATATCCTTTTTATTAATATAACGAATATGTCATGAAAATTTTATTCATTATTTTCATGATATTAAATTAAAACTTAACATATATTAACTCAAGATTGTTTAATTTATTTAAAAGTGTATAGTTTAAACTTTAACCCAGACTCAAAGGTAAAACTCCTTATCTATATATTTTATTTAAATAGCCATGAAATATAATTTTATTAAAATACACCCATTTAGATACTTTTAATACCCATTTTAATTTAACAAAAAGAAAAGTTTTTTTTACAAAGCTAAAAACCGAAAATAAAATAAATTAATTAAAAAAAAATACTCTCGGTCGACCTGCTCACAGCAGTTAGTCATGGACATGGGCCGGGCTGGGCCGGGCCCGGGCCGGGCCACCACCGGGCCGGGCCGGAGAAGTAGGGCCCGGGACCGGACCGGTATTGTACCGGGCTGGAGCGGGCCGGGCCCCGGGCCGGGCCGGGCTGATATATATAGGCCCGGTCCTTTATTAAATTTCCGGGTTGGCCTTGGCCCGACCGGGCTGGGCCACAATTCCCCAACCCGGGCCCGGCCCATGGCCCAGGCGGGTTGGGCCCGTCTGGCCCGCGGGTTGGCCGGGTCGGGCCATTTTGGCCCAGAATTGCGGGCTGGGCCGGGCTGGGCTGGGCTGGCCCGCACAAATGTCCATGACTAACAGCAGTGCACAGACAGAGGCACGAACAAGCAGCCCCTCTTACAAAACTGAGGTGGGACATGGGTGGTTCGCTCGACGTCCTCGGTCGACGGCAGACGACGACGGTGGTGTATTCCGGTGCGTGGTTGGATGGCGCACCCGATGGTGGTGGTGGTGTGGCCTGTGGCGGTCGGAGACGGACACACGAGCCCAAAAACAGCCAACCATCCCCTGTTTTCACAAGTGACCGAAACGGATTTCAATCCCGATTGCTGAGCAATATAGAGAGTTTTTGTGAGGAATTTCTGAAGGGAAGTGCTTGAGTGTGATTCCTCTAGATCCAATGCCCTTTTTATAGTCTCAAATCACATCCAAAACGCCCCAAAATTTATTCCTTGCCATTAACCTCGAGCCAATGAAAGGTCAATCATTCAAGTGATATTTCGGCTTGTTAATGCGTCGATTCTCATCCAATTCATGCCAATTAATCCTCCTTATCCACGTCCCAACCTTATCCTTTCTCAATTTAAGAATTCATCCCCCAAACGTTTCGGATTCGAGGAACCCTAATCGTTCCTTCCTCCCACCTTCAAAATATAATCCGGTAACTTTTCATAAAATTGATTGAGGGGTTTGACAGAACACCTCATGGGCTTACCGGAACATCTTTCAGATCGAAAATCCGTTAAGAAACGAATAAGTTATGGCCAATTGAAAATTTCAACCCAAGCAAGGTTGAAGACAACCCAAATTCGGGTTTAATCAAATTGCTAAAAATTACACAAACAACACTTTAGTTTTGCAAAAGTGATAAAAATGCCCATTTTACCGTGACTTGTGGATTTTTAATAACTCAAATAAATATCATATGAACTTTAACTAATTTATTTGATTAAAACTTTAACTTAAAAGCATTCATCTAAATTTTAGAAATATAATTATAATACTTCTACGTATGTTCTATTACTTATAATTATTCTCTTATAATTTTAAATAATAAATACGACTCATATTATTCGTGGTTACATTTTGTCATATTATAATAATCATAAAACCATAATTCTTATGATTCACAATTAATATTTATAATACGAGACAATAATTTTTGTAACCTTTAATATGGTCTTAAAGTTATAAACCAATCTTATAACATTTATAACGTTATAACATTATAACTTTAAGAAAGTAAATTATGGAAATATTTTATTATATTAAAGAAAAATGTAAAATTACGTTTTTACCCTTTATAAAAAATGAAGGATATTACAATAGTACCCCCTTAAAAATAGTTTCGTCCCGAAACTAGCTTAAACTCAACTAGGAAGTTCCTACAAAAAATGAGGGTCATTACACCTACGTTGATGTTCAATGGTGGGCACAAGTCCATCTTCCATGTAGATCTTATGCATGCATAATGATGGTGACATACCATAAATATCCTCAAGTGAATAACCTATGGCCTTCCTATGGGTCCTAAGAACACCAAGCAATTTTCTACCTCTTCTTCATTTAAATTAGCATTAACAATCACGGGAAGGGTAGAATCAGGACCTAGAAATGCGTACCTCAACGAGTCAGGGAGCACTTTAAGCTCAGGAGCAGGCTCTGGTGGGGTGAGAATGTGCTCATCCTGCTCCGTCTTAAGAATCTCCTCGAGGCACTCGGAATCGGAGACGAACTCGTTATCACTTTCTAGTAGGGTCGTTACCGACCAAGATGGGGTCGTTAACGATTCAAAAGCGACTATATTTTCTTCGGAATTTACCCCTAGTGGTCTCGGTACCGACTTTGGTGGGGTCGGTAACGTGGCATTTTCTTCCTCAGCTTCAGAAATTTCTGCTAGAAGCGTTGTTACCGAGGATGGGTTTCGCGGTAACGAGTCAATAGTTGCGCAATCCTCATCATCGGCGCTTGTAGGCCCCTTCAAAGCTAAGATTTGGTTGATCAGCTCCTCACACTTGATAAAATCTGAGCGTGTGTACACCATCTTGACTTCCTCATTGGTGGACTCCTTCATGGTTGGGTTGAATCGAAATTCCACCACTTCATCTCCAATCACAAAAGTGAGGAGCCCCTTCTTAAAGTCAATGATGGCTCCAGCTGTAGCAAGGAAAGGTCGTCCAAGGATGATTGGCATAACAGGATCCTCCGGCATCTCCATGACGATGAAGTCGTTGGGGACGAAGAGCTTGCCAACTTGAACGGGAAAGTCATCGACCACTCCAGTAGGCTTCACACACAAACCGTCCGCCATATAGAGCCTCATGTTGACCGGCACCGAAGGTCCCATGTTGGTCTTGGACCAAACTGAGAGAGGGAGTAAACTTGCGCTGGCACCTAAATCACACAGAGCTATGAAACGGTAAGCTCCAATACCAATCGTGATAGTAAACTTACCTGGGTCGCCGAGCTTCTCCGGGAGGTCTAGGGAACGAACTTCATCTGTTAACTCTGATATGGACCTTTTCCTGGACAAAATCTCTTTCAAAAACTTAGTGTAAGTTGGCATTTCGCTTAGGGCATCAGCGAATGGTATTGTAATGTTTAAGCCCTGAAGCACTTTAATGAAGCGCCTAAACTTACCTTTCGTGACATCTTTAACTTTCTTGGATGGAAAAGGAAGAGTCTTAGGAGGATTCGGGGCAAAAATAGGCCCGGATCGAGGCTCAACTGGCTCGATAGAAGGTTCCACTAGCTCAGATATAGGGTCGATAACGACCCTAGGAGCCTCGATAGGAGGATCGAGTTCAAAAGACTTACATGTCAGAGATGTGTCATTAACGACCCTGGAGGGTGCAGTAACTACCCTATTGGGCTCGGTAACGGCCTTAGCTGGGGCCATTTATTCTTCTTCTCGCTTCGTTTCCTTAAGCATTTCTCGTTCAGACAGCTTCCTTCCGCTCCTTAAATGCATAGCGGCTATTTGACCCCTTGGGTTCTCATCGGGATGGCCCGGTAATTGCCCTTGAGGTCTAGGAATTTGCACCGCAAGGTTTCCTAGCTGTGAATGATATTCTCCCTCCACGTCTTGAACTCTCTTAGTTGAGCTAGCACGCCCTTCATTTGGCTGCTCAAATCAGCCCAGACTCCTTCTATCTTGTTGTTCACTCCGTTGATTCCTTCATCGAGTCCTTGCACCCAGGATGGAGGATCTTGATAGCTGGGAGGCCTATAAGGTGCGGGCTTTTATTCTTGTGGTGGAAGTGCGTTTCCATGCCCTTGACCGTAATTACCCCAAGTGGGATAGTTGTTGTTCCTGTCTGCATAGTTATTGGCCTGATTTCTATATGGACCTCTCATATAGTTAGTTTCCGCATAAGCCTCAGTGGCTCTTACCTGCTCAATGTTAGTGCAAACAGATGTACCATGGGCTTGAGACCCGCATTCTTGACAAGATTGAGAGGTTTTGAAGAAACTTACCTGCTTCTTGAGCCGGTTGATCTCATCTTGCATAAACTGGAACTTCACATTCGGATCCACCTCAATATTTAGATCATACATCTTCCTTTGGGGTTGCTTGGCTTGCTGTGTTCCGTACATCGCATCATAGTTGGTTAGCTTGTCTAGCAGCACCCATGCCTCGTCGGGGTTCATCTCTATGAAACCGCAATCGGTATGCAAATTGATGCTGTCTTTTGTTGCCGCGTTGATCCCTTGGAAGAAGATCTCTTGGAGCACATATGGAGATTGCCCATGGGTAAGGCATTGTCCCAGAAGCTCCTTGAATCTCTCCCACGTCTCGACAAACGACTCGTTATGCAGCTGGTGGTAAGAGGTTATGCGCTTCCTAAGCTCCATGTCTTGGCGGGCGGGAAGAACTTCATCATGAACAAGTCGTGCAAAGCTCTCCACATCGTTATCGACCTAGGAGAAAGGCTTTCGAGCCAGCTCAGGGCCTTACTTGCAAGAGACCACTTAAAGGCCTTCAAAAGAACATACTCAAGAGATACATCATCAGCAGCAATAGTATCACATAAGTAGTAAAATTCTTCACATGTTCCATCTGGCATTCGGTCGGTTTTCCTTCAAACTAAGCGCTCTTGATCAAAGATATCAAATGAAACTTGATCTCGAAGGTACGATTAATCTTAGGAAGCACATTTGCCGATTCTGGCACCCTTAGTTCTGGGTGCATCTATTGCTTGGCATTCCTCGGGATGACATTCAATTGCTCCTATAAACGAGAAGCTACTTCCTGTTCACGATGAGCCACAGCAGCTTCAACATCTCTAGCCTGTTGCATCTCCTCCATTTGCAAGCGGAGGTCAGCCATCTGTGTAGCGAGTTCTTCAGCAGTTGTCATTGCACGATTCTCTCGTAGTCTGCGATGAAAAGTTTGTTCAAGCTCGGAATCAAATAAAGGATTATCGAAATAAAGATTGCGCCTTCCCGATTGCATAAACTGAGAAAACAAACAAAAACAAACAAATTAAAAACAAAAACGAGTCTGGGCTATTCCCAAACCCTAAAAGCAACTAAACACAGCACTATCGTCTCCCCGGCAACGGCGCCAATTTGTTGAGAGGGTGCTTGATCTACCTAATCAAACAAATAAATTTATAAGATCAAGACCCCGCTGAGTATAGCGGAGTCAGGTTCGTCCACGGGAGAGGATGTCTATATCTAATTGCTAATCTAAAACACGTAAAAACACACAAAAAGCAACGCAAACTGGACATTGAGAAGGCTCGGTAACGACCTAGGACAGGTCGGTAACGAGATGAAACTGGTTACGAGTTTTTATCCAATATGAGAAGAAATCTAGGGTTTAGGGTTCACCATAACATAGCCATGCATATCAAGTCCTATGAATAATAAAGATCATACCTTTTCACATAAGATATCAACTTTCATTGAAAAGAGAAGCAAATTAACCAACTTTCGCAAATCAATTCACTTTAATCCACCTATTTCGATCTATGGTCTTCAACTTTCGTTTCAAACTGTTGGATCGTGACGCGTTAGTAACAATACAGGGAACTAGTAAGGTTCCCTGGGCAGCGGAAATAAACAATAGAGCACAGAATTTAGAGAGGAAAACTTTCTGTCCGACCAACAAGTCGTAGAAAGAAAAACCTCTACCCCTGAGACTCCTTCTCAGAGGATTTTCAATAGAATACTTTTATTAAGTTTCAACGATTACAAGGCAAGTCAAGTTCCCTGGTAACTAAGGCACCGACCAAAGTTCAACCAACTAGACTTCTACAACCCTAAGCGTAAACCTAAGACAAAGTAAACTACTGACTTACTTGTGGATTCTTCACCGGAAAAAGCCACACACTCGTACACTTGAAAAGCTCTCTCTTCAAGTTCTTCGTCTTCAATCACTCTCAGAACCACACCTTTAACCCTAGCTAAGCCTAGCTATTTATAAGATAAGTTAAGTCTGATCTCACACGTAATTCTTGCCTAATTACGCTGATATTCCACTTAACAAATCCCACACAATAAGGAAAAAAGATTGTTTGTGATTTCGGATCCTCAACCATGTCGATTCTTCCCAAAACCGAATGATCTCGGATTTCCTAAGATAAGATCGTGTGAAGATTGATCTTATCCTCTCTTTTATCTCCTTAAGCAACCGCCTACAGCTGGAAATCTTCGTAGAAGATCGCTCGCAGAAGATAAGGTAACTTGCCATTTATAGAAAGTCGTGTTCCTTCTGAGACGCGCTTCCTAAATCTGTCACTCGTTCCCTCCATCGTTCCTCACGATGTTCCGTCACTCGTGACCATGTATCTATTTTCCTGAAACACTTACATGTAGAAGCAAGTTATATTAACTAAGTTTGTTATCATCAAAACTAAGAGAAACCATGGAACAACCATTGTTCCAACAATTTCCCCCTTTTTGATGATGACAAACCTATACAAAAATGCATATCTAGAAACCAGTAGAAATATAGTTCAGAAAAAAAATTCTTGTATGGTTCCCCCTTAACAGATGCACTGTTGTTCCTACTCTTTAGAGTTAACAACATATTCCCCTTTTAACAACATATTCCCCTTTAGCCAAAGTTCCCTTTGTATTTCCTGGATAGAACGCATCTCTGCATTTTTCCTAACTTCCCCCTTTTGACATCATCAAAAGATCAACAATCATCAAGTACAACATAGAGCAAATGAACAAATTCAATTGAAACTTAAACCATTCATAAGCAAAAGATAATTATTTTTATAGATAATTGTTGTAGGGGTCACAGCATAGAGAAAACATAAAAACATAAAAGTCTTAACATCCAAGAAACAAAAGAAACATTTTAAACTGAGGATAGATAGTCTAAGGAACTAGAGAGGGTCCACATCATGGTTCGGAGGAGGTGGAATCAGCAGTAGCAGTGTCAGCGTCTCTCTTAGCCAGGTAACTAATGACATTACGCAGCTGAGAGGATATCTTTTGAAGCTCATACAACATCTTGGCATTAACACTTCCAACAACCTTCTTAACAATTTTCTTCGCCATAGACCCTTTTGACTCGCCTTGGAACTTCATCCTCGAGAAATTTCTCATAACCAAGTTAAACTTCTCTTTAGTAACACATAGATTTTTCGGGACTGCAGAAGTAACTTGATAAGTTCCCTTTTTTTTCTCAACCCCTTTTTTTTTAACCTCTAGAACACCTTTTCTGTTGGAGCTTTTGCTTCTTCACCACTGTTTTTGGATTCACATTACCTTTGAGCATTGTTCCCCTCCTCGTTACCAAGAGTGGATAAAAAGGCTTGTTTGAACAGACAAGGGACAAGAGATGTTCCATTCAAACTTTTTGTGGGCTTGGGATATTTTTGACATCCAAACAATTATTCCCCGTTTCAAGGTAATGAAGGAGGTTCATAGGGAACGTTTACTTGGACCAGACTAGGGATAGCTTATAACCAACTATCATTTCGGCTTGAAGTGAGGGATAGAATAGATCAAGTTGGTTATTTTGGGCCAAAAGAAAATCTTGGATGTAAGCAAATTAGTTTTAGTTCCTTTTAGCATGCAATACTTGACAATTATATACAACATCTATGCATAGAGGAAGGATATAAGCCATTAGAAAACTTGTCAAATGATATGTGGTTACCTGAGAAGTTGCCTCTTTAGTCAAGCACTGAGGGAATAGAGGACCGGGACTTGTTTACTCCAAGGAAATCATTCCTAGCAACATCCTCAGATGCTCATAGGGTTTTCTATCCAAAGCCTTGGTAAAAATATCTTCCACTTGATTTTCAGTCCAAAATCCACCAATTGTTGCTTTAACATAATACCTGGGAACAACAGGCAGCTGCTGCGACATACTCCGCTTCAGCCGTTGAAAGAGCAACCGAATTTTGCTTCTTCGATCCCCAAGACACCAAACAGGGACCAAAAAATTGGGCCATGCCTGATGTGCTCTTCCTATCTACCAAGTGACCTGCAAAATCTGCATCCGAGAATCTGACAAGATGGAACGAGTTGTGTCTTGGATACCATAGACATAACCCATCGTTCCCTTTCATGTATCGCAGAATTCTCTTCACTTCTTTCAGATGTGTTTCTTTAGGATTGGCCTGGAATCTAGCACAAAGACACACACTGAACATAATATCTGGCCGGCTGGCCGTTAGGTACAATAGGGAACCAATCATGCCACGGTACATCGTTTGATCAACATCAACACCATTAAGATCAGCATCAAGACGAGTATTAGGAGAAATAGGGGTATCAAAACTTTTTGTAGAATCCATACCATACTTCTTCAATAGTTCCTTGATGTACTTTTGTTGATGTACCTTTGTTCCCTCATCACTTTGTACCACTTGTAGACCAACAAAGAAAGTGAGTTCACCGATCATGCTCATCTCAAACTCACTACTCATGAGATTCTTGAAGCTTTCTACAAGTTTAGGGTTAGTAGAACCAAAAATAATATCATCAACATAAACTTGAACTACTAAAACCTCACCGTCTTGTTCCCTTAGGAACAATGTCTTGTCGATCACACCACGTCTGTATCCATTGGCTAATAGAAACTGAGCGAATCTATCATACCAAGCACGAGGAGCCTGTTTGAGACCGTAAAGGGCCTTATCCAGTACATAGACATGGTCAGGGTGATCAACATCTTCAAATCCTGGAGGTTGTAGCACATAAACCTCTTCTTGTAGGTACCCATTCAGGAATGTTGTCTTCACATCCATTTGATACAGCTTGAATCCTCTGTGAGCAACATAGGCGATTAGAAGACGAATGGCTTCTATTCTTGCAACAGGAGCGTACGTTTCATCGTAGTCAATCCCTTCTTGTTGATTGTACCCTTTTGTGACAAGTCTCGCCTTGTTCCTTGTGACAGCTCCGGTGTCATCAAGTTTATTCCTAAAAACCCATTTTGTTCCTATAGCCATTTTGTGCTTTGGCTTGGGAACTAATCTCCATACTTTGTTCCTCTCGAACTGGTGTAGTTCCTCTTGCATAGCAACTATCCAATCAGGGTCTTTTAATGCTTCCTTCACATTCTTTGGCTCTGCAAGAGAGATAAACGCATTGAAAGCACAAAAATTCTTAATAGAGGAACGAGTAAGCACACCTTTTTCATATGGAGTGATGATGTTGTCAACAGGATGATCCCTCTTTTGATGGTAATTCCTGACTTCAATTTGAGTGGGATCTGTACTTGACTCCTCTTGTTCCTGTTGGCTTGTCGTTCCATGTGAAGTTCCTTCCCCATGATCTTCCTCTATTTCTTCATTTTATGAAGTATCATCCTCAGGAACTAGGGCACTTTCTGTGTCATCTCCATCCAAGTCGGGACTTGGAGGCATAACATCATCATTTGGAGCTTGTGCACCTTTATCTGGATCGACTTCATCATCTGAATCTGTATTTAGAGCCTTCAGTACATCCTCGTTACTAGAGAGGTTCCCTCCATTTTTGGACTCGTCAAAGACAACATGAATGCTTTCTTCAAACTTCTTAGTCCTTTTATTGAACACCTTGTAAGCCTTGCTGTTGGATGCATATCCCAGAAAGATACCTTCGTCACTCCTTGGATCAAACTTGCTAAGCTCGTCTTTTCCGTTGTTGTGAATAAAGCACCTGCACCCAAAGACTTTCAAGTAGGAAATATTTGGCTTTCTGCCCTTGATTAGTTCATATGGAGTTTTAGAGAAGTTGGAACGTATGGTGACTCGATTAATGATGTAGCAAGCGGTACCGACTGCCTCAGCCCAAAAGGACCGAGGCAAGTTACTTGCCAACATCATAGTTCGAGCCATGTTTTGTAGTGTTCCATTCTTTCTCTCAGTTACGCCGTTCTGTTGAGGAGTCCTTGGCGCAGAGAAGTTCTGAGAAACTCCATGTTCATCACAGTAGCTATGTAACATGGAATTCTTGAACTCTGTTCCATTGTCAGACCTGATAGATTTTAACTTCTGCTCTGTTGATGCTTCTACCTTCTTGATCCAGCTTTTGAAAGCCATGAACGTCTCATCTTTGGAACCTAAAAAAAGAGTCCATGTATATCTAGTAAAATCATCAACAATAACAAAAATGTACCTGCTACCACCATGACTTCTCACCCACATGGGACCACACAAATCCATGTGTACCATCTCAAGGGGATGAGAGGTGCTGACTGACAACTTAGGCTGAAAAGATGACTTGCTTTGTTTTCCTTTTGCACACTCTTCACACAAGCTTTCCTTTTCTGTAAGAACTTTGGGAAGTCCTATCACCAGGTTTTGTGAGTAAAGTTTGTGAATTCCTTGATGATTTGCATGACCAAACCTCCTATGCCAGAGGTCAGTCTTGTCACCAAATGTCACAAAGCAAAGATCTTCTTGTGGTTGGAAACTTGAGTCGACAAAATACACATTGTTGCGCCTCTTTCCTTTCAGGACCACAAGATTTGATTTCAGATTCTTGATCATACAGCCTTCTGAGGTAAAAGATACCTCGTTGTTCCCTTGGTCACAAAGCTGAGCAATACTCAACAAGTTGTAACTAAGACCTTTCACCAAGCTTACATCTCTGACGCTGATCTTGTCATTTAGCTTGACTTCACCTGTTCCAATGATTTCTCCTTGATTGTTGTTGCCAAAGGAAATGTTTCCTCCAGCTTTGTTTTGAAGTGAGGACAGAATACTCTTGTTCCTTGTCATGTGACATGAACACCCGCTGTCAAGGATCCAGCGGATGTTCCCCCTCACTTCAACCTGCAAGAAAGAAATCATGTTTTAACGACCCAAGCCTGCTTAACCTTCCCGGGTCGGTTAGCATAGCTCACAGAATGATAGATTTGTGATTGAACTAAAGTGGCTTTCTGTGGGCTCTTGGAACTAGAAGCAACACTTGAGGGATCAACATAGTTTTTCCTTTTGTCAGCTTTAGAGTTTTGCTTCTTTTGTGGTTGTGGAGATGGTTTCTTTTTATTCTGATGAGATTTGTCATACCCTTGATTTTTCTTACCAGACCACTGTTTCTTGTTGTTCCCTGTGTTCTGGTTTTGACTCCTTTTGTTAGACTCTTCTAACCTAACTTTACAGTCTTTTTGAACATGACCACCCCCACCACAGTGATAGCACACCCTATAATATTCACCAAGATAGCGCTTAGGATGTGGTTTCTGGAGGGTACGTTCCTTCGCACGTTCCTTGGAAGGAAATCTTGGAAGGAACTCTATGCTGGTTCCCTTGAGACTGTTTTAAGTATATTTTATGAGCCGTTTTACCAGAATACCATTCAGAGTTGTTGTTCAGATTACTTTCAAGAATCTTGACTCTACTCTCTAGATGAGTTACCTTATCTCTAGCGGATTGCAATTCCCTAGCTTTTCTTTCCATTTTCTCTTCAAAGGTAAGGTCATCAGGAGGATATTCAGATTTGTTTTTTCTATAACCAATACCACACCTAGCCGGATTGAACACAATTTGAGTTCGTTTACACAACTCATTCTCTAAATCTTCCTTTTTGAGTTTATAAGCAAGTATATCCGATCTAAGCTCATTATTGGTTTCAGTGAGAGTCTTAATATCTTCATTTAAAGTCTTACACTCTGGGCAAGGAACAACAGTAGTGACAATGGATTCTGATAATTTTTCTTCAAGATTAAGACATTTCTCATCAGAGGCTCCTATTTCTTCTTGCATCTTTAAATTATCTTCAAAAAGCCTTTTAACAATGATAAGAAGATCAGACTGTTTAGCATTTTTTAAACTATCAAGGAATTGATCAGGAGTTACCTCTGGGTCAGCATCTTCAGTCTTCAGAGTCATGGCACAGATCTTTGTTTCAGATTCATCATTTGAGTCAAGATCCCATGCAGCGATGTAGGCCTTCTTCTTTTCGTTCCCAGACTCGTTACCTTTGGGGCAACTTTTTGCATAGTGACCCTTCTCTTGACAGTTGTAACAGGTAACTTCCTTGATGTCTTTCTTCTCTGAGCTGATCTTCTCTTGTTCCTTCCATGCTCCTTGCTTTTTGCCTTTTTTGTAAAAGGCTTTCATTGACTTTGTTATGAGCGCCACATCAGAGTCCTCCTCTGTAGTATACACCTCTCTTCCTGCGGTGATGTTCTCAATGGCTTTTTCAACCTTGAGAGCAATGCCTTTGCCGGAACTTGAGATACTACTTTTGATCTTTTCATATCACTCATAGTCCGTCAGCTTTCCAAAGATTTCATGAAGAGTGCAAGTCTTCGTGATTGGATTTTCTTTCAGCAAGCCTCTGGTAACAACATACTTAGGACCGAGACCATCAATAATCGCAGAGACCTTTTCTGATTGTGTGATGGTTTTCTCGATACCTAGATGATTGATGCGATTCACCAAGGCTTCAAACCGAGATTGGTATGTTGCTATGGTTTCTCCATCCTCCATATTGAAGTTTTAAAACTCCTTCTTAGCCTCTTTATGATGAATTTCTTTCAGATCCGTGCTACCAATGTGCATCTGCTCAATGGCCGCCCATGCTTCTTTGGCGGTTTTACAGTTCACCACCCTTAGCAGATCTTCAGCACCCAAGGCATTGTTGAGAAGCATTTGTGCCTTGAAGTTCTTCTCCATTCATGTCCACTCAGCTGGTCCCCATTCAGATTTCTTGTCCTTCTTGGCTTCAGGAATGACATAGTCTCCATCCTCAATGACTGACCATGCTTGGTAGTCATTGCTCTTAAGCCAAGTGGCAAAGAGGATTCTCCAGTAGTCGTACTCTCCAGGAACAAGAAGTGGAGGCTTATTGTTTCCAATTCCTACATTGGGAGTGTTGTTTGAATTCATTCTGTATTCCTGCACTAACACACAATCTAGAGCAAACCTGCTCTGATACCAATTGTTGGATCGTGACACGTTAGTAACAATACAGGGAACTAGTAAGGTTCCCTGGGCAGCGGAAATAAACAATAGAACACAGAATTTAGAAAGGAAAACTTTCTGTCCGACCAACAAGTCATAGAAAGAAAAACCTCTACCCCTGAGACTCCTTCTCAGAGGATTTTCAATAGAATACTTTTATTAAGTTTCAACGATTACAAGGCAAGTCAAGTTCCCTGGTAACTAAGGCACCGACCAAAGTTCAACCAACTAGACTTCTACAACCCTAACCGTAAACCTAAGACAAAGTAAACTACTGACTTACTTGTGGATTCTTCACCGGAAAAAGCCACACACTCGTACACTTGAAAAGCTCTCTCTTCAAGTTCTTCGTCTTCAATCACTCTCAAAACCACACCTTTAACCCTAGCTAAGCCTAGCTATTTATAAGATAAGTTAAGTCTGATCTCACACGTAATTCTTGCCTAATTACGCTGATATTCCATTTAACAAATCCCACACAATAAGGAAAAAAGATTGTTTGTGATTTCGGATCCTCAACCATGCCGATTCTTCCCAAAACCGAATGATCTCGGATTTCCTAAGATAAGATCGTGTGAAGATTGATCTTATCCTCTCTTTTATCTCCTTAAGCAACCGCCTACAGCTGAAAATCTTCGTAGAAGATCGCTCGCAGAAGATAAGGTAACTTGCCATTTATAGAAAGTCGTGTTCCTTCTGAGACGCGCTTCCTAAATCTGTCACTCGTTCCCTCCATCGTTCCTCACGATGTTCCGTCACTCGTGACCATGTATCTATTTTCCTGAAACACTTACATGTAGAAGCAAGTTATATTAACTAAGTTTGTTATCATCAAAACTAAGAGAAACCATGGAACAACCATTGTTCCAACACAAACCTTATTCCTATTCAAATTCACAATCTTTTCTTTCAATCAAATTATGAACATTAATTTACTTCAACCATCGCCAAAGTTTAAACACAAATAGGTAGAAATAAGATCAAAGACAATTAATTCATGGATTCATATTATCAACATGCATAACTAAGTTGGGATTTTACCCCAACCCTAGAATAAAAGACTACTCACACATAATTGAAGAATAAACGCAGAAATTTCAGCAAGAAAACATGTCTTTTAATTGAACCAAAAAAACTTACAAGAATTATCAATCACAATGTACTTGAAATTCACGCAAGAACACACCGAAATCCAAAGCAATTCTCTCGCCTCTCTTCTTGCGTCCCTAACGAGTTCCAAGCATGCAAACCCCCCCGCCCCAAACTAAGTCTTTTCTCTTGCTTAAATAGTAAAAAACTATCTAAAGAAGTCTATCTAAAAGATATAAAAAAACTATCCATAAAAGGTTTCGGAATAAAATCTAATAATTAAATCTCGAATCTGCGCCGCCTACCGACACGGGGGTACCTCGATACTGTGCCCCGTCAGGGTCGGTAACATAGATGAAAATCTCGAATCGGTACCGAGTTCATTTTTATACACTAGAAGTTCAATTTTTTATGTTAGGAGTTCAATTTTTTATATTATATGAATTCCATTTTTATATTCCGCGAGTTCTTTTTTTTTTATCTATGACAAGTTCAATTTTTATGTGTTGTGAGTTCATATTTCATATAATTCGATTTTCATGAAAATAAAAAAAATATTCTAAAAATAATTGATTTTTTTTCAAAATTTCAAATTAATGTTTTTTTACAAAATAACCTTTTTAAATCTTAAATATGGCAGTTCAATTTTTATATACTTACGAGTTCATTTTTATACACTAGAAGTCCATTTTTTTATGTTAGTTCAATTTTTCTATATTGTATGAGTTCAATTTTCATATTCTACGAGTTTAATTTTCATCTATGTTAAGTTCAATTTTTATGTGATGTGAGTTCATTTTTTCTTGTAATCCCGTTTTCAGAAAAATTAAAAATTAATAAAAAAATTTAAAAATATAAAATTTAAAAAGGATGAATTAAGTAAATAGCAAAAAAAAATACCTAATTAGGTGGATATTTAGGAGAGTGTGAAAATTAGCTAAATAGCAAAACCCCCCATCACCCACCCCCACCCCACTCCCACCGAGTTGACTCGGTTGTTGACCGGGTTGACTCGCCCGTTGACCGAGTTGACTCGGTTGTTGACCGGACTTTGACCGACCGTTGACCCGCCGTTGACCGACCGTTGACCGACGTTGACCGACCGTTGACCGGCGTTGACCGTCATCACAATCATCACTATCATCACATTCATAACTGTCATCACAATTTTTTTCACCGTCATCACAATTTTTAAAAAGTGTAATAAAAGGTGAAAAGTGTCATCAAAATGTCTTCATGACACTTTTTTATGACAAAAAGTATCATCAAAGGCATTCAACCATATAAAAACAACCGTCATCACACGGTTCGAACCGTCATCAACTGTCATCACTTGTCATCGTTACTTGATGACGGTTTGATTGTCATCAACTATCATCTCTATTTGATGACAGTTCAATTAATTTGTCATCAAAAGGGTCTTGATGACAAACAAGTATCATCAAGTGTCATCAAACTGTCATCACATAAGCGTCAATCAAACAACCGTCATCAAGTGTCATCACTCAAAGTTTGTTCGTTTTTATCATCATCACAAAAAATAGTTATCATCAAATCTCACCACCACATAAAAATAGTTGTCATCACCGCATAAAAAACAATTGTCATCACAAACAAAAAAACAAAGTTGTCATCAAATATTTATCATCATGTTTAATTTTTTAGTGTCATCAAATATCATCACGTTTAATTTTTTAGTGTCATCACATATAATTTTTAGTATCATTATTCAAAGTGTCATCAAATATGTGTCATCACGTACGATTTTTTCATAAATTGTCATCAACTGTCACCACTACTTGATGATGGTTCGATTGTCATCAACTATCATCACAAATATCATCTCTACTTGATGACGGTTCGATTGTCATCAATCGTCATCGCTATTTGATGACGGTTCGATTGTCATCAATTATCATCGCTACTTGATGACGGTTCGATTGTCATCATATTTGATGACGGTTCGATTGTCATCAATTATCATCTCTACTTGATGACGATTCAATTGTCGCTAACTGTCATCACTCTTAATGACGATTTGATTGATTTGTTTATCATCAAAAGGGCCTTGATGACAAACAAGTGTCATCAAAAGACCTTGATGACATTGATTTGTCTGTCATCAAAAGGGTCTTGATGACAAACAACCGTCATCAAGTGTCATCAAACTTTCATCACGTAAAGTTTCTTCATTTTTTATAATCACTACAAAAAATAGTAATCATCAAATGTCATCATCATATAATATAAAAATAGGTCGCATCACCACATAAAAAAATAATTGTCATCACTAAAAAAAACAAGTTATAAAAAAATCATCATTTGTGATCACTAAATGTAAACACATCATTCTACCACATCAAAACAACCGTCATCAATAAATAAAAAATAAATTTGTCATCAAATATCATCACTTGTCATCATGACAATATTTTTTAAATTAATAAGCTTATGTGGGATTTGAACCCACAACATTTTTCATTAAGAAAAATGCTCTACCATTTAAGCTAATAGGTCAAACACATTTTATAGTGAGTGTATATCAAATAAATATCATTTTACAATAGCATGTAGAAGCTGAATTTAAAAATGAAACGAGATTACAGCTTACCATATACGTTAATAGAAGCATCATAATCATTAATTGTCCCAACTTTTTCATTGTCATCACAATTTTTTCACCGTCATCACTGTATTTGAAAATAGAAAGTAATCAAACATGAAAGATTACAAACACTGCATTTAACCAGAAATGTTATTTACAAATACTGCATTTAACCAGAATGTAAATAACATCTCAGACCAATTCATGAAGGGTAAAAAATTAACACAAAAACATATAAGACTTTCATAGTTTCATTATCACTAAAGTCAAAGATGTTTTCTTAAACTCTTAAAGAGTAGTTGGGGCAAGTACTAGCTAGTGTTGTGGTTTACTACTTAATTGCACATTACTACTCCATTCATATATCATATGTGAATGGACTGTATATGAGATTAGAATAAAGAGAAATTTTATATGACTAACTCAATATAATATAAAATTGAACAAATAAATATACATGGAGATAAAAACTTCCAACTGCATGAAACAATAACAAAGAGACCAGACCATACCTGGTCAAATTGACGAGAAAGATCAATTTCCTGCTCATTTCTGATACATTACTCATCTTGCAGAATTTATGTGTTCAAAATCATCTTAATTAGTACCTGCATGACATTAATTCTTCAATTAGACTGAGCAGTGGCCCCATTATTCACATAGCCAAGGGAACAGAGAAAACAAGCAAAACACCGTCAACAATTCAGACGGCCCCTATTGTTGTCGTGGAAACGATCCTCCTCCATCGTTCTCCTCGATTCTATCTACCGCTCAATTGACTATTCTGGTCACGAGCGCTCCCAGTCGCGTTTGCAGCAGATCGGAGATGAAGGTTTGAAATGCAGAAATTCAAACTCCAAGGCGGCGATGATGATGATGATCGAGGAGTAGCAGTTGCTTTCTAGAGAGATCAGTGAGGAGTAGCAATTTTTCTAGCGTCTCCTGTCTCGGCCACCGGCTGCCGCCACCTCCACCGCCGACAGATTCCTCGCCTCCCGATCCGCATCTACTTTTGCATCTCCGATAGACGCCATGTACGAGCTCGTTTCATGAGCTCCGGCTCCGCCTTCTCGATGCGCTCCGTTGGCGGCCGCTGCTGCTCCAGCGTTTTCCCCGGCGGTGGCGGTTGCTACTCCTGGTTGTAGCATGGATCCAAAAGCGGAAATCCTAGATTTGAAAGATTTGAAAGCCCTAGATCTGGAAACGGGAGGATAGCAAGGAGAAGGAGAAGGTGAAAGATCTAGGGTTGTGTCGAGTGGAAGAGGAGGAGAAGGAATATGAAGATGAAGAATGAAGGCGAATAGCTCCGATGGGGATGAGATTTGTCGTCGTTCTGAATTGTGGGGAAGAGAGGTGCGGAAAAAAAATAAAAGGAGGGTTTTTATACTTAACAAAAAACTAATTTATTAAGGGAGCTTAACAAATACCTAAATAGGGTAGTTTAAAATGCTTTTGAGCTAAATTTGTTCATTAAAAAATAAAAAAAATTGTGACCATTCAATACATAAGAAAGAAGTAAATCCAATAGTTGAAATTAGTCATCACTATAAGTCTTGTCCTTACCACAAGAGTGATTCTCACTGGAATCATGCCCTACCTATATATACATATATATATATATGGTTAGGTTCAAGTAAGGAGAGTTCTTACGGTAAATAGTAAGGAGCTTTTTCAGCCTTTAGATTTTTAAGAAATCAATGGATATATGATTTTTAGGTATTAAAAGAAAAAGAAAAAAAAATCTAATGATATCTTAATTTCTCTCTCTTCTTTCCATATTTTTTGCACCTTTTTTCACATCTAATTTTCTCTCTCTTGATGAAAAACTCTGTCTATGCTAGTGCATATTGAACAACTAGTTATTATAAATGAACAACTATTTAATCACAAATGAACAATTACAATCTCACAATTATTAATAACAAACAATGAACAACTACTTATTCGCGAATGAACAACTATTTATTGTTCTTGCGTCTGTACGTAGTTGTTTTTGCGTCTGTACATAGTTGTTCATTCGTGAATAAGTAGTTGTTCATTGTTTTTTATTAATAATTGTGAGATTGTAATTGTTCATTCACGAATAAGTAGTTGTTCATCCACAATTAAGTAGTTTTACATTCACGATTAAGTAGTTGTTCATTGTTTGTTATTAATAATTGTGAGATTATAGTTGTTCATTTCCAAATAAGTAGTTGTTCATTCAAGAATAAGTTGTTGTTCGTTCGCGAATAAGTAGTTGTTCATTGTTTGTTATTAATAATTGTGACATTGTAGTTGTTCATTCGTGATTAAGTAGTTGTTCATTTATAATAAGTAGTTGTTCATTATGCATTGGAATAGATAGATTTTTTCATCAACGCTTATATATAGAAACGGTGAAAATTAGAAGATAGAGAAAATTAGATGTGAACAAACTTATTTATTTTTTAAAGTTGCAAAAAATAAAGAAACAAGGGAGAGAAATTAAGATATCAATCATTAGATTTTTTCCTTTTCTTTTAATACCTAAAAAATATATCCATTGATTTCGTAAAATCTAAAGGCTGAGAAAGCTCCTTTTTATTTACCGTAAGAACTCTTTTTACTTGAACTCAACCCTATATATATATGATTGAGATCAGGTAAGGGGGGTTCTTACCGTAGATAATTAGGAGATCCTCAGCCTTTGGATTTAAAAAAGATCTAATGGATAAGATTTTTTAGAATTAAAAGAAAAACAAATAAATCTATCCATATCTAATTTTCTCTCTCCTCTAATATGATACTAAACTTTCCCCTCATCTAATACATCTTGAACAATTAAGAGATAGCAAATGAACAAGTAATGTATTTATCATGAACAAGTATTATTATATTATGGATGAACAATAATTTACGCAAATAATTGTTCATGATAAATTATTTGCGTAAATTATTGTTCATCCATAACATAATATGATATATACATTACTTGTTCATTTGTTATCTCTTAATTGTTCAATATGTATTAGATGAGAGAAAGTTTAGCATCAACGCTTATTTAGACGCGAGAGATGAATTGTTCATAGTTAGGTATTAGTTGTTCATTGTTGTAGTTGTTCAATTGTAAATGAGTAGTTGTTCAACTGTAGAGAGACGTAATTATTTGCGTAAATTATTGTTCATTCATAATATAATAATACTTGTTCATGATAAATACCTTACTTGTTCATTTGATATCTCTTAATTGTCCAATATGTATTAGATGAGAGAAAGTTTAGCATCAACGCTTATATAGACGCGAGATATGAATTGTTCATTGCTAGGTATTAGTTGTTCATTGTTGTAGTTGTTCAATTGTAAATGAGTAGTTGTTCACCAAAAAGAGAGACGTAATTATTTACGTAAATTATTGTTCATCCATAATATAATAATACTTGTTCATGCACTACACCATTCTGAAGATTTAGCGACCATAATTTAGCGACCACAAAATATGGTCGCTAATTAGCGACCATATAGACGCCAATGGTCGCTAATCTGGACGTCAAAACGGGGAAAAAAATAAAACCAAATTAGCTACCACGTGGTCGCTACAGAGGGTGTCCACATGGTCGTCGGGCCTTTATAGTCGCAATAAGTGCGCGGGGAAATTTCTTGCCAGCACGTAGCGACCATATGGTCGCTACATTCGGAACCCATATCCGCGACCATATGGTCGCTACATTCAGCGACCATATGGTCTCCATAAAGCCAGCGACCACATGGTCGCAACATATAGCGACCAGTTGGTCGCTGACATGAATCAGATGTTTTGGCGCGCGACATCAATTTCAGTGGGTAATTTCTCGCGTTTTTTGCGACCACTTGGTCGCTAAAAACAGTAATTGGTAAAATTGTCGCCATTTCAGCATATATACCTAGGTTGTAAGAACTTCACTCTCATTCCGCTTCAACACAACCTTATACATACATAGCTCTCTTCCAAAATATTCACAAAAGAAAGAAACAATCAACCACAACTCTGAATTGATTCTAGGAAGAAATTCCGTCAATTTTTACCTACAACCTCACTAAAGGTATGTATTTAAATCTTATTCCTAATATTCCATTCCTTCATTATATTATTTTAGACAAATATTGTCGGTAGAAAGTTTTCGTTTATATAATTATAAGAGATTATGTTACAGAATTTAACCACATATAGCATATAGCAATTGGTTATGTTATAAATGTGTGTTCTGATATACTGAATGTGGCGACCATATGGTCGCCAAATACATGGTGGCGACCATATGGCCGCCACATTCAAGATAATATGCCCTTGAATGAATTTAAGGGAAATTCCTTCTGGTACCCCTCAACTTTTTGCTTTTCCGGATGGTGCCCAAAAAAAACTTAATCAACAAAATACCCCTGAGGTTTTAGAACATTCTGTCCCCTGCCCTTTCTTCAATTTTCTCTAACTTTTTTACATAGTTCCGTTAGATCTTTTATGATAAAAAAAATGATTTTAATTATAAATAAAGGTTTGAGTTATAAAAAAATCAAAGTCGATTTTAACTTTTGTTTTCAATCAATTTTTTTTTTTAACTTCTATTTAGACAGGCCTTCCCTCCTTCGGCCAGGCCGCTCGCCCACCACCGCCCAGTCCATCCTCTGCCCAGCAACGCCCGTCCGTCCGTCCGTCCACCGCCCAGGCCGCTCGCCCAGGGCCTTCCCTCCTTCGGTTCCCGTCCTCCTCGCCCTCGCCCACTGCTCTCTCTCTCTCTGTGTGAGTTTTGTAGACTCGTAGTTCTAATAGAAAGTATATCGCTTTTAATCTGACTTGTAGTTACAAGGAAAATAGTAATTGTATTTTATTTTCCTTTTTTTAAATCCCTAAGTAAAACAGAAGTTAGAATCATTTTGATTTTTTGATAACTCTTTTTTATCATTAAAATCGTTTTTCTTTTTTTTTTTATAAAAGATGTGACGGATCTATGTACATAAGTTAGAGAAAATTGAAGAAAGGTCACGGGACAGAATGTTTTAAAAACTCGGGGGTATTTTGCGGATTAAGTTTTTTTTTTGGGCACCATCCGGAAAAGCAAAAAGTTGAGGGGTACCAGACGGAATTTCCCTTAATTTAATTATACTCTTATATTGAAATGCGGGAAGGAAAAAATGCGTGAGTGGATGTATGTGCGTAATATAGATGGTTTTTTGAACAACGAGTTTTTAGGTGGCGTAGAGCAATTTCTCGAATTCTGCAAATCTATGCCGTCCTATAACTCATCCGAATTAAGTTGTCCGTGTCGGAGGTGCAAGAATAAGAAACTGAAATCTGTAGATGATGTGCATTATGACCTTGTTAAGGAAGGTTTTGTTCCTAACTATTACAATTGGGTTTCACACGGGGAGACAGATGAAAGGTTCGCTTCATTGTTGGCCGAGTCTAGACAACATGAAGGCTGTAGCAGTACTGATCCAGCACCACCAGAAAATGGTGGGAATGATAATCGAATAGAACAGATGGTGTATGATGGTTTTAATGTCCGAAGTGATTACACTGCAGAGGATCCCGTGAAGAATGAGGATATAAGGCATGAGCAAGGGGAGCAATATTATAATGAAGCGCCCAATCCCGATGCACAACATATGTACGACATGTTGTCGGCCGCAAATAGGCCTTTGTGGCCTGGATGTGATATGACCCAGTTGGAGGTTGCGACTGAGCTACTGAGCCTAAAGTCTAAGCTAAGGATGACGGAGCGCGGATATGACATGATCTCGTATTTTTGCGGACGCGTTTCTCACCTGGAGACGACATTACCAGCCACGTTTTACGACACGAAAAAACTGGTTGAGGGTCTCGATCTTCCGTACGAGGCCATTGCTTGTTGTCCAAACTCTTGCATGATATATTGGGGTGTAGATGCAGAATACGTGGCATGCAAGATATGTGACTATCCTAGATGGAAGCAATGCAAGACAAAGCTCATTCCCTATTTTCGTATGTTTTACTTGCCAATAACTCCACGGTTGCAGAAGTTGTACGCATCTATGGTGATTGTCGAACACATGAGATGGCATGCAGAGCACGTACAAGATGGGGTGATGAGACATCCGTCAGATGCATAGGCATGGAGGCACTTCAATGCTGTCTGGCCAGATTTTGCATCAGAAACACGAAATGTGAGACTAGGCTTGTGCACGGATGGTTTCAATCCGTTCGGGGCGTTCGGGTGCCAATACTCATGTTGGCCTGTGATTCTGACACCCTACGGTACCGCCGTCGATGTGTATGCGATAAGAGGTTATGTTTTTGACGGTTATTGTACCTGGACCGAAGAGTCCGAAGCAAAAGTTGGATGTCTACTTGCAGCCGTTTATAGCCGAGCTGAAGGATCTGTGGCTTAATGGGGTGTACACATACGATTCTTGGAGGAAGCAGAATTTTGTGTTGCGTGCAACTGTAATATGGACTATTAGTGACTTCCCGACATATTCGATGTTATCAGGTATGTTGTTAATTTTACATATGCTAATGAATTTGAAACTATTATATATAATAATAATGCATATATATGATTTGTGAAATTTAATGTGTGATACAAAATATATGTTTGTGTAGGCTGGAGCACTTCTGGGAAATACGCGTGTCCTTATTGCATGGAGGACACATATGCATTTTATCTAACACATGGACACAAAATGTGCTGGTTCGATTGTCATAGGAGGTTTACATAACATGATCATCGCTTCCGAAACAATAAGACTGATTTCAAGAAAGGTCGACGGGAGCGTCGTGATCCCACGGTACTTTGTGACGGATACGATATATTAGACCAGATAAACAATATGGGGTTGATGAAGATTATTGAAGTGGGAGCTCAGGAGCACAATGCCACGGTCAGTAGAGGTTCGGGTTGGAAGAAGAAAAGCATTTTTGGGACCTACCTTATTGGCCTAGTATGCTGGTAAGACATAATTTAGATGTCATGCACATTGAAAAAATGTCTTCGATAATGTTTTCTTCACCATTCTCGATGTTCCGGGGAAGTCTAAAGACAAGTGGTCGGCCAGAAAGGATATAAAGGAATTGTGCAAGCGTCCGGAGTTGGAACCTGATGAGGACGACAATAGGTACCCAAAGGCTTGCTATGCACTAGATCATCATGAAAAACAAGTGCTTCTAGATTGGTTGAGATCCGTAAAATTCCCGGATGGCTACGTGTCCAACTTGAGCCGCTGCATTAACTTGCTTAAGCTTAGACTCTTTGGGATGAAGAGCCATGATTGTCATGTGTTCATGCAAAGGTTGATGCCTGTTGCTTTTCGTCCATTTCTTGATGACAAAGTCTGGGAGCCCATTGCTCAGCTAAGTGCGTTCTTCAAGGACCTGACGTGTTACGAGCTGAAGCCTGAGGTGGTTATGCAATTTCACAAGGAAATACCAATAATTTTGTGCAAGCTAGAGCGCATCTTTCCCCCCGCGTTATTTGATTCAATGGAGCACTTGCTTATTCATCTGCCATAGGAAGTTCACTTTGTGTCCCTGTCAATTATAGATGGATGTATCCAAAAGAAAGGTACTTACAGTTATATGAAGTTGTACGATTTTGGATTTATATAATTAGCTTGTATAAGAAATATTGGTCTTCAATGTATATCATATAGGCTCCTAAAAAGGTTGAAGGCCTCAGTGGGCAACAAAGCCCACGTTGAGGGGTCAATTTGTAGTGCCTATCTCGTTAAGGAGACGTCCACATTCTGCTCATATTATTTTAGCTCACATGTCGCGAGTAATCAAATGGATATCGCCCGCAACGTGAGTTGCACACTTCCAGTTGGGGTTGATCCGGGTGATTTGTCTATTTTCACAACAACTGGTCGAACCTTGGGTAGCAGATCAATTGGTCGTGTCCTCACAGTTGATGAATTCCATGTGATCCAAACTTACATTCTCATGAGCTGCGTCGAAGTGGAACCCTATATTGAGTACGTTTCTATAATCTCAACTACTTAATTAATATTATATATATGTTGATTTGAATAAAGTAGGGGTTCAATATATTTATAAGTACGTATTTCATTCAATTACTCTGTCGTAGGTACTATTTGAAAATTTTTGTGCGGTCGTCAAATCCAACAATAACCGATGCTGAAGAGCAAAACATTTTGGAAAGACACTTTCGTCTCTGGTTCTACTCCCATGTAAGGATTTCTTAAATTAATTTCAGTTTAATTTCAAATTGTTATCTTGTTGATTCCCAAATTGTATATATATGTTGATTTAAAATTGCAGGCTGACAGTTCGGCAGTTACAGATTCTAACATTGCAACACTTACTCGTGGACCCTCTAAAAAAGTGGGGACATATCCTGGTTATTTTGTGAATGGTTACCGATTCCACACGAGGGCACACACATCAACCAGGGCCACTGATAGTAGTGGAGTTTGTGTTTTAGGACAAAGCTTCGACACCGACGAGGAGGACTTCTATGGTGTGCTAGAGGAAATCATTGAGCTGAATTACATATCTCCAACCGTAAAGCGCCCTATTGTCTTTAATTGTTCGTGGTTTGACACTAGAAGTCGTGGAGGAACACACATTCACCCTCACCTAAAGCTTGTCGATGTTGATCGACATAAAATGTTGAGAACAAAAGATCGTTACATATTAGCACATCAAGCCACTCAAGTTTATTTCCTCGATTACCCAAAGATGAGGTGTGCAGATGCTAAATGGAGAGCGGTCTGTAAAGTGAAGTCACATGTGTGGCCTGATGAAGGTACGTGCATAGACCCTCATGAGAGTGGTTCCAAGGGCGTTGCCGTTGAAGAGGCATTTCAACATGATTCTTCCCTTCCACGAGTTATCGACGACGCACAAGATAATTATCCACTTGGGCCGCTAAATGACCCAGACAGAGAGGATCATGTCATTGAGGAACAAGCTGATACGTCTAGTGAAACGTCCGAGGGGGAGTTTGAGACTGAGACGGATACAGATGAGGAAGATATGTAATCAAGATACTATTATTGTATTTTCATTGACTTTTCTGATAACATTATTATCATGTACTATTCCGATTTACTGTTTTCTATCACTATGCTCATAATACTATTCGGATTCACTATTTTCTATTACTATGCTGATAATACTATTAGGATAATACTATTCGGACACTATTACCAGTTACTAGCTAGATTGATGACAAGAGGCATGCATGCACATCACAAGTCTTCCATCCTCATCTCCATTTCCAACTATAAAAGGAGACTTCATCTCCACATTTCCAACATCGCAAGTCTTCCATCCTGCTCCCCTCCAACTACAAAATCAATTCATTTTCAATTCATCCGATCAATGGCTCATCAAAGGAGAGCGTGTTCCAGGCGCACAACCGCCTTTTCTCCATAACTGATCCATTTCTCAATCGTGCATGTGCGTGGGGATAGGGAGATCAACAGAATGGAATGGAGCACCAGACCATATCGCCCATTAAGAGTTGCGATCGCTGGTTGGAGGACATCTGGCGGGGGAGAACCGCCAGGATTGTGCCATTTTTTCTTGAACGGCGAAGACATCACAGACCGCATAGAGGCCAGCGAAACTGTTGCGCAGCTTCGCGTGCTCGAAAGAGCTGAGATTAGGGTTGTTGCTTCTTAAAAATAAATTATGTTTCTCATCTAATTTGTAATTCAGTAAGTTGTTTGTTGATGTTTTTGCTTTACAAGAAGCAAGTGTTATTCGTATGTAAGTTGTAATGAAGTTGTTTGTAATTTGGTTGTGTGGAAGCAATGAACTTGTTCGTTTTGTCCCATTTGAGTCCTCGAACTAAATATTGGTGGTAGAAAGTGTTTGTTTACATATAATGTGCGTCCACCATAGCGACCATATGGTCGCTATATCTAATCGAGCGACCATATGGTCGCTCTTAATGACGACCACTTGGTCGGAAATGGATGACATATCGTGCACTTTTAGTGCACGATCGTGCTTTTTGATCTCAGAGAAAGGCTGGGGTCGTGCGTTCTTTTATTGATTTTAGCGACCATATGGTCGCTAACGTTAAAAATTTTAGCTCGAAAATGCACTTTTTTTAGCGCGCAATTCAAGTTTATTTAGGGTTAGCGACCATATGGTCTCTAAAACGAAATTTAAGGCGCGAGTTCTGAAATAATTGGGGGGAAATCTGAAATTCCGGCGCTTTGTCCAAATTTCAAGGTTAGCGACCATATGGTCGCTAAACCTGTATTAGCAAACATATGGTCATCGATGTGCTGGCATGGCCCACTTCCCCTTCATTCTCGCAAACAGGCCCGGCCCTGGGCAGGTGCAAGGTGTGCACCTGCACAGGGCCTCTAAATAATTCAGGGCCTCGGGCCCAAACTAATTTACTACAAATAAAAATATAATGATTTTATTAGAACAAAATTGTAAATGGCGCAGTGGCTCATGGCTACATGGAATTTAAACCCCAGTTGGGGTGGGGGCTTGTGTTCCGTGGCTGACACTCATTCACTTTTTATATGCAAGACAAGGAATAATTTCTTCCGAATTAAAACATAAGAAACTTCAGAATTCTGGAATGAATCAATGGACAAATTGGTTAAAGAGTCATTATACATACGATTTCTCTGGGCTAAAATGGTCTAAATTAGTACCGCAAAAATGGCGAAATAGAGTCAATCAACATTGTAGGGTTGAAAAAAAAAATTTTAATCAAACGGGATTCATCTGAAAGAGAGGAAAAGGTTTCGTTATTGCTAAATAAAAACGATCATTTTCAAAAAATGTATAGATATGATCTTTTAGCATATCAATCGATTTCTTATGAAGATAAGAAGGACTTATATAATTACAACATACATAAACCGAAATTTGTTGATACGGGGGGGAGTATCCCTATTACTAATTTTATAAGAAAAGATTATTTTATGTATATAAAAAATCCAGATAGAAAATTTTTTGATACGAAAGGTCTTTTTTATCTCAAAATTAATAAAGATAAAGAAATCAACCCATCCAAT